>CM061227.1:56594454-56950188 GCA_030844895.1 Ambrosia x helenae
TTGGAGATGAGGTATGTACTTTGCTCCTCGTACCACTGTCTCGGAGCCTGATGCAAACCATATAGAGCTTTGTTCAGCACGTAGACCTTATCCCGGTGGATGGGGTCCTCAAAGCCTGGTGGCTGCCGACATAAACCTCTTCCTTGACTTTCCCGTACAAAAATGCGCTCTTGACGTCCATTTGATAAACTTTGAATTTCTTGTATGAAGCAAACGCAAGGAACATCCGAATAGCTTCAATCCGTGCTACTGGTGCATAGATTTCGTTATAATCAATCCCTTCGATTTGATGGAAACCCTGCACGACCAATCTGGCTTTGTTTACGAACAATAACCCACGATCATCCTTTTTGCACTTAAACACCCATTTAGTGCCTATTTTCTTCCTTCCCGGCGGCAAAATCCGTGAGCGTCCAAACTCCCAATTTCTGGAATTGTAATAACTCCTCCTGCATGGCTTCAACCCAGGAATCTTCATTCAAAGCGTCCTTGTATGTCCTTGGCTCTACCTGCGACACATAACACGCAAACGACCAATCATTTTGACTACCAGATTTTTGAATTTTGGCATATAAAGCTAAAGCACCAAAACTCTCTGGCGAGTTAACACTTCTCAGCTGTCCTCTGGTCATAACACCACTTCCAGGATCACCGATAACTTGCTCCAGCGGGTGAATACGAGATTCCGGATAAACAGGTACAATAACTCCCGTCTGAGCAGTCAAGTTTTCTACAACATCCAGATCATGACCCGTGTTTGATGATGAAACAACATCTGGAGTTGGAGTTGGGTTCACTGGCATTGCCTCTGGTTCTTCTGCATGTTCAAGAATGACTTCTTCAAATTGTTCAACTTCAGATTCTGAAGAGTCTAATGAAGTTGAAGCCACTTGAAACACATCTTCCTCTTGTATAGGAGCATTGGTATCATTAGAAGCTGGTAGGGGGTTCACGGTGATTGGACGCACCAACGATGAAGTCGTTGCGTTTTCACACTCGTAAAGTAATCTGATAACAACTTCTTCAACCAAGCTATCTAGATTGAATGATTCAAAGAAATCTTTGTAATCAAACATCCAATCAGGACCCGTGCCTTGCAAATTTTGAGTATATCGTTGAACTTCCACGTTAGCCCAATCCTCCACTTGACGAGTTCGCTTGTTGAATACCCGTTTGAGCGGGGTTGCATATCCAACAAAATATCCCTCCTCAGCTTTAGGACTAAACTTCTCACGCGGATTCAACATCGTGCATGGCGCCCCAAAAGGTTCTAGATACTCTAAGTTGGGCTTTCGTCGGTGTAACAGTTCATAAGATGTTTTTCCAAACTTCTTCACTGTTAGAACCCGATTTAGTGTATAATTTGCTGCATAAATCGCCTCGTTCCAGAACATTACCGGAAGATTTGAATCAGCAAGCATTGTTCTAGCCGCTTCAATTAGAGTCCTATTCTTTCGTTCAGCAACACCGTTCTGTTGTGGGGTGTACGGAGCCGAATATTCATGATGTATGCCTTTGCTTTCACAAAGTTCAACCATCTTGGCATTTTTGAACTCCGTCCCATTGTCACTCCGAATTCTCTTTATCTTCACATTGTAGAGATTCTCCAAACGAGTGAACAGAACTTTTAAGTTGTTAAAGGTGTCACTTTTATTTTGCAAACACATCACCCATGAAAATCGTGAGTAGTCATCAGTGACAACTAAACAATAAAGCTCTCCAAGATGACTTTTGCGCTTGACCGGTCCGAATAGGTCCATGTGCAATCGCTCAAGTGGCATCTCAATAGAGTTGACTTTCTTCACTTTGTGGGCCTGTTTGTGTTGCTTCCCCTTCTTACAGCTTACACACTTGTCATTCAGATGGAAATGTTTCACGTTTACTCCATCGACAAGTCCATTTCTCACAAGTTGGTTCATTTTTCGCAGATGAATGGGCCCCATTCTTCAGTGCCACATTATCGATTCTTTCTCAGTCGCTTTGGATAGAAAACATGTTATTTGCCCCTGTGATGTCATCGCCTTAGACATATCAAGAATATAGAGATTGTTAACGCGAGGTGCCATCAACATTATCCATTCCTTTGGAATTTTGAAGCCCGGTTTGAGAATATAACAGGATTTGTCATCAAAATGCACAGAAAATTGTTTATCACATATTTGACTGACACTCAGCAGATTATAATCTATCTGCTTCACATAAGATATCCGCTCAAAGCTCACTATCCCATTACTCACGCTCCCCTCCATTGTGATATATCCACCTTTATTACCAGCGAATGCGACATACCCTCCATTGATGTTTTTCACGTCGAACAGCAATGCGAGATCCCCTGTCATGTGGCCTGAAGCTCCACTATCAACAATCCAAAGACTGCTAATAGGGCCAACTGAAGCTCCCTGCACACAAAAAGTAAATCATTTAGTTCTTTCGGGGGACCCAAGCCTGAGTCTTGGGCCTTTGAACATCAGCTTTCAAAGAAACATTCTCATTCACATTTTCAACAACTTTTTGTTTTGGATCAATCTTTTTCTGATTGTTCAAAATAGTTTCCTTTTTCTCATTGACCTTAGAAGTAGAAGCTCCTGGAGTACCATTGGGTGACCAAGATTGTTCAGATCTTTTAAGAATGCGAATCTATGATTTTGGTTTCTCAGCCGATTTCTGAACATTGTTAACAAACGTAACTTTCTTGGTTACCTTATCTGAGTTAACAGACTTAGGTCCAACATTTGATTTGACAATCGGTTTTTGTGGAACTTTTGCCTATCAATTGTTGCGTTCACCACAGGCTTTCTCCATGATTGTTCCATAGCAATCCGATTTCTTTGATCATATTGAATTGGACGATTGTTCCTCATTTGATGAAAATTGTTTTGATTATAAAACTGTTGTTGTTGAGGAACAACTCGTCTGTGTGGTGGAACATAATGATCAATCGGTTTTCTCATGGAATTTCTCACTTCAACCTCGTGTCTTTTATGCCTTACATATGGACACTGAGCAAGTAAATGCCCACGTTCCCCACATTTAAAGCATTTTTGATACTCTTCAAAAACATATTGAGCATTTGGTTGAGCAAATGATCTAACAGGATATTGATCATTATACTGTTGATTCCTCAAACTCTCAGGAAGTGGTCCTTTTGAGTAAGTAGGCTCATGAAAACCATTAGCTCTGTTATTGGGTCGAATGAACTCTGTGACATGACCTTTGGTTCTTGAGGAACATCCAAATACAATTTCTTTAAAATTGCTGGTGGAATCTCATTTGTTCTCTCATGTTTTGGGAACCAAATTGTGCTTTCTTGCCAAATCTTTTCTATTTTAGCATAGTTAGCATTTTTGATTGGAAATTCCTCATCAGAGATGATTTTATCAGATCCTTCCATCCGATAAAACACCTTGACAGGTTTGTCACATGGTTCATTCTCAACATCTTTATTAATCTCATTCTTTTCAGACTTTTTCTCACGATGAGCATTTGCCATCGGATGCACATGTTTAGATGGTGAAACTGGTTCAGTAGTAATGATGTGATTTTATTTTGGAATTTCACATGCATTAACAGTTTGATCATTACCAGTATCATCATTCTCTGAGTCTGAATCCACACTTTCAGCATAAACACCCTCGTCATTCAAGCCTAAAATCGGTCTCACATCGGAATGAGGATCACCAATACTCGAGGTATTAGATTCAATTTCCGATGATGAGTCTGATTTTACCGAGCTCTCCGGTATAACTTGATGATAGTTATGATTTTCAAAAAGAACCGGAGATGGCACAGACTTGTAATTAGTGGTGTTATCATCTATGATGTGGTCTACCACGTAAGCAATGTGCTTATAACTTTCCAACTTTTTGTTTACTTTCTCAGCAAAGCATTTTATGGCTGCCATTTCCAACTTGGTATTTTCAATTTCATTGATATAGTTGTTAATTGCCAATTGTTTTAATGATAAAGTGTTTTTCAAGTCGGAAATGTCCTTTTTGTAGCCATCTAATACCTTGTTGAAAGCATTCAACTCTTTGCGAGTAGATTGACTGTTCATGATAGCACTATCACGTTGAATTCGGAGTTGTTTATTCTCCTCAGTCAATCTATCACATGTTCCACAATATTTATCACTTTTAATATCAGTACTAGACGCAGAACTTACAGGTTTTGGCGGATCAGTCATGGCCATCAACGCGAAATGAGCTTCCTTTCCAGTAAAGAATTTGGAATAGTCAATCTTGGTGAAAGCATCATCAGCAATGCACGACTTCCTTGTCATCAGAAAATCCGCTTCTGCTAGCAACTGATCTATGTCATCATCTAGTGATGTAACACTTGCTTCCGTATCCGATTCACTGTCTGAGTCAGAATAAACCGATTCACACTCCTCAGGAACATCAGAAACAATATCAATCACCACTCCAGAATTAGCTTTCTCAACCTTAACCTTAACAGGTTCATTCTCCACATCCATTTCAGCCTCAGAATCATCACTTTCACACTCAGTTTCTTTCTTTTCATCCACCGTCACCGACTCTTCAATATCAACCTTGCAAGCAACGCAAGCCACATTGCCACCAGTAGTAATTTCCTCCACTCCTATTTGCAATCCCGACCAATCAAACCTTTCATCTTGTTGAGTCATCAATGCTTGATTCTGACTCGTGTTCTGTTGTGTCTCATTCGGTGTAGTGATCGGTATAACTGTTCGGTTAGTGTTGTTAGGAGATTGATTTTGGATCTGGTTTGATGTGTTAGGTTGTCTGTTTTGGTTGTTGTTAGAGTTATTTGACGGTTTTGGTAATTGTTGTTGTTTTGGTAAGAAACTCGGATTTGGTTTTGTTGTTGACGATTCTGGTAGCTTGCATTGAATGGGTTTCTATTACCTTGTTTTGGTGGCTGGGGGCATTCACGTTTAAAGTGACCTTTTTCTCCACAGTTAAAACAAGTAACTTTCTCCTTGTTGAACCCGTAGGTTGTGTTAGGAGAAGTTCCCAAATCTGTTCTACCTGTCTTTTCAATAAACTCCGTTGCTCTTCTCATGATGCTTGCAAAAGCCTATTGGATATCAATGAGTTCCATCTCTTCCTTGTCGATCTGTGCATAGTCTTCATTGGTTAAGTTGTTATTCCCAATTTGACTAGCAACAAGTCCATTGTAAGATGAAACCATTGCTGAGACTAGTGCAATATGTTGTTGAGCAATTTCCACTATCACATTGCCCAAGTTAGAAGTCTCCAAAACCACTTGTTGTTGATTAGGTTGAGTAACTTGGTTCATTGGTTGTTGAGATTGGCTAGCAGTATAGAAAGATGCTTGTTGCATTGGGGAGAATAGTGAAATGTAGGAATTGTTGTATTGTTGTTGTGGTGGTGGTTGTGTGTATGATGGTTGTGAGTAGGATGAAGTTTGTGCCATGTAATTGATGGTAGGTTTTGGTGATTCCATAACATTGGAAATGCAAGCAATATGTGGTGCAACTATCCCTCCTGAACTTGAGTTACTCACAGGAACTGAAGTGCCTCCAAAGTATAAGCTAGGATTCTGAGGAACCTGTGCTCTTCTAGCTTTCCTCTTCTCTTCCATTTCCTTGTTTTCCAGCTTCTGTATGAACTCTTGAATAGTCCAGTATTGATATGCATCCTTCTCCCTGAGAACTTCCACATGCTGATCCCAGTAAGGTGGTAAAGCATCTGCAAACTTATCCACCAAATTCTTCATAGGAATCTGTATACCATAACTTGACAATTCAGTTAGCAAATGACTATATCTAGGAGTTAATTCTTTTAAAGTTTCGTTTCCAATATAAGAAAAATTCTCAAACTCCTTTCTCAATTCATCCATCCTCAAACTTCTAGTTTTCTCATTCCCATCATGCCTCCTCTTAAGCACATCCCACAATTGCTTAGACGTTGTACAAGTCCCAAATTGATGCAGTAAATCATTTGTAATTGCCTGAGTCAATTGGGAAAAGGCTTTCTTTTCCACCACATATTTCTTCTTCTCATCCTCGGTTAGCTTTCCAACGGAATTATTTCACCTGTGTTCTCCAAAATCGGTGCTGTGTAACCTTTAGCAATCATACTCCATGCCTCTGCTCCCTCCACTCCCATGCCTTCCAAGTGAATCTTGAACTTGTTCTGCCACTGATTGTATTCTTGTATGTCCATGAGCTTCGGTGGCCGATTCCCGCTACCGGAAGACAAATCGTTAATCAATGTAGAAATAGCATTTGTAGTTTGAGTGTTTACCACCGCTGCTGCTACTCCCCAGTAGTCAGGTTGTGGTGCTGGAGGTGCTACACTTTGAGGCATTGAGCTCGTCATCGCCATGTAGTTAATCGGTTGCGAAGACTTTGTGCTCGTCTTTTGTGCTGCTACCGTCCATGGGTCCATCACTTGTTGTTGTGATTGTGTCGTTGCTGGTCTCAGAGTAGTCGGAAAATTCCACATGATCACGAACTTCTAAAAAAAAATTCAACACTTAGAAAATTTTCCAAAAACTTAGCCTAGGTTCGCCCAGAAAAACTTCACTTTTGTCCCTTCTGATGTAGGTTCGTCCAAACAGTGTCACCCGAATGTAAAACTTCACCAAAATGTAAAAACACACTAACACTAATCCACGTTCGTCCAGAAAATTCTAGGTTCGCCCAGTATGAATCTAGGTTCGCCCGTTTTATCAACCGAATGTGGAAATGTGACCCGAAAGTGAAAACTTCAAACAAACAATTTCCAGGTTCGCCCAAAATAACCTAAGTTCGTCCAAACACCACTCACGTTCGCCCACTAGGTTCCAGGTTCGCCCATTTTCAGAAATTTTCTGATTTGAAAAACGGTTATTTTGATCTCTGATTTTCAAAAGTTTGTGGATTTGAATGATCTTAATCAGGTTATGATTCGGAATTGATTTGGAGCAACTTTAATACTTGGAATTTTAGATTTTAACCACAAAATCAACTTCAAATCAATCAAAAACACTCAAAAACCATTTTCATGCAAAAACAGATGTATTTTGATCAAAAATATGTCCAAATCAGCTCTGAGTTTATCAAATTTGTTGTTGTATGATCCGTATGGCTTTGATACCACTTTGTAAGCGAAAGATTTTGACTAAAACAGGATTATTTGATCATACAAGTTACAAAACCAGGTGCGGAAACCCTAGCTTTGAACAAACTGATAGAAACTCAAATCAAAACACAATCAATATCATTTTCAAAGCTTTTCATAGATTAACTTTTCCATAAACTTGATTACAATGACAATACGGTTAATCTAGATCAATTACAAACACTTTCAATCTAACCAGGAACCTGACCTCAAAACACACACAACTAATAACTCTCTTACATTCATAAAAACACAAAATCTATATATAGAGTCTGCACATTCGCCCCTTTACTGTGGTCGAATGTGGAATAGTTCCACATTCGCCCAGTACAAAGGTACGAATGTGTTCTTGATCAGCTTCCATTCTTCCTTCGCCCTGTAATCTTCTACCTTCGTCCAAATATGTTTACCTTCGCCCACTTATACTTACATTCTACCAATCAGCACTATTTAACACATGTTAACATCCAATCACTAGTCGCAAAACGCATCTACAGTTCGCTTACACTTTTAGAATAAGTATTTATATACAATATACACAAAAAAAAAATAAAGAAAATAAAATAAACTAAGATCGTGGCGCGCGTTATACCTTCCCGTTATTCAAACTCGCGAACCGATTCGCGTGTGCTTGGAGTACTCGTTGACGGAGCTTGACGGATGTTGACCAGTTTTTGACCATATCTGGACGTTTGACCGAGCCCGAACACGAACCCAAAACCGAATCTGAGCCAATCAACTACACCCGACTTGAACCCGGATCTGGAGCTCGAGGCGACCACCATCAAGAATCAACGATAACCACTCGACTCGGACCGAGCCACAACCAAAACTGAACCGAGACCAAAACCAAAAACTGACCCGAGCCGGAGTCCCAACAGACCCGAACCCGAGCACCTCCATAACCACCAGGGGCCGTCGCCGCCTCTTCTTATACGACCACCACCATCCTCGGTTCAACCAACAACAACAACAACCATAATCGGGGCCAGACACCACCTGCCCCGACGTCGTCCTTCAACCACCACAGCCACGCCACCGCCGCCATCTTCTTTCTGCCCACCACCATCTTTGGGCACTTCCACCACAACTCGAACCTAAAGAAACCACCAATAACTCAGCCCAAGTCGGCTCCTTCATTCCAAGAACTACCCGCCTCCACTGCCCCTTTTTTTTGTCTGAAACAGTGCGCCGCCACCACCATTAGGTGGGTGGTGGCCGGCCGGTTCTCAACCAGTGAAACAGAGGCACAAGCGGGAGTAGAGAGAGAGTAGAGAGAGAAAAACGTGAGAGATGAGAGAGAGAGGGATCTAGAGAGAGAGTGAGTGTAGAGAGAGATGAGAGGATTTGAGGGTTTTCTTGAATGTTGTGGGCTAAGAAAATGAAGAAGAAGATGTGTTTAAGTAGTGTTAGGGTTTTCTTTGGGGAAGAAGGAAGAAAGGAAGAAAGAGATGTATAAATAGGTAGGGTTAGGTAGTTTAGGTGGAAGATTACCTCGTATACGAACCCGTTAGAATCGTGTCTCTCGTTACATCCCACCCGTATAGTCGTTTAAATATTAGAATCACGTATTTAATTTATATGAACCAACTAAAATCGAGTATCTGGACTATATATTCGTTATATATTAATAATAGACGTATATATAGACGTGTGAACATTTATAAGAATTAATAATAATAATAATAATAATAATAATAATAATAATAATAATAATAATAATTATCATTATTTATTGAAATAGCGAGGCGTTACAGTCTCCCCTACTTTAGGAAACTTCGTCCCAGAGTTATAAAAAAATACATGGTTTAGGTAAATGCTTGGACGTCTATCTTTTAGTTTTAAAGTATGGCAGAAGTTTTATGGATACTAGGATAAAGTGTTACGTATGAGGTATGAGGGTTGGATTACGATAGTCTAAAATAACGAGGGGAAATAATCACCAAACCTAAGTTACATGAGATAATAGACTATGGATGGGCTAAATGAACTACCAATCAACTAGGGTTTTTTTTTTTTTTTTTTTTTTGCTCGATTCCAAATCTCATTTCCGATGTATCGTTAGTGTTTCTTACCAAAGTCCTAATAGAATTTCACACCACCCCAACGTACCTGTAAATTCATGATTACGTTCCGGACCGCAATCACCAATTTACCTTACATTAGGGTTTTGTGTCCTTCTATGACTCTGAACACACATGTAAGTAATGCAAAATAACATTGTGATTGAATCTTTGTATCAATGAGTCTAATAAATCTTTGTATCAATTTACATGTATAATTTATCCAAAGATGAGTCCAACTGTTGAGCAGGAAAACGACTTCTACCAGTCAGTGAGTAGGAACCTCTACCGATTGTTGAGCAGGTATGATAGCCTCTACCAGTCGGTGAGCAGGTTGTAGGGCCTCTACCGACTGTTGAGCAGGCATGATGACCTCTACCAATCGTTGAGTAGGTTATTTTGTACTCTACTAACTGTTGAGCAAGTACTTCATCCTCTATCAGTTGTTTGATTAAGTGTACCAATTATTACGCACATAAATTGCAAATTGATAATATGTACATGTAAGCAATCAAGTATCAAGTATATCATACGAGTTGTAATAGAGTTGCCCTAGACAAGGTTAATGACTCTAGGTGTGTTTATAGCAAATAGTTTATATTCCATGAATTCTAGTTTCAAATGTTCAAATATGGTAGGTAGTCGAATCCTCATCTATAACTAAGGATTATGTTTGATGCAACACACAATCAAGTTTCAATAGTTTGGTTATCGTGGAGATCATGTTCATGTTCGAGGAGGTAAATGATGTGAATTTGGATTTTTGAGAGATGATGAAAACTCAAAGTAAAATCAAGGTTGTGAAAAATGACGAATGTGTAAATAGTTGATAAAGGGTTTAATTTATAGGGTTTCAAAGAGACGCAAATAGTAAGGTGATCATGCAGAACAATCGTGGGGTTTGAATAAATGGTTAGATACAAGCGTATGAGAAAACATGATTGTGGTATTTGCCAAAAATTTGTAATAGTTCAAACAAGTTTAAAATAAGTAAGTGTCAATGGAAAAATTGTAGAGTAAATTTTGTTCCTGTGGATGGAAAGATTTTATTTTCAAAATTGGTTTTGTATAAAAAGCAAAAGTCATTAAATTGTACAACTAAATTGATTTAGATTACAATATTTTGATGAGTCATAGGTTTTAAACACGATGTCGGATTTCAAAAATCAAGAATTTGTTCAGACGTTTTGTATAATAAGCTTCGAGTAATACATAAAAGAAGTCATTCTTAATAGATTAAAACATTTTTATCGTAAACCATTTGTTACGCCAATAAATTGTTCAATAAAAATTTGAAATTTAGCAAGTAAGTTTGTGGAAATAAAACTCTTAAAAAATATATATTTATTTGTTATAGTTTGTGAAATTCCCAAGAGATGAAAGTTTGACAAAATTAAGTACTCTTTAGTTTTGGTGCTAAAGTATCTCTTATAAACAGGTTACGAGATGATAGTTTGAACAAGGATTTTTTTTTTTAAATCTTGAATGTGATGAACTTTTATGGTTGGTAGTATTTTCAAAATATACATATATATATATATATATATATATATATATATAAATGTAAGGGGGAGTTTAAAATAAAATTGGCCAGAAACATCAAAGATGATAGATTTATGTATGATGTAAAGGGAAACATATAATTTGAGTTAGATGTTAAAAATAATTAGACTTATGGGTAATATTATAAGTTTGTAAAATGAATTAGGATTGTGAAACCCAGAAATGATTTATGAAGTTTAAGCTAATGAGGGAATTATATAAGAAGAAAATATATTTGAATTGCAAAAATTTTGAGATTCAAAACTTATATTTTATACGGGAGTGAGGGGGTATAAATGAAAAAGAAACACAAAGATTGTAAATATCTAACCCTGAATAAACGAAAATGTTGGCTTATCAAAACGGATCAGGTCTAAACCCAACGAATTTGCCCTAATAATCTAGAAGTACGTTAGGATTATAGCAAGTAAGTGAAAGAGAGTAGGCAAGACCAAGTTAGGCTAAGAATAAGGATGCGGATAGGGATAGAGATAAGGATAAGGTATAGCTACAAGTAATTGAAGCAAGTACTGGTTAAAGTCCTAAGGTTATAGACTAGATTATTTTTCTAATAACCTAATTCCCTATAACCTGGCTCTGATACCAATCTGTAACACCCCAACCGATGACGGAAACAACGAGGCGTCACGAATGAATGATTGTTCAGTAGCTCATGGTAATACATATGTTTAAATAATCCTTTATTTCATTACAAAATTGAATTACATTAAAGTCTACATCAATTAGTCAAACAAAGCTTAAAACTTCAAATATCTCCTCATGCTAGCTCTAGATTTCAAGCATCAGTATTTCCTGTTGAGTTGTAAAAATGGGGGGGTCAACTAGTATTTGGTGAGAATACATAAGCCATGTCAAGCAAATAGTTTAAGTATAAAAGTTTAGCAATTCATATGTCTATCGTAAGTTTAAGTCTACATGAATAAGCATAATATGTTGAATCGACATAATCAAACCTCCGACTAGTTTAGGTCCATCCCGTCATCTACGGTTCACCTTAGTAATATGTTGGAACGATAACAATCACCCACGCTACCTATGTAGGAGGTACACGTATCCGGGTGGGGTTGTCAATCCAATAGATCTATTATTGAGTATCGCCGGCTTGGCAATAGCTAATGATTATGTAACGTTGAAACTCGTTGAAACTGTTGTTGACTAATTCATGAGGCAATAAAGTTTACAACTAGACATGCATGTTGAATTGCTTAAATAAAATGTTGCAAGTATAAAGCATCGCATAAACATGGTTACGTAAACTCACCTGAAATTCACTGTGTATGTACTAGCAAGTAGCAACAAGTCTGAACTTGAATTAATTGAACTCTTGTGCCCTACTACAAATAAGGACGTCTTAAATTCTAATGCAAATAAACTTATTTCGCATCTTAGTTGTAAAGATAGTTTATTCAACTACCTAGACTCGTATTGAAAACAATACTCGTCTTAAAGTATTTTTAGCTTGACGAACCGATAGGACTTGGTTTGGTTTCACAAGAATATATACGTATGTGTAGTTACTTGAAATAACGCTTTAATATATCTTTCAATGTCTCTACTTGACGTTATGTCAACAACAAATTTTGGTTAAAGAAATAATATTTACGTAGCTTGATTCGAATGTTAATTCGTCTCGTATCTTGGATAGTATATATATTTCTAGGTGTTAACATATACATATATTTCTATTTTAATGAGGTGAAGTTTGGGAGTTAAGAATATCATTTATAAAAATGCGAATTTCGTTTACACGTAATTACAACATGAAAGCCCGATTTGTTTCTTATATTTTATAAAAATTTGGGCAGAGTTTCCTCTGTTTTTGTAAGAAACCGACAACTCATGTTGTCTATATTATTCCCAAAATCACTAGCCAAATTTCACAACACGCAACATTATTTAACTAAGTTATTTTACTCGACGAATGGTTTAACTTGAAACGCTAAAATATTTGAGAAACTATACATTTCGACAAGTGATATGTAGACATATGTAGTTTAACATTTAATTATCCACGCGACATTAAGTGTATAATAAGTTAGTTATTTTTCCGTTCCTTCGAGTCACTAAAATAAAATAGTTTTTAGTCGCAATCGGTTCGGTTCGCTTACACTTTTAGAATAAGTATTTATATACAATATACACAAAAAAAAAATAAAGAAAATAAAAATAAACTAAGATCGTGGCGCGCGTTATACCTTTCCGTTATTCAAACTCGCGAACCGATTCGCGTGTGCTTGGAGTACTCGTTGACGGAGCTTGACAGATGTTGACCAGTGTTTGACCAGATCTGGACGTTTGACCAACCAGATCTGACCCGTTGACCAGGTTTGACCGAGCCCGAACACGAACCCAAAACCGAATCTGACCCAATCAACTACACCCGACTTGAACCCGGATCTGGAGCTCGAGGCGACCACCATCAAGAATCAACGATAACCACTCGACTCGGACCGAGCCACAACCAAAACTGAACCGAGACCAAAACCAAAAACTGACCCGAGCCGGAGTCCAAACAGACCCGAACCCGAGCACCTCCACAACCACCAGGGGCCGCCTCCGCCTCTTCTTATACGACCACCACCATCCTCGGTTCAACCAACAACAACAACAACAACCATAATCGGGGCCAGACACCACCTGCCCCGACGTCGTCCTTAACCACCACAGCCACGCCACCGCCGCCATCTTCTTTCTGCCCACCACCATCTCTGAGCACTTCCACCACAACTCGAACCTAAAGAAACCACCAATAACTCAGCCCAAGTCGGCTCCTTCGTTCCAACAACTACCCGCCTCCACTCCAAAATTTGTTGTTGACATAACGTCAAGTCGAGACATTGAAAGATATATTAAAGCGTTATTTCAAGTAACTACACATACGTATATATTCTTGTGAAACCAAACCAAGTCCTATCGGTTCGTCAAGCTAAAAACACTTTAAGACGAGTATTGTTTTCAATACGAGTCTATGTAGTTGAATAAACTATCTTTACAACTAAGATGCGAAATAAGTTTATTTGCATTAGAATTTAAGACGTCCTTATTTGTAGTAGGGCACAAGAGTTCAATTAATTCAAGTTCAGACTTGTTGCTACTTGCTAGTACATACACAGTGAATTTTAGGTGAGTTTACGTAACCATGTTTATGCGATGCTTTATACTTGCAACATTTTATTTAAGCAATTCAACATGCATGTCTAGTTGTAAACTTTATTGCGTCATGAATTAGTCAACAACAGTTTCAACGAGTTTCAACGAGTTTCAACATTACATAATCATTAGCTATGGCCAAGCCGGCGATACTCAATAATAGATCTATTGGATTGACAACCCCACCCGGATACGTGTACCTCCTACATAGGTAGCGTGGGTGATTGTTATCGTTCCAACATATTACTAAGGTGAACCGTAGATGACGGGATGGACCTAAACTAGTCGGAGGTTTGATTATGTCGATTCAACATATTATGCTTATTCATGTAGACTTAAACTTACGATAGACATATAAATTGCTAAACTTTTATACTTAAACTATTTGCTTGACATGCCTTATGTATTCTCACCAACTTCTAGTTGACCCCCCATTTTTACAACTCAACAGGAAATACTGATGCTTGAAGTCTATAGCTAGCATGAGGAGATATTTGAAGTTTTAAGCTTTGTTTGACTAATTGATGTAGACTTTAATGTAATTCAATTTTGTAATGAAATAAAGGATTATTTAAACATATGTATTACAATGAGCTACTGAACAATCATTCATTCGTGACGCCTCGATGTTTCCGCCATCGGTTGGGGTGTTACACTAGTAAACCATGCATGAGATCCAAATGTTTATATATGTATATAAAAATCGGCCTTATACATCAACACATATATATATATGTGTGTGTGTGTATATATATATATATATATATATATATATATATATCTATGCACATGACATATGCATGATCATGAGCATAAACAACAAATGACTAACACCTACATCCATGTATGTATACATATGCGACGCCAACACAATGCAAGACCACTAGATTTCTTGTCAAAGCTAGCCTAAGTTTCATCAAAACCATTAACAACCAAAGCTATCTTACACCACTTATCCTTGTCAAGTTACCACATATGTTGCCCACACCCTCTAGAACCAATCGGTTCCCAATGTGGATACATATATACAAGCCGAATGAAAGAGACTTCTCAATGCCAAGTGATAGGAACAAAATATACTCTCATACACACACATGCACCTATATATATACATATGTAGGAAATCTTTGTCTTGTTCCTCACTTATACAAGAATAGCTATCAAACACAATTCCCTATGAAGCTTAGCCACCCAACATTCTTTCCCTCTTCCCCTTTTCTCGGCCGATCACACACACACATGCACAAACACCTTAATTTTTGTGTTGTCCTCATATTGCATGCATTCCACATCAGAAAAGAACCATTAACACATACCACTTACACCATTTAGGACCTTGTTATCCCTAGCCCCAAATCCAAAGCAAGATCAACTCCTAAATTAGTAAAAACCCATGTGCAAGAATCGGCCACAAGGAAAACAACAATGAAACAACCCACTCCTATCCAAATCACACGATTTCTAGGAGGAAAGGACAAGAAACAATATTTGTTCCATGAGTTGTCATAATCTACAAGTCCAAACAAACCTTATGCCAATTTGAGACCTTTTCATTTCTATTACCAATCTTAGAGAGATTGACTTGCCACATTTATCATCCTAAATATCATAGGAATCAGCCTACAATGGAACACATGAACCAACACATCAAGCTTGTTATATGGATTTGGAAACCACCATTGCTTATCACCTCCTAAACAATGACAACTTTCCTAAAAATTTTCCTATATAAGGAACCAAGTATCCACCCAAACTCTTTTCACCAACATCTCACAACAAACCTTTCACAAAACTCTCTTTCCCTTTGATTTTCCTCCCGGCTGAACACCCATAGAGTCCCACGAGTTTTTGAGCTTCCATAACACCATATCCAAGGATCACAAGAAGGCTAGGAGATCACATCCTGAGGATATAGCTCGAGGAAGGGACCATTCGATCACCATAGCCCTCCCTTCCTTCGGTATGTTATAAACTCACCTTAATGTTTAAAAATTGTACGAAGATTCGAATTCATATCACATACACTCGACCCATGACCCATGACTTACAAGAACCGGCCCGTAAACAAGTTAAGACTAGTGAATATGATCGACAGTTATATGTATTATAACTAAGTGTCATGAAAACACTACTCTATGTAAAAGCATCATCATGAAACACACGATTTTCATCACCATTGTGATAAAACTCAAACTACATTCGAAGATCACATGAACTCGAAGCGTGATTATACAATAAGTGTCGGATAGATGCACAAGATTCGGCCCTTTTTGATTGAATAGTGACATTTACATAATCGAAACCTATGTTGATTTTATAGGTAATTATGTGTAATATCGAAGGAACTACACCCACATACTCACTTGGTCAGTCTTACACACATAGATTTACACGAAAAGGCCACTTATGTCGAGTAAAACAATCAGAATTAAGACAACATATCATGTTAAACTTTTGGCTATTGCTTTACCATATGTTAAGAAGACCATAACATGTGTTAATGCGATCGTTTTGTCACCAAATAGCCACACGTGTTAGTATTGGGAATATCTAGACCCATGATGACATGTGTGGTGTGATACCCCGCAATTTCAAGTTCTTAATTCAATCAAAACTCTAGTTACTTGCACTTAGATTCCTTGCATTCTAATTAGCTAAGATTAGCTAGGTAAGTCACACGTGTACACACGAGATGTATATGTACCTATGGGTTGTCATTTAATGAACATATGATGCCTATGAAACAAAATAAATACATTAATGTCATCATCAAGAGGCATGGAACATAACTAACTCTTACCCTTGTAACACAAGATGACATTCCTATATCAAAACGTACTAGAAACTATGTAATGGACACACATGAATAGTCACAATACTATTAACACAAATAGGCCGATTAATTAACATAATATATTAAGTCTTGGATCATAGCAAAGTTATTTGTCATTGGAACTTCAAAAAACATACTCACACATGTATATAAACACACGACACATCACATGTATCACCATGTATACATACCCACTAGGCTACCTATACAAGTATGTACATACCTAGTCTATCTTACAACTCATGACACCTTACCCCCTATTTTCGGCCAAACCTTATCCCACAAAACACCATGTGAAAGTCCAAAGCTTATATCAAAAAGGAAATGTCAACCTTCACTACATAGCCTCCCCTTCTTTCCCCTTGGTCGACCAAAACAAACAAGAGGAACATGCCTCAGGTTTCACCAAAATGGCAAGAAACAACATGCCTATAACACATCCCATGGAAGTCTACTTACCCAAATACACTAAAAACAAACATCCTACTCCTCCCTCTTCCTTTTTGCGGTCGATAATGACCCCTCAAGAACACTTCACTTGCAAGTTATTAGTTAATCTTTACCACATTATCCATGCATGCCATTAGATGACAAAACCATAACACTTATACCCTTATGGAAACTACTAGGCCAACTCAAGACCTCTATAGCCTTTATCTAGTCTCAAAGTGGAAGATCTCTTTTGATCTTCTTTCGGCCGATTCTAAGGAAGCACTCAACCATCACACTTTGACAAAACCTTTCACTAAGTAGGCATGTGTACTATCAAACCTCCAAGAATCAAGTGAAAGACTTGCCATTTTATCCACTATATTAGGAGGTCCATACATAGAACTAACTCACACCAAAACATAAGCATTCTTGCTCTCTCTTCTTATTCATCTACGGCCAAGAGGCCACACCCAAGAAACATAAGCCTTTTTCTTTGAACTAGAAGCCCAAATCGACTAGGAAGCTCAAGGTCTCGGCCAAACATCCCAACAAGGTAAGTCACCATACCCATTATATTCCTATTATGATTAGTCTTAAGTCCCTACGCCTAAACCTCACTATGATAGGTTTGTCGTAGTGGAAATTGAGGGTGTGATAGATTGGTATCAGAGCCATTGGTTATAGTGAAATAGGATTGCATTCTAGTCTATAGCCATCATAGCATAAGTACTATATTAGTTACACTACCTTAAGTGCACAACTTGATAATCACTGGAATATGTGTACTGATCTAGCGTATTGCAGGAAAGACCATGACTAACCCTACTCAGATAGGCCACTTGATGACTGAGATGGCAATCGTCAAGCGGGAAGCTGCTGAGACTAGGCAGGAGTTGGCTGCCACTAGACAGAGTTTAGCAAATACTATGCAAGAATTGAATACCATTCGTAATAGGCTTATAGCAGGCTTAGGGATAGATGTAGAGGATCTTGAGGAGGATCCCGAAGAGGAACATATGGAGGAAGAAGATGATGCTATTGGAGCATTGAGGTGGAATTTGAAGAAGGGCTCGAACCAGAAGAGGAAAATGATCTATTTGAGGTTGAGATTCAAGACGAAAGCGATGATGAGGGCTCGTGTGTGGATCATGCGGACGATTGATTTTTTTACTATCTTAAGTATCATATATATTCGTATAATAACTTTTATTTTGTCGTGTGAGATCTGAGAATCGTTTATCTTATGTTATTATTATTATTATCATCAATCTATTACTTTATCTTATTCTCGTGTTCATAAACCTTGTTACATTCTAGTTTACTTATACTGCATGAACGATGGTATGCGGAATATATTATTGTTTACTCATGAGTATAATGTAAATGTAGAATTGCTATGACGGGTAGAGGAAATGGTAGAGGCGGCATCAGCATGACGCAAGAAGAACTGAGCACACTAATCAATGATCAGGTTTGTAGCAGCCTTGGCAGCTTTTCAAGCTGGCCAACCTGCTCATCACCCTCCGACTGTACCTACAAGTCATTCATGGATTGTAAGCCTCATAACTTTGGTGGATCTGAAGGAGCGGTCGGACTACTTAGGTGGTTTGAAAAGGTGGAATCGTGCTTTGCTATGTGCAATTGCCCGCCAGATGATAGGGTGAAGTATGCCACCACTACGCTTGAAAAGGCGGGATTATCATGGTGGAATGCATAAGTGCAGCTGCTAGGAGTTGATGTGGCAAACGCTACCTCGTAGGCAGATTTCAAGTAAGTCATGAAGGATGAGTACTGTCCTCGAGATGAGATTCAGAAGTTGGAGACCGAGTATCTCAACCTGAAGATGGTGGGGTCGGAGATTGAGAGCTATACTACCAGGTCGCACGAACTGGCGACAATGTACCCTAACTACTCCACTCCGCTCTACAAACGAATTGAGTTCAATAACCTCCAGCAGGTGATTCGCTTGGCTCACCAACTGACTGATCAGAAGGTGGAAGAGAGATTCCTACCCCCTCGTGGTGCTCCATCTTCTAACACCAATGATAACAAGAGGAAGTGGGAGAATGTATCTGGCAGGCCCTCGACAAAAGGTAATAAGTAGCAGCTGCAGAACAAGAAACATGACAACGGTAGCAACCGTAATCAGTCAAAAAGTGGTTATTATGGACACCGTCCCAAGTGCAATAAGTGAAAACTATCACCACTCAGGACCTTGTAACAGGATCAAGTGTGATCGCTGTGGTAAGATGGGTCATGTGCAGAAGGATTGTAGAGTCAATGTCCCTGGGATTCAGCCAGCACCTCAGCAAGGATAGCAACCGAAGAACAATAAGGGTTGTTACCAGTGTGGGAATGAAGGTCACTTCAAGAAGGACTGCCCACAGCTGAACGGGAATGGTAACAACAACGGTAGTGATATCCGGAACGGGAACAACAATAACACTACCAACAACAATAACAACAACAACAAAAACAACAACGGGCTCGTGGGAGAGCTTTTGTGATTGGTTCAGGAGAAGCTAGGAATGACAACAATGTCGTGACGTGTACGTGTTCCTTGAACGACAACCTTGCTTCTGTTTTATACGATACTGGTGCGGACTTTAGTTTTGTGTCATCAAAACTTAGCAAACATTTAGGGATAGGTCCTACCTTTCTCTAGAATTAGCTGATGGGAAGCCTGTTGAGGTAACCCACATCTATCGTGACTGTAAGCTCGAACTAGATGGGCAGTTTTTTGCCATCGATCTTCTACCTATCACCCTCAGAATCTTTGATCCTGTGGTTGGCATGGACTGGTTGTCCAAGCAATGCGCTGAAATTCTATGTCAAGAGAAGATTGTTCGTTTCTCTCTCTAACGGAGAACTGCTAACTATTCGGGGTGATCGTGGTGGTGCCATGGTGGGCATCATCTTATTCCTGAAAGCCCAAAAGTGTATTCGAAAGGGCTATTCGGCCATTATGGCTAACATTTCTGATACTCAAACGGAAGTCGAAACGGGGATATAGGACATCCCAATAGTACGTAATTTTCCAGACGTATTTCCTGAAGAATTACCTGGACTTCCACCTGTTCGTAAAGTGGAGTTCCAGATAGATCTTGCACCAGGAGCGGCCCTAGTTGCACGCGCACCATATCGCCTAGCACCAGGCGAACTTCAAGAACTGTCTAACCCAACTCCAAGAGCTATTTGATCGGGGTTTCATTAAACCGAGTTCTTCACCAAGGGGAGCCCCAGTCCTATTCGTTAAGAAGAAGGATGGAAGTTTCCGAATGTGTATTGATTATCGAGAGTTGAACAAGGTGACGGTAAAGAACCGCTACCCTTTACCTCGTATCGATGACTTGTTCGACCAACTTCAAGGGTCAAGTTTCTATTCCATGAT
The DNA here is from genome assembly GCA_030844895.1 of Ambrosia x helenae. Classification (NCBI taxonomy): domain Eukaryota; kingdom Viridiplantae; phylum Streptophyta; class Magnoliopsida; order Asterales; family Asteraceae; genus Ambrosia; species Ambrosia x helenae. The sequence continues at coordinate 56,614,996 of CM061227.1, forward strand.
TGACCTGAGGTCAGGATATCATCAACTAAGAGTCCGAGAAGAGGATGTGGCGAAGACAGCCTTTCAAACTCGTTATGGACATTATGAGTTTTTGGTAATGCCATTTGGACTAACCATTGCATCGGCTGTGTTCATGGATCTTATGAACCACGTGTGTAAGCTTTATTTGGACAAATTCGTCATAGTTTCAAAGATGATATATTGATCTATTCCAAGAGCAGGAAAGAGCACGAGCAACACCTGCAGTTAATATTGGAACTCTTGAGAAATGAACAGATGTATGCGAAACTCTCCAAATGTAACTTTTGGATTCGAGAAGTCCAATTTCTAGGACATGTAGTCAACAAGGCCGGAATACATGTCGATCCCGCCAAGATTGATGCCATTAAGCAGTGGGAGGCACCTAGGACTCCTACGGAGGTGCGCCAATTTCCTGGTCTTGCAGGATATTATCGCAGATGCATTGAGGGATTCTCTAAGATCACTCAACCCCTCATTGCTTTGATGCAGAAAGGTATTACTTAAAAGTGGGGAGATGCCTAGGAATCTGCTTTTCAATTGTTAAATGCAAAGCTTTGCAGTGCACCTATCCTATCGTTACCAGAAGGTAGAAACGATTTGGTGGTATACTGTGATGCGTCTATCCAAGGATTAGGGTGTGTACTGATGCAACGTGATAAGGTGATCGCGAATGCTTCACAACAATTGAAGGTTCATGAGAAGAACTACACCACCCATGACTTGGAACTAGGAGAAGTAGTCTTTGCTCTGAATTTTTGGAGGCACTATCTCTATGGAACAAGGTGCACGATCTTCACTTATCACAAGAGTCTTCAACACATATTCGATCAGAAAGAGCTGAACATGCGACAGCGTCGATGGGTCGAGCTCCTGAACGATTATGACTGTACCATCAAATATCATCCAGGGAAAACTAATGTAGTGGCAGATGCCCTTAGTCGTAAGGAGACGAAGCCGAAGCGAGTGCGAGCGTTACAACTCACTGTCCATTCCAATCTTCCTGACAAGATACGTGAAGCCCAGGGCGAGGCTCTGAAGGATGAAAACGTCGGGCTGGAGACACTTCATGGGGCGGATAAACATCTGGAACTGAGAACAGATGGTTTTCAGTACTTCATGAATTGAGTCTGGATTCCACATTTTGGAGATCTTAGACAACTAGTGCTCGACGAGGCTCACACCTCTCGTTATTCGGTACATCCTGGTTCGGATAAAATGTACCAAGATCTCAAAACCCTTTACTGGTGGCCAAACATGAAAGCCAAGATAGCCACTTATGTTAGTAAGTGCTTGACTTGTGCGAAGGTTAAGATTGAATATCAGAAATCTTCAGGCTTACTCCAACAACCAGAAATCCCTATGTGGAAATGGGATGGAATTTCCATGGACTTCATCACGAAGCTCCCTAAAACGCCAAGTGGGCATAATACGATTTGGGTTATCGTCGAACGTTTAACCAAATCGGCACGCTTTCTGGCAATAAAGGAAACTGACACGCTGGAGAGACTGGCCAACCTCTATCTCAAGGAGATCGTCTCTAGGCATGGAGTGCCTACCTCTATTATATCCGATCGTGATTCACGATTTACCTCTCATTTTTGGACTACTCTCCAAGATGCTTTGGGAACTCCCTTAGATATGAGCACAGCCTATCACCCCCAAACAGATGGACAGAGTGAGCGTACCATCCAAACGTTGGAAGATCTGCTACGGGCATGCGTGGGGGACTTTGGCAACAGTTGGGATAAGCACTTGCCGTTAATCGAATTCTCGTATAACAATAGTTACCACACTTCTATTCAATGTGCGCCTTTTGAGGCATTATACGGACGCAAGTGTAGGTCTCCCATCTGCTGGACTGAAGTTGGGGATAGCCAACTGACAGGTCTCGAACTAGTGCACGAGACTTCTGAGAAAATTGTGCAAATCAGCTACCGGATGGCTATGGCACGTGATCGACAGAAAAGTTACGCTAATAAGCGTTGGAAATCTTTGGAGTTCCAGGTTGGAGACAAGGTACTGCTAAAGGTGTCACCTTGGAAAGGTGTGATACGCTTTGGGAAAAGTGGAAAGTTGAACCCACGGTACGTTGGACCATTCGAGATCGTCGAAAGGATTGGTCCAGTGGTGTACAAGTTAAACCTGCCTGAGGAACTCAGTGGAGTTCACAACGTGTTTCACGTCTCAAATTTAAAGAAGTTTCTTGCTAACACGATACTGGTTGTGCCACTGGAAGAGATCCAGGTGGACGACCAGCTATGGTTCGTGGAGGAACCGGTGGAGATTCATGAGCAGGGCGTCAAGAAACTTAGACAAAGTACCATACCTATTGTTAAGGTACGGTGGAATTCCCGTTTAGGACCGGAATAAACATGGGAACGAAGGGATCAAATGCGGCTTAAATACCCACATCTCTTTACTGAACCTGAACCCATACATAGATCAAACGCTAAACATAAAGCAGCTACCTCAAAGTGAATTTCGAGACGAAATTCCTTTCAACTTGGGGATGATATGACATCTGGGAACCAAGCATACATTTTTCTAACTAGCTAAACATAAAGCAGCTACCTCAAAGTGAATTTCGAGACGAAATTCCTTTCAACTTGGGGATGATATGACATCTGGGAACCAAGCATACATTTTTCTAACTAGCTTTATTGTTTACTTGCCGAATTTTGAGACAAAATTCTTTTCAACTTGGGGATGATGTGATACCCCGCAATTTCAGGTTCTCAATTCAATCAAAACTCTAGTTACCTGCACTTAGATTCCTTGCATTCTACTTAGCTAAGATTAGCTAGGTAAGTCACACGTGCACACACGAGATGTATATGTACCTATGGGTTGTCATTTAATGAACATATGATGCCTATGAAACAAAATAAATACGTCAATGTCGTCATCAAGAGGCATGGAACATAACTAACTCTTACCCATGTAACACAGGATGACATTCCTATATCAAAGAGTACTAGAAACTATGTAATGGACACACATGAATAGTCACAATACTATTAACACAAATAGGTCGATTAATTAACATAATATATTAAGTCTTGGATCATAGCAAAGTTATTTGTCATAGGAACTTCACAAAACATACTCACACAAGTATATAAACACACGACACATCACTTGTATCACCATGTATACATACCCACTAGGCTACCTATACAAGTATGTACATACCTAGTCTATCTTACACCTCATGACACCTTACCCCTATTTTTGGCCAAAGCCTATCCCACAAAACACCATGTGAAAGTCCAAACCTTATATCAAAAAGGAAATAACAACCTTCACTACATAGCCTTCCCTTCTTTCCCCTTTGGTCGACCAAAACAAACAAGAGGAGCATGCCTCAAGTTTCACCAAAATGGCAAGAAACAACATGCCTATAACACATCCCATGGAAGTCCACTTACCCCAATACACTAAAAACAAACATCCTACTCCTCCCTCTTCCTTTTTGCGGCCGATAATGACCCCTCAAGCACACTTCACTTGCAAGTTATTAATTAATCTTGTCCACATTATCCATGCATGCCATTAGATGACAAAACCTCAACACTTATACCCTTATGGAAACTACTAGGCCAACTCAAGACCTCTATAGCCTTTATCTAGTCTCAAAGTGGAAGATCTCTTTTGATCTTCATTCAGCCGATTCCAAGGAAGCACCCAAACATCACACCTTGACAAAACCTTTCACTAAGTAGGCATGTGTACTATCAAACCTCCAAGAATCAAGTGAAAGACTTGCCATTTTATCCACTATATAAGGAGGTTCATACATAGAACTAACTTACACCAAAACAAGAGCATTCTTGCTCTATCTTCTTATTCATCTATAGCGAAGAGGCCACACCCAAGAAACATAAGCCTTTTTCTTAGAGCTAGAAGCACAAATCGACTAGGAAGCTCAAGGTCTCGGCCAAACATCCAAACATGATAAGTCACCATACCCATTATATTCCCATTCTGATTAGTCTTAAATCCTATGCCTAAACCTCACTATGATCGGTTTGTTTACACACTCACACTAAGCAATTTCACACTCAAGATTTGATCTTAATAATACATTCACATGACATGTGCATCCACGATCGGCCCTAATACTACGATTATAACCGAAATAATGTTTTACAAACTAATCAATTATGGATAATCAACTATTAGATCGGGTTTTCATGAAATAAGCACACTCGAATCATGTTTAAAGCCTTGAGTTACAAAGAATATTTCTATAATCATTTTACCGACAAAACATTCATGGATACATTGTAATCCCACGGCTAAACCTTAACAAGCCTATGTCGAGTTTGTTGACCCTAATAACCTTTCGGATTCAATGCATATATGAAACATTATTTCGGATATGCACCCCTAACATGTGTTAGCTTGGGCCATAGCATGTGTTAATACATAATAGGCTTGTAATGGGCTATAAGACATATAAATGCACTTGTTTTCCTAAGAGATAGACCACACGTGAAAAATGGATGTCAAACTAGAGCCATGATGACATGTGGGGCGCATTTTGTACAAAACACCGCACTTTTGGGATCACATAATTCAAATACACACTAAACATGAAGGTCCATAGATATTGGGTAGACAAATTGTATGATAAACGACTAGAACTTGTGATTTACCATGCTTCTAATAAATCATAGGGCAAGTACTGTCCGGACGATAGTAGCCACGTAGTTCAACTTCACTAAATCACAAGCATCTCTATCAGGTGAGTTTCACTACTCTTTTTCTCAGAAGTATGCGTCTCGGATTAGACAACTTTCTAAACTTTTTCTTAGTCCGTTTGGGACTACTCATACACATCCCGGGTTTGGGTGCTTTGATTCACCAGGTGAATCTGCTTTTACTAATTCATGTTTATGTCCTTGATGAACTAAACCAACTCTATCATTGAAGTCCTTCTAAATACCAAATGAATTGCCGGGTAGGCAAGCGGGTTACTAGTTGATACCGCTATTAGGTCTCACAAACCTCACATCGTGCTGGAGAGCATGGGTGTGAACTATATCTCAACATATTATCATTGTTGATAGACAATGATGCAAGGCACTTTGCTCACTATTGTGGGATCTCGTTGTTTAGCAGTTCGGTATTACCGGTTTTAGTTATCATGAGCGGGCTAGCTACCCCTGGCATGTGAATTAGCATTTACTCCTCAAAACATGGTTTGGAGGACCTACGTATTTACTTAACTATGTGAACTCACCAACTTTATGTTGACACACGATTATTATACCTTTTTTGCAGGACACTAGTTCGAAGCATGAGTAGGGCAGGCATCATATAGCATCATGGGGATATGAATAATTATCTACTTTCGAATGTATAATTATCTATTATGATTTTGGACGCGTTGTTTTACTCTGACTATTCGAATAACTATTACCTTTAAATTTCGCTTCCGCAACTATTAAAAAATTTGATTATCTATGAAACTTGTTTTACAATAACGAACTAAATGGTTTGGGCATTTAGAGTCGTTCATGTGACTTATGGCTATGGGGATCCTGGTATGTCACGCGCCTCGCGGTATAAACCCCGCAGTGGAAATTGAGGTTGTGACATGTGGGCCCATTTTATTAACAATAGAAACATTTTCATAATAGTCTGACCTTAGATTCTCAAAACCATACAAAATGCCCACAAATTAAGTAATAATTATCACGTTGTAAGGACAAAAAGGATTGAAGAAACCACTTTTGCAAACCTTAGTCTATTTCCTGTTTCTGCAAATAAAGCTAAGTATGGAAACTGCTGAAGAACAAGATTCAAAGTACTAAAGAAGAATACATCAAGTGCTGAAGAGTAATGATCAGAAGTTCTGAAGTCAAACCAGACAAGTCAACTGAAAAACTGCTGAAGACAAACTACTAATCAGTAGTTTGTCACTCATCAGATGTTTTGATAGAAGCTTCCCACCGCCTTTGTACTTCAGTAGTTTAGTTTAATATTAGTATTTTTAGATCTTTTGTACAAGTACCAATGCTACAGCCTGTTGTAGTATTTGTATATATTATATTATTTCAATACTTCTCATGTACGTTTACTTTTAGTCTATAAATAGATGGGTTCATCCCACTATTTTAGACACTCCTTTTGTAGTTATTATTTCCAATATATCTGAGAATCATTGAAGCATTTACTGTTTTAAGATTCTCACTTAATGCTTTAGTTTCATAACTCAAGGGGGAGTATTTACTACTGTTTAAAAAGTACAACTTTAGCTTGAACACTTAACTTTTAATCCGCTGTGTAACATACTTTGATAGTTCAAATATATAAGTGTTCATGATAAGAACCAATTAAACAAGAAACTGATCCAACATTTGGTATCAGAGCACTGGTTCATCTGATCAAATATCAATCTGACAAATTGAGAATTAGACACAGGCTCTTATTGATATTCAATATAGGATTGCAGATTACTTTTTAAACAATCCATCACTTTAAGAAATCATTGATCAATCAAATTTCTTAAAAATGGACCCTCATAATACTGGATCTGCCAATAAGCCTCCTATGCTGGTAAGAAATGAATATAATATTTGGCAAAGGAGGATGGCACACACTTTTTCTCAACAAAATACTAGATGTTGGAAGTCTGTCATCTATGGACCACATAAACCAATATTATCAGATCCAGAATCTAAAGTGGAAAGAATTAAAGATCCAAAAGACTACAGTAAAGAAGATTTCCTAAAACCTGAGCTGGATGCTAAGGCATTCTCTATGTTGGCTATGGCTCTGCCAAATGAAATTTATGTTGGGCATTTACATTGTGAAAGTGCCAAAGAGTTGTGGGATTGCCTTAAAGAACAGTTTGGAGTAACTGATGAGGTGATAGCCAACACCAGAGAAATCCTTGCTCAACAATATGAAACATTTACTCATGTTAATGGTGAGACTTGTTGATGCGTTTTGCGACTAAGGATTGGATATACAATATTAACATATGTTAGTGGTTGGCCGAAAGTGAATCAATATGGGCGAATGAAGAAAAGAATGGGCGAAGGTAGATCTGAAGTGGGCGAAGGAAGAATGGACATGAACTGAAGACACATTCGACCACTTGATGTGGGCGAATGTGGAAAACACTCACATTCGACCAGTCAAAAACGGGCGAATGTGCAGTGCCTATATATAGTTTTTGAGTTTTTGATAATGTAAGAGAGTTGTCATTTGTGTCCAGGTTCAGATCAGGTTCAGAGGTGTTTTTGTGAGATTATCAGTGTGTTCTAGATTAACATAAACTCATTGTAAATGCTTTTTGAATGAAAGTTAATCTATGAAATGATATTGAAAATGATCTTGATTGTGTCGTGATTTGTGTTTTATCAATTTGTTCAGAACTAGGGTTTCCGCACCTGGTTTTGTGACTTGTATGATCGTATAATCCTGTTTTAGCTAAAATCCAACGCTCACAAAGTGGTATCAGAGCCTAGAGGATCATACAACAACAAATTTGATAAAATCAGAGCTGATTTGGACATGTTTTTGACATAAAATCATCTGTTTTTACATAAACATTGTTTCTAAGTGTTTTTGATCGATTTAAAGGTGAATTTGTGGTCGAATTCAAGTTTTCCAAGACTTAAAGTTGTTCCAAATCTATTCCGAAACATAACCTGATTGAGATCATTCAAATCCATGAACTTTTGAAAATCTGAGATCAGAATAACCGTTTTTCAAACAATAACCGTTTTTCAAAAATGAGATCTGCTACTTTTGGGCGAACCTGGAACCTGGACTGAGTGTTGTGGTCGAAAGTGCAGAAAAGTGGGCGAACCTGAGTGTTTGAGTGGACGAACCTGAAAATTTGTTTAGAATTTTTCACATTCGGGTAGAAATTTCCACATTCGACCGTTACTGTTTGGACGAAAGTGGAAAAGTGTTAGTTTGATTAACATTCTGGTCAAGTCTACGTTCGGGTGTTACTGTGTGGACGAAAGTAGAACCAGTTTGGACGAAAGTGAGAAATTTGGACGAATCTAGGATTGATTGGACGAACCTACTGAATTTCGGGCGAACCTAAGATTTTTGCTGAAAATTTTTCTAAGTGTTGAGATTTTCAGATTGTGATCATGTGGCGTTTTCAGACTACTTCGGGATCAGCAACAACACAACCACAACAGCAGACGATGGACCCATGGACAGTGGCAGCGCAGAAGACGAACACACAGTCTTCACAACCACTTAATTACATGACAACGACAAACACGATGCCTCAAAGTGTAGCACATCCGGCACTACAATCAGATTACTGGGGAGTAGCTGCAGCGGCGGTAAATACTCAAACCACTAATGCTATTTCTACTTTGATTAAGGATTTGTCTACAGGTAGTGGAACTCGGCCACCGAAGCTCATGGATATGCAAGAGTATAATCAGTGGCATACCATGTTCAAGATCCATCTGGAAGGCATGGGAGTTGAAGGAGCAGAGGCATGGAGCATGATTGTTAAAGGATACACAGCACCGATTCTGGAGAATACTGGTGAGTTGATTCCTTTGGAAAGCCTAACTGAAGACGAAAAGAAGAAATATGTGGTGGAGAAGAAGGCGTTCTCTCAACTAACACAGGCAATCACAAGTGATCTGTTGCATCAGTTTGGGACATGTACTACGTCAAAGCAGCTATGGGATAAGCTGAAGAGGAAGCATGATGGTAACGAGAAGACCAGGAGTCTGAGAATGGAGGAATTAGTCAAAGAGTTTGAGAATTTTTCTTTCATTAATAATGAAACTTTGAAAGAACTAACTCCAAGATATATGCATTTATTGTCTGAATTGTCTAGTTATGGTGTACAGATTCCAATGACTAAGCAGGTGGATAAGTTTGCAGATGCTTTGCCACCACAATGGGATCAGCATGTGGAGGTACTGAGAGAGAAGGATGCTTATCAATTCTGGACCATTTCAGAGTTTATTGAAAAGCTGGAGAACAAAGAGTTGGAGGATAGGAGGAAAGCTAGAAGGTCACAGATTCCTCAGAATCCCAGTTTGTATTTTGGAGGCACTTCAGTTCCAGCTGGAAACTCGAGCTCTGGAAGCGTTGCACCACATGTTGCATGTATTTCCAATGTCATGGATTCATCAAAACCAACCACCAACTATACACCACCACAATACAATTCCTACTCACAACCATCATACACACCACCACAATATAATTCCTACATTTCACCAATCTCTCCAATGCAACAAGCAAGTTTTTACACTGCTAACCAAACACAACAACTAGCAAACCAAGTTACTCAACATAAACAACAACCAGTGGTTTTAGATACATCCAACTTGGGAAATGTGACTGTGGAGATTGCTCAGCAACACATTGCATTAGTCTCAGCAATGGTTTCATCCTACAATGGTTTGGTTGCTAGTCAAATTGGGAACAACAATTTAACCAACGAAGACTATGCACAAATAGACAAGGAAGAGATGGAACTCATTGACATTCAATGGGCTTTTGCGAGTATAATGAGAAGAGCAACAGAGTTCATCGAGAAAACAGGAAGGACTGATCTGGCAACTTCTCCCAACACAACCTATGGATTCAACAAGGAGAAAGTTACGTGTTTTAATTGTGGAGAAAAAGGACACTTCAAAAGGGAATGCACCCAGCCACCTAAACAAGGTAATCGAAACCCTTTCAATGCAAATTACCAGAACCGTCAACAAAACCAAGTTTCTTACCAAAACAACAACAACTACCAAAACCGAAAGGTGTTTTATCGGATGGAAGGATCCGATAAGATCATTGCTGATGAGGAATTTCCGATCAAAAACGTTAACTATTCTAAACTTGATAAAATCTGGCAAGAAAGCACAATATGGTTTCCAAAACATGAGAGTACCAATGAAATTCCACCAGAAATCTTAAAGAAACTGTTTTCAGAAGTTCCTCAAGAACCAAAGGTCCATGTCACTGAGTTCATTCGACCAGATGATAAAGCAAATGGTTTTCATGAACCCTCTTACTCGAAAGGACCACTTCCTGAGAGTTTAAGAAATCAACAGTATAATGATCAATTTCCTGTTAGATCATTTGCTTCACCAAATGCTCATTATGTGTTTGAGGAATATAGAAAATGCTTTAAATGTGGAGAACGCGGGCATTTACTTGCTCAGTGTCCATATGTAAGGCACAAAAGACATGAAGTTGAGGTTAAGAATTCCATGAAAAAGCCGATTGATCATTATGTTCCACCACATAGACGGGCTGTTCCTCAACAACAACAATTTTATAATCAAAACAATTTTCAAATGAGGAACAACCGTCCATTTCAATATGATCGAAGGAATCGGATTGCAATGGAACAATCTTGGAGAAAACCTGTGGTGAACACAACAGCTGATAGACAAAAGGTTCCACAAAAACCAATTGTCAAGTCAAATGTTGGACCTAAGTCTGTTAATTCAGATAAGGTTGCTAAGAAAGTTACTTTTAGTAACAATGTTCAGAAACCAATTGAGAAACCAAAATCTCAAATTCGTATTCTCAAAAGGTCTGAACAATCTTGGACACCTAATGGTACTTCAGGAGCTTCTACTTCGAAGGTGAGTGAGAAAAGTGAAACTGTTTTGAAAAATCAGAAAACGATTGATTCAAAACAGAAAGTTGTTGAAAAAGTCAATGAGAATGATTCTTTGAAATCCAATGTTCAAAGGCCCAAGACTCAGGCTTGGGTCCCCCGAAAGAACTAAATGTTTACTTTTTGTGTGCAGGGAGCTTCAGCTGGCCCTATTAGCAGTCTCTGGATTGTTGATAGTGGAGCTTCAGGCCACATGACGGGGGATTTGGCGTTGCTGTTTGATGTGAAAAATATTAATGGAGGATATGTCGCGTTCGCGGGTAATAAAGGAGGATATATTACGATGGAAGGAAGCGTGAGTAATGGGATTGTGACTTTCGAGCGGACATCTTATGTCAAGCAGATAGACTATAATCTGTTGAGCGTCAGTCAAATATGCGATAAACAATTTTCTGTGCATTTTGATGACAAATCCTGCTATATACTTAAACGGGCTTCAAGATTCCAAAGGAATGGGTTATGTTGATGGCACCTCGAGTCAACAATCTTTATATTCTTGATATGTCCAAGGCGATGACACCACAGGGACAGATAACATGCTTTCTATCCAAGGCGACCGAAAAAGAATCGATAATGTGGCACCGCAGAATGGGGCACATTCATCTGAGGAAAATGAATCAGTTAGTGAGAAATGGACTTGTCGATGGAGTAAACGTGAAACATTTCCATCTAAACGACAAGTGTGTAAGCTGTATGAAAGGAAAACAACACAGACAGTCCCATAAAGTGAAGAAAGTTAACTCTGTTGAGATGCCGCTTGAGCGATTGCACATGGATCTTTTTGGACCGGTCAAGCGCAAAAGTCATCTTGGAGAGCTTTATTGTTTAGTCGTCACTGATGACTATTCACGATTCTCATGGGTGATGTGTTTGAAGAACAAAAGCGACACCTTTACCAACTTACAAGTTCTGTTCACTCGACTGGAAAATATCTACAATTTGAAGATAAAAAGAATCAGGAGTGACAACGGGACGGAGTTTAAAAATGCAAAGATGGATGAACTTTGTGAAAGCAAAGGGATTCATCATGAATATTCAGCTCCGTATACCCCGCAACAGAACGGTGTTGCTGAAAGAAAGAATAGGACTCTAATTGAGGCGGCTCGAACAATGCTTGCTGACTCAAATCTTCCGGTAATGTTCGGGAATGAGGCGATTTATGCAGCAAACTATACATTAAATCGGGTTATAACAGTAAAGAAGTTTGGAAAAACATCTTATGAGCTGTTACACCGACGAAAGCCCAATTTAGAGTATCTAGAACCATTTGGGGCACCATGTACGATGTTGAATCCAAGCGAGAAGTTTAGTCCTAAAGCTGAGGAGGGATATTTTGTTGGATATGCAACCCGCTCAAACGGGTATTCAACAAACGAACTCGTCAAGTGGAGGATTGGGCAAACGTGGAAGTTCAACGATACACACAAAATTTGCAAGGCACGGGCCCTGATTGGATGTTTGATTACAAAGATTTCTTTGAATCATTCAACCTAGATAGCCTGGTTGAAGAAGCTGTTATCAGATTACTTTACGAGTGTGAAAACGCGGCAACTTCACCATTGATGCGTCCAATCACCGTAAACCCCCCACCAGCTTCTAATGATACCAGTGCTCCTACACAAGAAGAAGAGATGTTTCAAGAAGCTTCAACTTCATTAGACACTTCAGAATCTGAAGATGAACAATTTGAAGAAGCCGTTCTTGAACATGCAGAAGACTTAGAAGAGCAAACTGTGAACCCAACTCCAAATCCAGATGTTGCTTCATCATCTAACACGGGTAATGATCAGGATGCTGTAGAAAACTTGACTGCTCAGACGGGAGTGATTGTACCTGTTAATCCGGAATCTCGGATTCATCGTATTCACCCGCTGGAGCAAGTTATCGGTGATCCTGGAAGTGGAGTGATGACCAGAGGGCAGCTTAAAAGCGTTAATTCGCCAGAGAGTTTTGGTGCTTTAGCATTGTATGCCAAAATTCAGAAATCTGGTAGTCAAAATGATTGGTCGTTTGCATGTTATGTGTCGCAGGTAGAGCCAAGGACATACAAAGACGCTTTGCAAGAAGATGCCTGGGTTGAGGCAATGCAGGAGGAGTTATTGCAATTCCAGAAATTGGGAGTCTAGACACTCACAGATTTGCCGCCGGGAAGAAAGAAAATAGGCACTAAGTGGGTGTTTAAGTGCAAAAAGGATGATCGTGGAGTTATTGTTCGGAACAAAGCCAGATTGGTCGTGCAGGGTTTCCATCAAATCGAAGGAATTGATTACAACGAAATCTATGCACCAGTAGCACGAATGGAAGCTATTCGGATGTTCCTTGCGTTTGCTTCGTACAAGAAATTCAAAGTCTATCAAATGGACGTCAAGAGCGCATTTTTGTACGGTAAAGTCAAAGAGGAGGTTTATGTCGGGCAGCCACCAGGCTTTGAGGACCCAATCCACCGGGACAAGGTCTACGTGCTGAAAAAAGCTTTATATGGTTTGCACCAGGCTCCAAGACAGTGGTACGAGGAGCTAAGTACATACCTCATCTCCAAAGGATTCAAGCGCGGCCTCGTCGATTGCACCCTCTTTACGAAGAAGACGGGAGATAACTTGCTTCTAGTACAGATTTACGTTGATGATATTATATTTGGTTCAACTAACGAACTCTTGTGCAGGGAATTTGAAACTGTTATGCAGGAGAAGTTCGAAATGAGCGCTATGGGGGAAATGCAGTTTTTCCTCGGCTTACAGGTGGATCAAAGAACAGACGGGATCTTCATTCACCAGACGAAATATGTAGCCGACATCTTGAGCCGATTCCAGATGGAGGACTCTAAGCCGATGGATACCCCGATTCAACCCAATCACGGGATTGGAGTGGACGCTAAGGGGGAGCTGACAGATCCATTTACATACAGAGCAATCATCGGATCTCTGGTGTATTTGACAGCGTCTCGACCAGATATTATGTATGCAACGTGTCTCTGTGCTCGCTATCAATCGAAGCCGAAACAAAGTCATCTGACGGCGGTCAAGCGTATCCTTCGATATCTGAAGGGTTGTCCATCAAAAGGACTTTGGTACCCTAATGATGATGATTTTGATTTTATTGCTTTTAGTGATGCAGATTAGGGCGGCTGTGACAAAGACAGCAAATCAACCACAGCCGGTTGCCAGTTTTTAGGGAGCAGGTTAATTACCTGGCAATGCAAGAAACAGACTTCAGTCGCACTGTCTACATGTGAAGCCGAGTACATTTCAGCCTCGAGTTGCTGTTCACAAGTGCTCTGGATCCAACAACAGATGGTCGATTACAGTTTGCAGTTTCTTAAAACCCCTATACACTGTGACAACAAAGACGCAATTGCATTAACTAAAAATACTGAAAATCATTCTAAAGCGAAACATATCCGGATTAAATATCATTTTATCCGTGATTGTTACGCTAAGGAATTGATTGATATGGTCAAAATCCATACTGACTACCAACGTGCAGATTTGTTTACAAAAGCTTTTGACAGATCCCGCTTTGAATATCTTTTGAAAGTAAACAATATAAAGGAAAAACAGGACTAATCGGCTCCTCGGTTTACCATTTTTCATTTTTAGTTTTAGTTTTAAATCTTTGCTAATTGGGAATTTCTATTTACTATCATAATCCTCAAAGAAGTTGATGCTTTCGAGGGGGTTGTTTTAATCCTCAAAGAAGTTGATGCTTTCAAGTGGATTGTTTCTTTCAAATTTTTGTTTTGTTTTTCAGAAAAATTAAAAACCCAAAAATATGTTCTTTATTTTAGGGGGAGTCATTTTATCAGAAAAACCAAAAACATTGAAAAATTTTCAAAATACCTAAAAATTAGAAAAACCCAAAATGATTTCCTGGATAAAAAGAGGAAATGATAGTACATTAGTGGGGATCTGACACAGGCTAAAGAATTGTATAGTTTAATGAGATGTATGTTGATTACGTGTGATATGCTGATAGGCTTCGTAGACTATATATTGCGTGCATTAGTGATACAAACATAACAAACTACGCGTTTGTGGATGAACACCTCATGGGCATATGGTCTTAGTACCGTAATTTCGTTTGACAGGGTGTTTGTACAAAACTCGGAGGTTTAGGGTCGTTATGTTATTAGTTGTCTGGGGATAGCCTTTCTGATCTTCTGCTGTAAGTCATTACGGACCTAGATCAGACAGGATGTCTTTATAAAAGAGCTTTATGCCAAATCCTAAAGTTACCGAATTGAGGAACTTTCCATGTTATATGATGATCAAAGATTATCTATAATATCGTATTGATCATTGATGCAAATCATGATTAATATCAGTCCTCAACCTGGTATGGTGCATATGTTACTTTGCTGCATTAATTTGCTGACCTGTATACCTCTATGCATTATATCTTGTACAATTACAGACGACGAAAGCATAATCACGCTTTACAATGAGTCTTTGTGCAAATTACTTCTTGATACGGGAGTATGTCGTGTGTGTGGGAACCACAATGTGTTAGTCTAATAAATCTAATTCGTATCATTTTAAAGCATTGCGTAATTGTCTGCATGTGAGCTTATGTGGACAACAATATCAGCAATTGCCGTGTCACATATTGTTTTTAATGATAATATTAAAATAGATCAACGTTGTGTTCAGATTTCTCAGTTAACTGATATGATCCTCTTACTGGAAATCACAAAATGTTTACTGCTTTCATTTACTTTGATGCATTTTACTTTGTCGCATTTTACTTTTATTGTCAAAAAGATACAAAATCCAAAAAGATTTTAGGTGTGTTTTGATCAATATTTCAGAAAATCCAAAAGATTTGCATTTCTGCTTTATTTTTGATATCCGGGGATGCTTGATGGTCAATTTCTGAGATTTGATAACACCATCTGGACTTTGTAACATTCAAAAAGTGAAAATTTGAGTTTTGGAAGTTTAACGAATTGAAAAATGTTGAACGGGATTCGAATTCGTGATTTGGCGAAATTTTCAGATTTTTCCATTTCACATTCGCCCCTTAAATGGGTCGAATGTGGAAAAATCATCACACTCGACCGTTTTGTTTTGGGCGAATGTGGATTTTTCACTTTCGGATGAACATTCCACTTCTGGGTAAAATTTTCACCTTCGGGTCTTTAATTAGGGGCGAAGGTGGAGCAGTTTCACATTCGTTCCATTAACTTGGGGCGAATGTGGTCTTAACCCACATTCGTCCACTTCAAACGGGCGAATGTAGATCTCTATATATACGTCATTCAGGTTCGGTTCCCTCATTCAAAATTTTTTTTTCAAACTTTCTTCATACCAAGACCTTGTTGCTCGTGTTTTCTAGGATTCATTGATTTGTTCCCTCGTCATTACGGATCATTTTAACACTAAAATTGCAGGTAATGGACATCGTTTCAGAACAGTTTTGATCGGGTTTATACACAGGACCTAGGGTTTCAAGTTTTGGGGTTTTATGATGATTATTGATGTTTGTTTTTGATAGCCGATCATTTTTCATGGGTTTTAGGGGGAGAATGTACAAGGAATTAGGTTAATAACACATCTAGATGTTAGTTTGATCGATTGAACACAGATGAACCCTAATTCCACTTTAAAACCAATGAAAACTGATTAATTGTTAAAATTGGTTATGAACGAGTGTTAGTCGGCCTTATTAGCACATATTAGGATCAAGATTACAAGTTAAAACAAACAATGGCAAAAATTTAAATTTTGGGGGTAAATATTTCACATTCGGTTGTTACAAAACGGGCGAAAGTGAAATTTGTTGGGCGAATGTACATTCAAAATGGACGAATGTAATTTTTAATCAGAAATTTTTCATATTCGACCAAACTTTTTCACATTCGACCACATATTCTCACATTCGGCCATTTCAAAATGGGCGAATGTGCAGAATAGTTGTGACCAAAATTTTATAATTTTGTCGTTTTTGAATTTTGACGTGTTTCTTTGATTTTTATGTGCAGATGGCTGATCAACCCGAGAATGTTGAAACACCAGCAGTCAATGTGGAAACTCCAGCTGAGATTACAGTTCCAGACCCAGTACCAGTAGCTGAAACATCTGTTCCGAGCAGTTGGCCTTTTGAACGATCGCACAACTGTTGCGCTTATCTAGGAGATGTTGAGAAGAATACAGAATTTACAGGGATTATCGAGTTTCTGAAGAGGAGCAGGATTGTTCATGCTTTAGCCACACCAACCATCATATACAAAGACATAATCGAAGATTTTTATCAGAATGCGAAGTATGATTACTGGGAGAGTCAAACGATCATCAAGAGCAAGATTCAGGAGATGGATATGTTCTTGACTGAAGCTGATATTCGGGAAGCTTTACAGATTAAGTTTGAAGATAGTGAAGATCCCAGGGAATTGTCATGGACAGAACAGAAGGCGTGCTTCTTAAGAATGAAATACAAAGGTCCAATCACTGACGGATCTATGTATAAGGGGAAGCTGGGAGTGCAGTACAAGTATTTTGCACATGTACTTATTCATGTTTTTGGATGTGTGAGTGGTGGTTATGACGTGATGAGAAGGAGTTTGAGTTCGTTAATGGTTGCGTTGACACTCAACAAACCATTTAATGTTTCTGGGATGATACTTGATCATATGCTGGAGATGCTGAAGGGAATGAAGAACAAGAAGTTCATGTTGTATCCGAGGTTTCTAATGATGATCTTTGACTACAAGTATCCAATGTTGAAAAAGGATCCGACTATGATCCTAGGTCAAGATCACATGAATATTAGAACCTTAATGAGGATGAAGGGTTACAAAGGTGTGCCTGACAGTGAGAAGCCACCTAACAGGAGGTTATTTGGTGCTTTGGCTCGTCCGGATTACATTGATCCTGGCAAGAACAAAGCAAGACATGATGAGAGTGACTCGGATAATGATGATCCCTTAGTGTATGTTGATTCAAGCACTAAGCGGAAAAGACAAGTAGTCAATCCTGGAGCCAAAGGGAAGGGCAAGGGAAAGGCTGTGGATCAGGGAAGCACTAAGCAACAAGTGGCTAAAAAGAAATCGACGGCAAAGAAAGGATCGGGTTTGGTGGATGAAGAGTCTGTAAATTCAGAAGAGACTGAGGTTGATGAGCAGTGGGATTCTGATGATGAGAATGTAAGGACCACCAAACGTAAGGCCACTATGGTTGGTGAGTCTGAATCCTTGAATCAGTCGATAGAAGAATCTGAGAGAAGAAAGAAATCGGTTGAAGATGAAGGCCTAGGTGTTGACCTGGCAGAACTGAGTGTTGGAGAAACTGTAGTTGTGAATTTGCCCAGAAAGACTAAGAAGCAAAAGACTATGGCTAAGAAATCAAGTGTAAAAGAACTGAGAGAGAAAGAGTTGGCTCAGTTGTTGAAGGGAAAGAGATTACCTGATGCTGGCACACCATCCAAGCTATCTTCACCAGTTGCCAAGAAGCAGAAGAAAGTGAAAGAGGCAGAGACTTTACCAATCGATCAATTCAATATCGATATGGATAAAGTGCTCGATATGTTTAAAAAGCCTCAGAAGGAGAAAGTTATTGAAGTTGAGCCATCCAGATCTAAGTCGAAGAAAGTGACTGTGGATGACGATGTCATGAAGAAAGTTAATAAGAAGATGGAAGACATGATGAAGATGTTGGTTGCTCAACAAGCTGAGATTGCAAAGTTCAAACAAAATGAGGAGAAAATGCTTCAGATTGTGGTTGCTTCAAAATCTAATCAGGATGAGATAAATGATAAGATTCAGATGTTAGAAGCTAAGAATGAGAAGCTTGAGAAAAAGTGTGAAAGAAACAAGAGCAAGATCAAATTGATTAAGGCTGATAACAAAGAACTAAAGAAGGAAAACAAACGCCTTAGTAATTTGATTGACGAGCTTTATAACAGGGCACCCCAGTTGAAAGAGGGTGAAGAAGATGAAGAAGAAGAAGAAGAACAGGTGGATTTTGAACAATCTGATTCTGAGAAAGAAGAAGATGATGATGAGGATAATGATGGATCGGATAAAAGCGATGATGACAATGATGATGATGATGACAATAATGATGATGATGATGATGCTGAAGGTACGGGGAAAAAGCAAGGTGATGAGTTTAGCAGTGGAAGTGATCATGATGGAGGAGATGATACTTCTAGATTTAGTTATGAGAAGAGAACACCAAAGAAGAAAGATACTGGAGAATCAAGTTCCAAGAAGAAAGGAGAGAACATTGATTCGGATGAAAGTATTTTCTGGAACCAAAAGGTGAGATCTTTGTCTGATGATGCTAAACAGCTGTATAAGAATATGTTGGAAAAGAGAGAGTGGACCATTGAGTTCACAGGATGCTTCGCTGAAATATTCCCGACTGATGACTTAAGATATGAGTTGGAATATGAAGATCCAGATCTTGAAGAAGGGGAATTACCTGCATCTGTGGCGAAAGAAATTTTAGATGGTCTCGCACAGAGAGTAGGAAAGATGTTTGAGGAGTTTATGATGGATGAATCGATTCCTGATATTCCTGAAAAGGATATGGGAAGTCATTCAGATGATGTACATACTCCAGAAAACAATGAAGTTGAAGTAGAAGATATAACTCATGAAGAGTTTCCCCAATATTTCAGACAAGATGATGAGAATGAAGTATTTCCTGACTTCACTGAGATACCAAATAAGTCAGCGAAACAGAAAGCAAAGAAAAGGAGTGAAGAGTTTGTTGAGAAGATATTTGGTACTGAAAAGAAAGATTCTTCTAACCAGTCTGATGAGTTGAAGAATTATATGAAGAAATTGAAGGAAATGGATGAGAACCGACCAAAGCCTGAAGCTCAAGGTAACTTTTATCGTTTTCATAATGCCAAGTTCAAAGGCAGAGCTCTCGGGTGGACTTACTTAGGCAGACTAAAATGTATTGCTGCGAAATGGGAAACCGGAATTCTGTACTTCAACAGATTCTGTGACTTGCTTACTCTACCGTACTGGGCGGTTAGAGACTTATGCAGATTCCCAATGTCAGGTGCCGAAGTAAATGGATCACATGTCGGTTGGTGCGCAGACAAATTGGTTTGGGAAAGTCGTACGAGATGGAATAGGTTCATGCCTCAATATCCCAGAAGAAAAGAGCATAGGGATATTGATCCACAAACCAATATGAAGCGTGTTACTTTAATCTACAAAGCACCTAATGTGATGAGGAAGATACCGTTGATGCCAATGCCACAGCATTTTAGTGCTGATTTCATCTTTTGGTATTATGATTGGAGAAAGGCAGAAGCGGTGATCGTGTTGAGAGATGGAAAGGATAAATACAAGCATGTTCATGTATTTGATCCTATGTGGCTGATTAATTGCACATTTGAAGACATCATCATGCTGTTCTTTAATCCGATCTACTATGAACCCAATGACTTTGCTCAAGCGAGAAAGTATACGCAAGTTGTTGGAGTTTGTTTTGCATATGATATATATGCAGGAAGCAACTTAGAGGGTAAACTTGGCAAGACTGTGAAGATAGCCAATGTGTCTAAGCCTGTGAAGAAAACATTTGAGCCGCCAATGACTACTGAGCAGAAGAAGCAGCTCAGAATCAAGTTGATGAACAAGACGATGGACTATCAGAGAAAACTATCCAATCAATAGTCGAGGGGGAGTTTGTTGATGCGTTTTGCGACTAAGGATTGGATATACAATATTAACATATGTTAGTGGTTGGCCGAAAGTGAATCAATATGGGCGAATGAAGAAAAGAATGGGCGAAGGTAGATCTGAAGTGGGCGAAGGAAGAATGGACATGAACTGAAGACACATTCGACCACTTGATGTGGGCGAATGTGGAAAACACTCACATTCGACCAGTCAAAACGGGCGAATGTGCAGTGCCTATATATAGTTTTTGAGTTTTTGATAATGTAAGAGAGTTGTCATTTGTGTCCAGGTTTAGATCATGTTCAGAGGTGTTTTTGTGAGATTATCAGTGTGTTCTAGATTAACATAAACTCATTGTAAATGCTTTTTGAATGAAAGTTAATCTATGAAATGATATTGAAAATGATCTTGATTGTGTCGTGATTTGTGTTTTATCAATTTGTTCAGAACTAGGGTTTCCGCACCTGGTTTTGTGACTTGTATGATCGTATAATCCTGTTTTAGCTAAAATCCAACGCTCACAAGACTTTAACACAACAATTTGAAATATTCTCTTCATTAATATCTGGGTTAAAATTAAATGGTCAGACCTACACAAACTCATCTATGCTTCATAGAATTTTATGGTCTTTTCCAGAAAAAATGGGAAACTCATTCTATAGTTCTCAGGTCAGGACCAGATTTTGATTCTCTCTCACTCACAAAAGTACATAGGAGATTACTTACTTTTGAAAGAGAAATCAATCAAAAGAAAACGTTACAAAACTCTGGAAAAACTGATGATGACTATATTCTAGGTAGCACAACACTCCTAGGACAAGACTGCTGGGATCTACTCAGAAAGGTCATATCCAGCTCATGACAATGATTAAAAATGTCAAACTACTGATAACATGTGTTTTATAATGGATAATTTAAAAAAATTCAGTAGTGATGACCTAGAGGAAATGGATATACTACACCAACTGGCCATGTTTAGCATAAAAACTAACAAATTTTATAAAAGGCCAGGAAGGAAATTTCCAGGACTGAACAGTTTTACAAAAATTGGTTTTGACAAATCTAAATTGAGATGTCAGAAGTTGGGACACTTTGCTAGAGAGTGTAGAAGCTCTAGCTTTAACCAATCACAGTCTGGAAACCAATCAAACCCTAGTTGCAATAGGAATTTTGGAACACAAAGAAGTGCACATTTTGTACAGGCACAAGCTCCACAAATCCAATATGTGCCACAGATACAATATGTTCAGATGCCTGCTCATCAACGGCAGAGCCAACAACATTTGACTTCCATTCATGCTGCTCAACAACCATCAACAGCTTAATAACCCACTCATCAAAGTCTTTTTACAAATGGGTATGTTGACTGGAGAAGTCTTCCTTTTGATACAACTGAATGCAGTCCAGATAACAACAAAATGTTTGACATCAACTAGGATGAACCTGATAATGGCAGAAAGAATTTTGCCTTAATGGATATTGTGGGATGCTCCTCTAATGCTTCCTTATCTCAGGTATCTAAAGAGTCTCTTTTAAAACTTTGCACAAAATCATGCAAAGAATCATTTGCTTTAATAAGAGATACCAATGTGCATCTACAAGGTAAAGCCAATGACTCTGAAAGAAAACACACTCAAATGAAATGTGATTTAGAAAGAAAACTTGCTCCAAAGACAAAAGAAATTTCTAAATTGACTAACAATGCTATTGAAACCCAAGCACAAATAAAAAGCATGATAGAAAACCTTGGAAAATTCGGAAAAGAGCTTGCTGACACCAAGGTTGATTGTGAAAATTTGGTAGAGACATGTAGAGGTTACCAAATGAGGCTTAACAAACAAACTGCATCAAATGTTAAGTTTGGCATTGGGTACAATCATACTGAATCACCAACTAATTTTACTCCTAAAACTGCTGATAATGGGAGTAGAATAGTTCAAAAACAAACTTCTAATATGAAAGAATGCACATCTTTTCATCAGAACTTTCTTACAACTGAAAAAGAATGTCCCGTAGAAGTAGAAATGACTGACATTGACTCATCAGTAGTTTCATCTACATCAGGAGTTAAGACCCTAAAAACTGCTGATGACCAAATTCTAAATTTAACAACTGTCAGTACTTTGCCTTCCAAAACTCTTGAAAATATAAAAGGAAGGGCAAAATATTTTGAAATTTATGGTCTATTTAACCACAAAACAGAATTTTGTAGATATAGAAAAGGAGATCAGTACAACAAGAAGATTTTACAACTAGTTGTGGGAACACAAATCAAACAAGGTTATGAAAACACTTTCTATCCCACCAAATACAACAACCAAGTAACACCTTTTCTTAGAGAAAGACTAGATCTCAACCATAGTCTTCCTCTCAAAATTCTCTTTCAGAAGTTAGACCTAAGCCATCAGTAGTTTCACAAACTGCTAAGGTGAAAGATTTGATAAATTTGGTTAAACTTCTGATGACCAAAGTTGATGGTGAACCTCAAAAAGGTCCCACCATTGTTCTCAACAATAAATCCATTGCCAAAAAGACATGGATTTCTAAAATTGGTCCAACACAAACTGTTACAATTCCTAAGAGTACACCAAAGCCAAATTGGCTTGGGTTTCAAAATCTAACTAATCTACTCTTTGTGCAGAGGGTCTCCAGAGCTCTAAAGAGCATTTGGTATGTTGATAGTGGAGGCTCAATGCACATGACTGGATGTAGCTACCTGACCAACAATTTCATAAGTCAGAGAGAAGGATCTGTGTCCTTTGGGAATAATGCCAAGGGATATGTGCTTGGATATGGCAATGTATCCTCAGGCAGAATGCAGTTTGACAAGGTCAATCTGGTTGAAAACCTTGAGTATAACTTGCTAAGTGTTTCACAAATGTGTGATAAAGGATATTCTTCCTTTTTCACCAAAACAGCATTCAAGATCATATCACCAGAAGGCCAAAAGTTGATAGAGAAGATCATGAAGATTATAAATTGTTGATAGCCAAAAGATGTGGCAATGCCTATGAAGTGGACATTGAAAAAGACAAAGTATTGAACAACATTGCATGTTTCTTCTCAAGGCATCAACTTCAGAGATAGACCTTTGGCTTAGGAGACTTGGCCATGTGAACTTTAAAACCATAAATAAAGTCACAAAAATCACTTCACAAGAGGCTCCATTGATAAAACTCTTTTCATAAAGCATGTTGGAAATCACATCCTAGTTGTTAAAATTTATGTGGATGACATTATTTTTGGTCCAACAAATTCAAACTGTGTGATGAATTTAAGAAACTCATGCAATCAAGATTTGAGATGAGTACCATGGGAGAACTGCATACTTTTTGGGACTGCAGATTAAACAAACAAAGTGGAACTTTTATATATCAATCAAAATATGTTAAAGAATTATTGAACAAATTTTCTTTAAAAGACTGTAAATCAGCTTCCACTCCCATGAGTCTAACCACACAAGTTGAACCAGATGATCAAGTAAAACAGATTGATCAAACCATGTATAGATGTATGATAGGTTCCCTACTTTATTTAACTGCATCTAGACCAGATATTATGTTTTCAACATGTGTATGTGCTAGATATCAATCAACTCCTAGGGAATCACACCTAATTGCAGTCAAAAGAATTTTCAGATATCTGAAAGGAACTCCTACACTTGGAATTTGGTATCCTGGTTGTAGCAATACCAAATTAACAGCTTTTTCAGATAGTGACTATGCAGGGCGTAAAATATCTAGAAAGTCAACATCTAGTGGTTGTCAATTCTTGGGAAACTATCTGGTGTCCTGGAAATCAAAGAAGCAAACATTTGTGGCAACTTCAACTGTTGAAGCAGAATACATTGCAGCTGCAAGTTGTACATTACAGATTCAATGGCTTCAGTATCAATTACTTGATTATGGAATCAAAGAGACAAAGACCCCATTGCTTGTAGACAGTATATCTGCCATTAGCATAATTTAAAATCCTGTTCAGTTTTCAAAAACTAAACATATTGAAATTAGGTATCATTTCATAAGGGATTGCTATGAAAAAAGGCAAGATTGAGGTGAAACATGTGACAACAGCTAATCAAATTGTTGATATTTTCACCAAACCCCTTGACACATCAACATTTCAGAGGTTAGTATCCATGCTTGGGATACTAAATTTGGAATAAGTACTGTAATTGTTTTTTCATTTTTCCTGCACATATTTTTCTTCACTTACATTGTTACTAATCTGTCACAAACCTCTGATAACCAAAAAGAGAGAAACTTCTGAAACTTCTGTCCCCATGGAACCTACATCTTCCAAACCCTCACCTAAAAAGGCCGAGAAATCCAAACAACAAAAATCAAAACCCACCAACCCTAAATGAAAGGCAGTTCAAGAAGTTGAGATGTCTGAAACTGCTGATGTGCAATCTGCACTTGTCAAAGATGTGACTAAAACATCCTCTCAGTATTATCCATCTGAAACCCCCAAAAGAGTACCAATCACCATTTAATTTCAAAGGAAGAAATTTAAAAAGATCATAACTACTGACCAATCCTTTGAAACTGCTGACCCTTTACCCCAAACTATTGAACCAGAAATATCACACACCACCATAGAAATTGCCAAACTTCTCTCTGGGCTAAAAGAAACAGTCCCATCTGAACATGTCAATCCTAACAAACACATCAAACAGGGGATAAACCAACAGAAACAGACATGGATGTGGATGTTAGTAGCCTATCCCAAGAGATGAGGATGAACCAAGGTGTCTAAGCCCAAACTTAGATACTTTCGGTGCATTTGAGGCCGCTACTACTCATTTTCCATCTAGTGCTGGATCTGAGGACAGAAGTAACATAGCTAAGACCTCCAATGTGGCAACTACTGATGAAGGCTTTATGTCTGAAGTAGGAAATCCTTAGTACCAAGACAAAGAGGTTCATGAGACAACTAGGTTGGGCCTAGCTCATGGTACAATTGATGATGTCCTCATTGAGGATATCAGCACGAATTCAGATGGTTCCATTGATTTGGATGGTGATTCAAACTCTCCACAACATGAATTGACGGCTACTTATGAAGGTCCTGAATATGATGTATCTAAGCTCAAAGAGCTAGTCACAAAAGATCAGGTTAAAGACCACTTGAACCCTGATTCCCCTAAAGTGGCATCTTCAGTTCATACTGAAGATCACCCAAAAACACCCCCTCCACATCAAAAGCCTCCCCAATTCACTGGGTCATCAAACCTGAACCATCTATGCAGCCCAGCTGGTCCCCTATACCAGATGATGCATACTCTTATTTTTCAACATCTCAAGGATTTTACAACTACTATGGAGTTGAAGAACAGAACTCAGCTTGACATGATCAATAATGCTATAGACCACAAGCTTGGTGAGCTGTCAAGAAAGGTAGAAGACAACAGAAGACAGCTTGCACATTTATCTGGTGTAACTCCTCCACCTCCGTGGTTTCCAAAAGTGGATGAAGTCAAAAAGGGGGAGAAGTCTAAGGAACCAAATGTGTCACTTGAAGCCAGTAAAAAGGCAAGAGAGGCACAACTTCTAAGGGAAGCCCAAAAGCAAAGAGAACAACAAGAAAGGCTCCTTAGAGAAGCAACTAAAAAGAAATCCC
The DNA here is from genome assembly GCA_030844895.1 of Ambrosia x helenae. Taxonomy (NCBI): domain Eukaryota; kingdom Viridiplantae; phylum Streptophyta; class Magnoliopsida; order Asterales; family Asteraceae; genus Ambrosia; species Ambrosia x helenae. The sequence goes on from CM061227.1 coordinate 56,640,906, forward strand.
AAGGCCAAATTTAAGAAACTGCTGAAGTTCAAGAAAGTACTTAAGGCAATCCTTCAGTAGTTGATAGCCTGATCAACCCTTTAGTAGTTAACACTTCCTTTACTGAAACAGGATAGCCTTCTAAGGTAACTGAACCAACTCCAGCTCAAATTCCAAGGCCTGCACCTACTCAAACAACTGTCTTAAACCCTACTCCCATATCAATGTCTAAAGAACTGTTGGAGAACAGCTTAAGGGCAGCACAGAAGAAGGCTAAGGAAGATGAGATTTGGAACAGCCTAGAAGCAACGGATGACTTAAGCTACAATGAAAAACTTGAAAAGTATGAAGAAAAGTTGGGTGAGTTAGAATAATTAGAGAGAGTTGCTAAAGAGGACAAGAGACAACAACTGATGACATTCATCACCAAGAACAACAAAAGTAAGAAGTACTCACTCAAAGGGCTCTCTATGGATGATCTGACAAGACGAGCTCAGCTTGTATCTGACAGGCTAGCCACAGAAAAAGACAGAAAGGCAAAGAGAGCTGAGATTATAGAAGAGTTGGTAGCCAATGGATTTGGTTCAAAAGCTTCAGTGTCAAAATGGAGAGAAGATACTTTGTATGACACTTACAAAGAAATTCAAGGCAGATAGAGCTGCAAATCTAGAGAAGTTCAAAACTTCTGGTGCAAAACAACCATCATCAAATCCTGCTACCAAAAAGAAGCCAGAGGAAACCATCAAAACTGAATCAAGATGATATTGCTTGAAGGCAATACTATTGTACAAGGAGACTTTGTGGTTGAAGAGAAGCCTTTGCTGACACAATTCAGGGATCCTTCTACATTTGCCTAACAATTACAACAAACCATAACAGACAAAAAGCACACTAAGGTAATCACTAAACATCCTCTCCCTACTTTTAATATACCTAATGTTGTGCATACTGAAGAAGGAAGAGAATCCCACCTTAGGGTCACTAAAATAGAAAACATCTCACAATCATGATCAAACCAGGAGACTAGCATGGTCCCCTACACTTTAGACTTTGACCAATCTAAAGTGAACATAGTGAAATGGTCATTCACTGATTCCATCTCAGTGATGGTCACAAGAAGAGATCGTTCAAGTAAGGTCTTCAAGTCTATAAATGAACTGAAGAATCTATCAACAAAAGACATGCTCACAATCCAGCATCTTGAACCAGAATAAGGATCTCTTACTGGAAAACAACTACATCAACTCAAGACTTCCATGATCAGAGAAATATGGAAGATGCTTAATGGAAGAAAAAGAGAATAAAGGATTAGATAAGGTTTTGGCTTCATCAATCCAGGGGGAGAATGTAAGGAGAAAAAGGATTGAAGAAATCACTTTTGCAAACCTTAGTCTAATTCCTGTTTCTGCAATTAAAGCTAAGTATGGAAACTACTGAAGATCAAGATTCAAAGTACTGAAGAAGAAGACATCAAGTGCTGAAGAGTAATGATCAGAAGTTCTGAAGTCAAACCAGACAAGTCAATTGAACAACTGCTGAAGACAAACTACTCATCAATAGTTTGTCACTCATCAGTTGTTTTAATGGAAGCTTTCCACCGCCTTTGTACTTTAGTAGTTTAGTTTAATATTAGTATTTTTAGATCTTTTGTACAAGTACCAATGCTACAGCTTGTTGTAGTATTTGTACATATTATATTGCTTCAATACTTCTCACGTACGTTTACTTTTAGTCTATAAATAGATGGGTTCATCCCACTATTTTAGACAATCCTTTTGTAGTTATTGTTTCCAATATATCTGAGAATCATTGAAGCATTTACTATTTTATTCATTAAATGTTTTTAGATACTCACTTACTGCTTTAGTTTCATAACTCAAGGGGAGTATTTACTACTGTTTAAAAACTAAAAATTTAAGTTGAACACTTAACTTTTAATCCATTGTGCAACATACTTTGATAGTTCAAATATACAAGTGTTCGTGATAAGAACCTGTTAAACAAGAAACTGATCCAACACATGTGCACGAACTATAGCCCACATATAACTAATACAAGGGTCTACAAGTTAGGTGAAAAAGTTGTAAGATAAACAATAGGACCGTACAAATTACTATGTCCTTGAATGATCATAGTATTCTACTATACATACATTGTCTTAGGTGTACAATGCACGAGGCACAATAGTCAAGAGGTTTGGTTACGAGACTAATGGTTTGCACAATAATCATTCGCTTAGCTAGCCTATGATTGGTCATACACAAATTACATGAGCACTTTACTTAGTACATTCAAACCTGTGAACTCACCGACATTATTATAGACAAATCTTTTATTTATGTTTTTCAGGTAATTGACGATGAGAAGCGGAGGCTTGGGAAGGGGTTCGAGCATGCACAGGGTGGTACCACTTTGGATTGGGTCTTGTCAGTCCCTTGATATTTCAGTTTTTGAGTCATGAATTCCAGACAAATTTACTACTTTTCAGACAATGTTATGATGATTTACAGAATTTATGACAATATCCATCCTACGATGGTACCCATTTAAATAAATCTCTGTGTTGCTTGAACCTTGAGCTTGAAAACCTTTCGAGGACGCAGCCCCGTGTTTCCACCTTGGGGGGTGTGACAGATTGGTATCAGAGCATAAGTTTATAGCGAACTAAAATTCTTTTGAGTTAACTATAACCCAAAACATTTTCGAAACGTTTTCACGAAGTACCACTCTGTCTCACCTTGCATATGTCAAGTCTCAAGCTGCTCTACGATGACGTACATGTATAATAGTAAATTTATTCACATACCTTTTCATTTATATATATGCATGAGTATGACAGGATCATGGAAGTCGTTCTTACTATCTTGTCCGACTCCGAGCCTGATTATCTAGTGGATGACACTCCCGAGGAGGACCTTCCGCTTACACAGCCTGTTCCCATACCCTACGAGGCCCTCGATTTCCCCCACCCCCATCATGGAGGAGGTTGGATTTCTGACACTGGCATGGATGTGGATCCTACACCCCTAGTGAGACGTGTCTCTGACGTTCACCCTCCGGTGGTCCCTTCCACTGCTCCTACTGCCTTGAGCCTGGCCCCTTTTTTCTGCATCAACTATACGTGTCGTACCCTCAAGAGGTACACTCCCCGTAAAAGGGTGCGACAGACAGTGGTCATTGCCCTTCCTGCCCGTGCTCCGGTTACCACATTGTCCGCCGACCCTGCCCCAACTGGCGAGCCTGTCCTACCTGCAAACCCCACACCAGAGTTACACACTATGGAGGAACCCGTTCGGTGACTGAGGCATCACCGAGGTTGAGTAGGCATTCTCAGGCCCGTAAGTGGCCATACCTCCCCAGTCTCACCGGTGACTTGGCCCATTGGGACGAGGAGGACGATCACGAGGTGATGACACTGGGAGGATCATTCGGGTGACCGCTTTACACCAAGCGCGGTGTTATCCTGTCTCCCGATGCGCTGCTAGTGGCTATGGGTGTACGCATCCGAGAGCTGGAGGAACGAGCGACGGAGGCCGAGCGAGGGAGGCTGGCAACGACATTAGGGAGAGCGGAGGCAGAGAGGCGATTAGAGATCTTAGAGAGGAGTACGACAGAGATGGATCAGCGTATGCGGGATGCAGTTGCTGCTCTTGTCGCTACTTTCCTATCCTCTTCTTCATTGTTTGCTTTATCGTTGTACTTGATATTATATTATATTATAGTATGTTGTATTGTGATTTGAACTACTGCGGTTTAACCGCTTATCTTTTGTATCTTGATACTAATGCACCTTGGTTGATGTATGGTTACGCCGGTATGAAATTTGTTTATCTTCTGCGTTTCTTATTCTTTTGTCTTGTGGTTGTGATTGACTTGCTATGCGTGGTTATATTTGGTTGTTACATTTGTATGATTGACAATATTTGTGAAATATGTGTCTTACGCTTTTAATATGTGATATATTAGAAGGGAATCATGCAAACCTGACAATCTGCACGAACCAACGATGGTGAACCATTACTAGCCACCCCCGCTGAACTGGCTAGGGTGATTGCTGAGGCAATTTCTTAACATGACGCTTCTTGAACCGATTCTAGCAGAGGCTCTGGAGGTACTGTTCATCGACGGGGAAGCAAAACGGATAACGGTAGAAATTTTGGGTCTAAATTCTCTAATTACTACTCCTAAGCAAAACTTTGTGTTAATAATATTCACTATTGTATACACAGAAGTTGACAACCCTGTTCGGGGATGTTCATACAAAACTTTCATTGATTGCAAACCATGGAACTTTCGTGGTACCGAAGGTGCCATTAGGGTTGTTCGTTGGATCGAAAAGACTGAGTCAATTCTTGACATCAGCGGTTGTTCTGAGGACCAGAAATTGAAGTACTCTACTTGCACTTTCAAAGACGAAGCCCTGACTTGGTGGAATCTTTAGGTACAAACCTTGGGTAGAGACGCGGCTTACAATCTTACCTTGGCCGATCTTAAGACTCTAATCATGGAGAAGTACTGTCCAAGGAGCGAACTGTAGAACCTAGAAGCAGAATTCTGGAATCTCTCGATGGCGGATGCCAATGTGACTGCTTACACCGCCTGTTTTCATAAGCTCTCTCAACTTGTTCCTCACATGGTCACACCGGAATACAAGAGAGTTGAACGGTACATTTAGGGTGTGTCTCCCAAAATCCGAAGCATGGTCACTACGTCTGCACCCGCTACCATCCAGACTGCTGTTACTCTAGCCCATAGCCTTACCGATGATGTTGTTCATATGGGTTCGTTGAACCAGAAGGTTGTAGATGCTGGTGAGAGTTTTGGAGACAAGCGAAATCGACCCGACTCCAAGAAGGGAAAGAACTCCTCCCACAAGCGCCAAGATTTTGTTTAGGTTTGTGCTGCCACTGCCGCTGAGGAGCCCAAACGCAAATACAAAGGGCCCCACTCCTACTACAGCAAATGCAACTTCCACCATGTTGGCACTTGTGAGAGCATTCTGTGCAAGAACTGCAATCTTCGTGGTCACCAAACCGCTAACTGCAAAGCCAAGGCCACCAACACTCCACCTACCAAGAACGAGTGTTTTGAATGTGGTGTAACCGGTCAATTCCAAAAGGATTGCCCAAAAGCTAAGGATCAAGCTCACAGAGGAGCATTTGTACAGGGAGCCAATGAAGCACGCGATGATCCTAATGTGGTTACCAGTACGTTTCTCCTTAAAAAACCATTTTGCATCGGTACTATTTGATTCAGGGACTGATTTTATCTTTGTGTCCACTGACTTTAAGAAATCCCTTGGATTAGAATCTAGTAAGATAGAAACACACTATACCATAGAATTGGCCAATGGTAAGTTAATTTCGTCTGAAGAAGTTGTTAGGGATTGTGTTTTGGAACTACGTGATCATGTTTTCCGTATTGATCTGTTGCCTATTCGATTATGTAGTTTCGATGTTCTCATTGGCATGGATTGGTTATCCAAGCATCGTGCAGAGATCGTCTGTCACGAGAAATTGGTTCATATCCCCTTGTCCAATGGTGAAACCTATCGATTCGAGGAGACAGTGGTGGATCTAATCTTCGCGTCAAATCTTGCATCAAGGCGCAGATATGCTTAAGGAACGGTTGTGTCGCATTTCTGGCACATTTCGTTGAGCAGAAAGCTAATGATCGGAAACTCGATGACATATCGGTGGTGCGAGACAATCCCGAAGTCTTTCTAGAAGATTTTCTGGGTTTCCACCGCCACGACAAGTCGAGTTTCGCATCGACCTAGTCCTAGGAGCTACCCCAATAGCTCGCACTCCGTATCATTTGGTACGTACGAGATGCAGGAATTGTCTAACCAGCTTCAGGAATTGTTAGGCAAAGGTTTCATTCGTCCAAGTTTTTCTTTGTGGGGAGCGCCTATGTTGTTCGTGAAGTAGAAGGACGGAAGTTTTCACATGTGAATCGACTACAGGGAGTTGAACAAGCTGACCATCAAGAACAAGTACCCACTGCCGAGGATCGACGATCTGTTTGACCAGTTGCAGCATTCCAGCTACTATTCAAATATCGATCTGCGTTTGGGATATCACCAGTTGTGGATTCAAGAAGACAACAAACCGAAGACTGCGTTTCGGACACGTTGTGCCATTCGGTTTGACGAATGCTCCTGCTGTTTTAATGGATCTTATGAATCGAGTCTGCAAACCCTACTTGGACAAATTCGTGATTGTCTTTATTGATGATATCTTGATCTACTCGCAAACTAAGGATGAGCATGAACATCATCTTCAACTGATTTTGGAATTGCTCAAAAACGAGAAGTTGTTTGCCAAGTTCTATAAATGCGAGTTTTGGATTCGAGAAGTTCATTTTCTTGGTCACGTTGTGAACGAGAAGGGTATACAAGTTGACCCCACAAAAATTGAAGCCATCAAGGATTGGGATGCACTCAAAACAACAAATGAAGTTCGGCAATTTTTGGGTCTAGCTGGTTATTATCGACGGTTCATTGAAAACTTCCCTAAGATTGCCCAGCCACTTACCGTCTTGACACAAAAAGACAAGAAGTTTGATTGTGGAATCAAGCAAGAGGAAGCATTTCAGGTCTTGAAGAACCGTTTGTGCAGCGCTCCGATTCTCTCTCTTCCCGAAGGTACTGATGATTTCATGGTTTATTGCGATACTTCTCATCAAGGTCTTGGATGTGTACTCATGCAGAGGAATAAGGTCATCGCCTATGCATCTCGTCAACTCAAATTCCATCAGAAGAACTACACCACTCATGACCTAGAGTTAGGTGCGGTGATCTTTGCCCTCAAGATTTGGAGGCACAATCTTTATGGTACTAAGTGCACTATTTCACCGACCACAAGAGCTTACAACACATCTTTAATAAGAAGGATTTGAACATGCGACAACGTAGATGGTTAATCTTTTGAAACAAAGGTCTGACGGCACGTTATATTTTGCCAATCAGATCTGGATGCCACGTTTTGGTGGTTTACGCGATTTAATTCTTGAGGAGGCCGACAAAATGTACAAAGACGTGAAGGAATTCTACTGGTGGCCCAACCTTAAGGGTGAAATTGCAACATACGTCAGCTAATGCCTTACCTGACCAAAGGTAAAAGCTGAGTATCAGAAACCGTCCGGTCTGCTACAGCAACCAAGATTCCCGTTTGCAAATAGGAGCAAATCTCTATGGATTTCATCACCAAGCTACCGAAGATGTCCAATGGACATGATACGATTTGGGTAATTGTTGATAGGTTGACTAAGTCTGCACATTTCTTGCCGATTAAGGAAACCGACAAGCTAGAGAAACTCGCCAAGTTGTACATCAAGGAGATAGTAACTAGGCATGGTGTGCCTGTTTCAAATCATTTCCGATCAGGACAGTCGATTCACTTCCCGATTCTGGCAAACACTTATGGATGCACTAGGCTCTCGTTTGGAAATGAGCACAACCTATCACCCACAAACCGATGGCCAGAGCGAACGGACTATGCAAACCTTGGAGGACATGCTCCGTGCGTGAGTAATCGATTTCAGTGGAAACTGGGATTCTCATTTACCTTTGGTTAAGTTCTCTTAGGGGCTGTTTGGTTGATTAAGTGCTGAATCATTAAGAGGTCTGAATGGTTAAGAGGTCTGTATGGTTAAGTGCTGAATCATTAAGTGAGACCTCTTAATAGTTAGTTTTCTTGTCCTACATTGGTATGAGAGTTTAATTAAGTTTCAGCATAGTTCAGTGCTTAATGATTCAGTGCTTAATGGTTCAGCAACATCCCAAGTCTTAATGATTCAGCCTTAACCATTCCATTCAGAGGCTGAAACAAACACACTGAATGTTGAATCATTCAGCACTGAATGGTTAAGAGCCTCATTAAGAGGCTACCAAACAGCCCCTTACAATGACAGTTACCACACCAATATCAAGGCTGCCCCATTTGAAACCTTATATGGATGCAAGTGTAGATCTCCTTTGTGTTGGGCGGAAGTTGGAGACAAATACTTGGCTGGCCCTGAGCTTATTCAAGAAGCAACCGATGAGATCTTTCAGATCCGTGATTGCTTGAAAGCCGCTTGAGATCGTCAAAAGAGCTATGGTAATTGTCGTCGCAAACCACTTGAATTTTAGGTTGGCGATAAGGTACTCTTGAAAGTGTCACCCTGGAAGGGTGTACCACGGTTTGGCAAACGTGGGAAGCTTAACCCCTGATACATAGGTCCATTTGAAATACTTGCTAGGATTTGTCCCGTGGTATACAAGCTCAAGTTACCAGAAGAGCTTAGTGATGTTCATGACACATTCCACATATCCAATATGAAAAAGTGTTTATCCGATGAATCTTTGATCATTCCTCGTGAAGAAATTCCCATCGATGATCAACTCCACTTCATTGAGGAGCCAATCGAGATGACTGATTGGAAAGTCCAGAAATTGAGAAGGAGCCGCACTAAACTTCTCAAAATCAGATGGAATGCAAAGCGTGGTCCCGATTATACATGGGAACGCGAAGACCAGATGAGATGCAAGTACCCAGCTCTTTTCCCAAGACTATTGAGACCAGTAGGAAAACTCGATTTCGCGGACGAAATTCCAAAAACAAAAAGGGCGAATGTGACACCAGTCAACGATCTAGGTCAAGATCGAATGCATTTTACTTATCATTATCATTTCATATGCATAATTAGATGTTTTGCACACACTACCCCCAGTCTATGTAAAGCATGAATTGCGAGGAAAACTCAATGGATTGTCTGATTATGCATACAACGTCCTGACTGCACAAAACAATTGGCATTGATCGGTCAAGCCAATCACATGCCCAACAAATAGCAACCGGATACCTGATTAACACAACAGTTCAAAATAACAATATATGTGACAATACCCAAGTGGATAACTACACAATCCGCTCAATCTCGAGCAATCACAAAGTGTTTTATGTTGATACCCTCACTATCACATGATAACCCCCACAATAACACATGTATGTGAATCACAAATAGTGTCATATATTAACACTCAATAACTTGTGTTTGTGGAACCTTAATTTGTAAAATAATACATGTTAATATCGTCATCAAGTCTCTTAACACAACCAAGTCATATCATGGCTTAAACACCCTTTGATAACTTATGTTATCACCTAACAACGCATTGTCCATGAATGCCTAACACGTTAAATTGATACTATGATATTATCCAATTGATATGTATATATAACCAACTCACTAGATTACACGAGTTGAGTTCCATTAATAACACATGCATGAATATATACCTTATCCAATCTAGTAAACCATGCATGAGATCCAAATGTCAATATATGTATATAAAAATCGACCTTATACATCAACATATATATGTGTATATATATATATATACGCATGACGTATGCATGAGCATGAGCACAAACAACAAATAACTAACACCTACATCTATGTATGTATACAAATGCGACACCTACACAATGCAAGACCGCTAGATTTCTACTCAAAGCTTGCCTAAGTTTCATCAAAACCACTAACAACCAAAGCTATCTTACACCACCTGTCCTTGTCAAGTTACCACATATCTTGCCTACACCCTCTAGAAACAATCGGTTCCCAATGTGGATACATATATACAAACCGAATGAAAGGGACTTCTCAATGCCAAGTGATAGGAACACAATATACTCTCATACACACATGCTCCTATATATATACACATGTAGTTAATCTTTGTCTTCTTCCTCACTTAACAAGAATAGCTATCAAACACAATTCCCTAGGAAGCTTTGCCACCCAACATTCTTTCCTCTTCCCCTTTTCTCGGCCGATCACACACACACATGCACAAACACCTTGATTTTCATTTTGTCCTCATATTGAATGCATTCCACATGAGACAAGAACCATTAACACTTCCCATTTACACCTTTCCCTCTTCCCCTTTTAGGAGGAAAGGACAAGAAACAATCTTTATTCCATGAGTTGTCACAATCTACATGTCCAAACAAACCTTATAACAATTTGAGACCTATTCTTTTCTATCACCAATCTTAGAGATATTGACTTGCCACATTTATCATCCTAAATATGCTAGGAATCGGCCTACATTGGAACACATGAACCGACACATCAAGCTTGTTATATGGATTTGGAAACCACCATTGCTTATCACCTCCTAAACAATGACAACTTCCCTCAAAGTTTTTCTATATAAGGAACCAAGTATCCACCCTAACTCTTTGCACCAACATCTCACAACAAACCTCCCACAAAACTCTCTTTCCCTTTAAGCTTCCTCTTGGTCGAACAACCCTACAGTCCCACGAGTTCTTGAGCTTCCATAACACCATATCCAAGGATCACAAGAAGGCTAGGAGATAACATTGTGAGGATATAGCTCGAGGAAGGAAACATTCGATCACCATAGCCCTCCCTTCCTTCGGTATGTTATAAACTCACCTTAATGTTTAAAACTTCTAACAAGATTCGAATTCATATCACATACACTCATCCCATGACTTACAAGAACTGGCCCATAAACAAGTTAAAACTAGTGAATATGATCGACAATCATATGTATTATAACTAAGTTTCATGAAACACTACTCTATGTGAAAGCATCATAATGAAACACATGATTTTCATCACCATTGTGATAAAACTCAACTATAATAGAAGATCACAAGAACCCGAAGCGTGATCATACAATAAGTGTCGAATAGATGCACAAGCTTTGGCCCTTTTGATCGAAATATGACATTTACATACTCGAAACCTATGTTTATTTTATAGGTAATTATGTCTAATATCGAAGGAACTACACCCACATACTCACTTGGTCACTCTTAGTCTCTTACACACATAGATTTACACGAAAAGGCCACTCGTGTCGAGTAAAACAATCGGAATTAAGACGACATATCATGTTAAACTTTCGGCTATTGCTTTACCATATGTTAAGAAGACCATAACATGTGTCAATGATATCTTTGGATGTTAAAAGATCAAAAAACTATCGTTTTGTCAGCAAATAGCCACACTTGCTAATATTGGGAATATCCTATACCCATGATGACATGTGTGGGCCCATTTTATTAACAATGGAAACGTTTTCATAATAAGACACCTTAGATTCTCAAAACCATACAAAATGCACACAAATCAAGTAATAATTGTCACGTGCACAAACTATATCCCACATATAACAAATACAAGGGTCTACAAGTCGGGTGAACAAATTGTATGATAAACAACTGGACCGTACAACTATGTCCTTGAATGATCATAGGATACCGGTTGTCAGGACAGTAGTTCTTCCATTCTTCTGCTTTATCAGATCATACCTACCATCATCAGGAGAGTTTCACGGCCCCGTTTTACTATTTCTACATTTTTGGGGAACAAACATGCTACAAACCTAGTACAAATGTCATTTTGTGTGTATATTCTATCATGACTACCATGTGGAACATGAGACATTTGGTTCATGAGCTCAACAGTCCTCGTACTTATATTTTGCTGCAACCATTAGCTATCAAAAGCCATGAAACACTTTAATAGATCTATTGGGTTGCCACCCCCACTCTTGGTTAGTCTCTCTAAACCGGTTACATACAAAGGAGTGTTAGTATTCTACTATATATACATTGTCTTAGGTGTACAATGCACGAGGCACAACAACCAAGAGGTTTGGTTACAAGACTCATGGGGTGTACAATATTTATTCACTTAGATAGCCTATGATTGGTCATACACGAATTACACGAGCACTTTACTTAGTACATTCAAAACTGTGAACTCACCGACATTATTGTTGACAAATCTTTTATGCATGTTTTTCAGGTAATTGACGATGAGAAGCAGAGGCTTGGGAGAGGGGTTTCGAGCATGCACCAGGTGGTACCACTTTAGATTGGATCTTGTCAGTCCCCTGATATTTTAGCTTTTGAGTCATGAATTCTAGACAAATTACTATTTTTCAGACAATGTTATGATGATTTAAATAATTTATGACAATATCTATCCTTTGATGGTATCCATTTAAATAAATATGTGTGTTGCTTGAACCTTGTGCTTGAAAACCTTTCGAGGTTGCATCCCGTGTTTCCGCCTTGGCGGGGTATGATAGGCAACAACCCAATAGATCTACTAACATAAACTACGGCTCTAGGCCTAGAGCTAATGATTAAGAAATGAAGAGAAGTGTCCCCCCCCAAGGGACTTACGAGGCGTCCAATGCACACATCGTGCACCTACCCAAGCCATCAAATGTTCTACAATCTCTAGTCATACTCATCATACAAGCATGTTAATCCCCCAATTATAAAACGTTCAAAAACATTTAAAAAGAAAAAGGGGCTATGAAACTCACCTCAAGCGTAGCAATCAATCAATTCCCTGGTCCAAACCACAATCCTTTACTAACAATACCCTATAATCCACAGGGCTATTTTAGCGAACATTCTAAGTCTATTCAAGTTATTCACCAAACTTCCTTGACTATAATTGACCAAAAAGATTTGAACTTCCATTAACCCTTACCCTATTGACCCATTGGTGATCTCGATGATTGGTTAAGTTTTAGACCTCACATACATGCATATAGCGTTTAAATACTCAACCCTTACGTTCACAATTATTTGTTCACACGTATATCAATCCAAGTTAAATGCCAAATAACTTGACCTAGTAAACCTATCATTTCATTATAATCAAATACATACACATAGCACATAGCCTTACAGAGTCACTAAATCAAGACTCGTGTTTCACATAAAGCCGTTCTTATCAAAGCGCTGCCATTCTTAGTAAACACAAATTACACATAGAACTCCTAGGCTTCACGGTAGATTCCCAAATAATTAACTTATGAGTCAATTATCACATGATATATCCCAAATTACTAATACTTACTAGCATACCATCGGTGCTAACAATAAGACCTATTCTAGCAATTTTCATATCAAACAAGTTCTCAATTTCTCATGTCAAATTATGAACATCATATAAACTTAATTTAAACTCTAGGACCTGCAAATAAACCACAAACAGGACCAATTTGCTGACCTAGATCAGCCACCAAACTCAACCGTTTCGCACACCAAAATCACATTTCGACGACTTTTACGACATAGTTTTGCACTGTAGACATCCGTTACTATGATAAACATATAATACACCCTAAATAATGACTTTTATACACATTTGACACTAAACAAGATGTTTTACATCAGACCTAGAAATGAGGGTTCTAAACGCATAAATATATTTAGGTTTTTTACCTTGGGTCTTATATGAACACTTTATAACACTTTATTTCGCATCAAAATAAGTAATAAAAACCTGTTTTAAATCAGTTTTGGAATATCCATTTTAAAAGCTCGTTTTGATCGTACATGCAAGGTTTTCAAAGCGTGTAGATCCTATTCAAACTCATTTTATACTGTTTAAAGCTTATCAAAACCCTTTAAACATCATCACAATCAGACATCTTCTAAGTCTAAAAGAGTCAAAAATCCATCATCAAACAATGCACAAACATGAACATACTAATCTTCCAGTAATGTTCTGGAACGAAGCTATATACGCAACTTATTACACCTTGAATCGTGTATTAACAGTGAAGATGTTCGGCAAAACTTCTTATGAACTTTTAAATAGACGAAAGCCGAATTTGGAGTATCTAGAACCTTTTGGGGCACCTTGTACGATGTTGAATCCTACTGAAAAGTTTGCACCGAAAGCTGAAGAGGGATACTTTGTTGGATATGCAACCCCGCTTAAACGGGTATTCAACAAAAGAACTTGTCAGGTTGAGGAGTGGGCTAATGTTGAAGTAAAACGTTACACTCAGAACATACAAGGAAGTGGTCCTGACTGGATGTTTGACTATGAAGATTTCTTTGAGTCATTTAATCAAGATAACTTGGTTGAAGAGGCTGTTCTACGACTTTATTACGAGTGTGAAAACGCAGTGACTTCACCGTTGGTGCGTCCGATCACCGTAACTCCTCCAACAGCTTCTAATGATACCAATGTTCCAGCAAATGAAGAAGAGGTTTTTCAAGAAGCTTCTACTACTCTTGACACATCTGAATCGGAAGACGAAGATGACATTTTCAGTGAAGCTATTCTAGATCATGTTTCGGAGGAACCACCAGTGAACCCAAATCCAGATGTCGCTTCATCGTCAATTACGAGTAATGATCTGGATATGGCAGAAAATCAAACTACTCAAACGGGAGTTCAAGTTCCTGATCATCCGGAATCTCGGATTCATCAGATTCATCCGCTTGAGCAAGTTATTGGTGACCCGGAAGCAGTGTCATGACGAGAGGATAACTTCGTCGAGCAACTTCACATGATAATATCAGTGCCCTAGCCCTGTATGCTAAAATTCAAAAGTCTATTGTCAAAATGACTGATCCTTTGCTTGTTATGTTTCGCAGGTTGAGCCGCGGACATACAAAGATGATTTACTAAATGATGTCTGGGTTGAAGCTATGCAAGAGGAATTGTTACAGTTTCAGAAACTAGGAGTTTGGACACTTACAGATTTACCACCAGGAAGGAAGAAGATTGGTAAAAAGTGGGTTTTTAAGTGTAAGAAAGATGATCGAGGGGTAATTGTACGAAACAAAGCTCGGTTGGTCGTTCAGGGATTTAGTCAAACTGAAGGAATAGATTATAATGAAGTCTATGCACCCATGGCACGTATAGAAGCTATCCGAATGTTACTAGTGTTTGCTTCCTACAAGAAGTTCAAGGTGTATCAGATGGATGTGAAGAGCGTGTTTCCGTACGATGTGGTCAAGGAAGAGGTATACGTTGGTCAACCACCGGGCTTTGAAGATCCTATCCACCGGGATAAGGTTTACGTACTCAACAAGGCACTTTATGGGTTGCACCAAGCTCCACGACAATGGTATGAGGAGCTAAGCACGTGCCTACTTTCAAAGGGATTCAAACGAGGTTTGGTTGACTCTACCCTGTTCACAAAAAGAACAGAGGGTGACTTTCTTCTTGTTCAGATATATGTTGACAATATTATTTTTGGTTCTACTAACGAGATTTTATGCAGAGAATTTGAAAGAGTCATACAGGAAAAGTTCAAGATGAGCGCAATGGGGGAAATGCAGTTTTTCCTAGGCTTGCAGGTGGATCAATTGCCAACGGGCATTTTCATTCACCGGATGAAATACGCATATGAAGTCTTGAGCCGATTCCAGATGGAAGTTTCAAAGCCTATGGATACCCCAATTCAACCTAATCACGGGATTGGAGTTGATGCTAAGGGGGAGCTTATTGATCCCTTCACTTATAGAGCCATCATCGGATCGTTGATGTACCTGACTGCATCTTGTCCAGACATAATGTTTGCAACATATCTCTGTGCTAGATTCCAATCGAAGCCAAAACAGAGTCACCTAACAGATGTCAAGCGAATCCTGAGATATCTGAAGGGTTGTCCGTCGCGTGGACTTTGGTACCCTAATGATGATAATTTTGACTTTGTTGCTTTCAGTGATGCAGATTATGGTGGTTGTGATAAAGACAACAAATCCACAACGGCTGGATGTCAATTCTTTGGGAGCAGGCTCGTGACCTGGCAATGCAAGAAGCAGACAGCAGTTGCATTATCTACTTGTGAAGCAGAATATGTAGCAGCCTGTAGTTGCGGTTCACAAGTTCTGTGGATTCACAGCAGATGCGCGATTACGGTTTTCAATATCTTAAAACCCCAATTCATTGTGACAATGAAGCTGCCAAAGCACTCACTAAAGACATGGGCAATCACTCTAAGGCTAAGCATATTCGGATTAAGTATCACTTTATTCGTGATTGCTATGCTAAAGGGTTGATTGATATGGTCAAAATCCACACTTATTAAAAGAGGGATGATCTTTTTACCAAAGCTTTTGACAAATCAAGATTCGAATTTTTGCTAAAAGCTAATGGTATAAACGAAAAACAAGACTAATCGTCACCTCGGTTTATCACTTTGTTTTTAATCTTTAGTTTTTACTGTTTTCAGAAAAATCAAAAATCCAAAAGTATGCTTTACATTTCAGGGGGAGTCTTTATTTTTCAGAAAAACCAAAAACATTGAAAAATTCAAAAAGCCATAAAAATCAGAAAAAACCCAAAATGATTTTCCAGCAGTAAAAGAGGAAATGATAGTACATCAGTGGGGATCTGACACATGCTAAAGAATTGAAATGCTATATAAGATGTGTGTTGATTCTGTGTGATGTGCTTGCAGGCTTCGTAGACTTATTAATGCGTGCCTTAGTGATACAAACATAACGAACTACTCGTTTGTGGCTGAACACCTCATGGGCATATGGTCTTAGTACCATAATTTCGTTTGATAGGGTTGCCAAAATCTGAGGTTTCAGGTCGTTATGTTAATTGTTATCCGGGGTATCTTGATTGATCTTTTGTCGTATTGATTTACGGGCCTAGATTCAATCAAGATATTTGCTAAAAGAGCTTATATGCCAAATCCTAAAAGTTACCAAATTGAGGAACTTAATGTATGATAATGATCAAAGATCATTTAATGCATCGTATCAATTCTATGATGAAAATCACTGATTGATATCAGCCTCAACCTAGTATATATGCACATGTTACTCTGCTGCATTGATTTGCTGACACGTACACCTCTGTGTTATGTATCTTGAAATATAACTGATAACATTTTGCATAATCATGCGTTACTACGAACCTTTGTGCAAATTCCTTGATACGGGAGTATGTTGTGTGCGTGGGAACCATAAGCCTTTTAGTTATAATACATCTAGTTGCGTATCATTATAAAGCACTGCATAACAGTTGGCATGTGAGCTTATGTGGATAACAATCAGCAATTGCCGGATCATTCTCTTTAATGATAATAAACAATTAAGATCAACGGTGTGATCAGATTTCTCAAAAACTGATATGATCCTCTTACCATAAATCACAAAATGGTTACTGCTTTATATTTACATTTCTGCTTTTTATATTCATTTTCTGCAAAATATACACAAACTCAAAAGGATTTTTGGTGTGTAATAGCATAAATTTCAGAAAACCAAAATTTTTATATTTTTGTATTATTTTTGATAACCCATGGTGATTGATGGTCATTTTCTGAAGTTTGACAGATCATTTAAGTTTTTATATCATTCAAATGTAAGATGATGGATCTTTTAAGGTTAAAATGTTTGGAAATGATTAAACGGGATTCGATTTTGAGATTTAATAAAATTTTCAGAATTCCAAATGTTCATTCGCTCCTTTGGTGGGTCGAATGAGCATATGTGTCTTCATTCGAACCTACAAAATGTGGTCGAATGAGAGTGTTTTAATGAACTATGTTCATTAGATCCCTTCTGCTTCATTCGAGCCTTTCACTAGGGTCGAATGTGGCTTGAAGTTTCTCATTCGAACCCACATCAGGGTCGAATGAAGAGTCTATATATATATATATCACAGTTCACTCATTCGAACCCTCATAAAAAAATTTCAAAAATCTGAGATAACAAGACCTTGTTGATTTTGTTTTTTAGACCATATTATCTTGTTCCTTGTGTTCCACTGATCATATCCATATCAAAATTACAAGTAATGGATGACAAACAAGTTCAGAATCATTGATTTTATGTTTGGAACCCTAGAACATCAAATTGAACCTTTTAATGACTTGTTTTGGGACGGATTAACTATTTTCGACAGTTTTAGGGGGAGAAGAATCAAAAATTTAGTATTAAAACATAACAGATAATTGAATTGATTTTCTAAAATTGATAAACCCTGTATTTTAATTAAAAACTATCAAAAAAAGTTTGATTGATAAAATTGATCTTTGATTAATGTTAATCGGCCGTGTTAGGATGTAAACAAACCAAAATGAGAAGTTTATCATGGTCAAAATATGTTTGAAAGATGTAAACAAACCAAAATCAGAATATTCGACCGCATTAACAAGGTCGAATGAGGCTTTCATAGGTTGAATGAAGCTTTTGTTGGTCGAATGTGATAGTTTGAGGGTCGAAGGTGGATCTTAGGTCGAATGAACATTTTGTTCATATGATTTTTCTCATTCGAACCTATTTTCTTCATTCGAACCACATAATTTCTTCATTCGAACCCACATTTGGGTCGAAGGAAGGAGTTTTAACCAAAATTCAAATTTTGTCCGTTTTTGATAAATTTAATGTTTATTGTTTTGTAGATTTTCAATGGCTGAACAGCAGAATCCTGAGAAACAAGTTGCTGAACAAGAACAACCCAAAGAGAAAGAGTTGTTGTTTGAAGAAGCTCATAAATGTTGCGCGTTTATTGGAGAAGTAAGGCAACATGTTGAATTTGCTGGGATTGTCAAATTTTTACAACGAAGCAGATTGATTTATGCACTTGCTACAACAACAACAATTTACAAAGATAATCAAGTAGATTTCTGGAAGAATGCTGTGATTGATTTTTGGGACAACAAAACAGCTATCCGAAGTAAGATTCATGGAGAGCGTGCACTTGTCACAGAAGATGATATTCGTGAAGCATTGGATTTGAAAGATTCTCCCACTGATCCCAGAGAGCTTTAATGGATTGAACAGAAATTATGTTTTCTGAGAATGAAATACAATTTTCCTATCACAGATGGATTATTAAACAAGGCCAAACTGTGTCCACAGTTTAAGTATCTAGCACATGTGATCTTGCATGTTTTTGGACCAATTCGTGGTGGTTATGATGTGATGAGGAAGAGTTTGAGTTCTTTGATGGTTGCCTTGATTCTGAATAAACTGTTCAATGTATCTGGAATGGTTTTTAATCACATGCTAGAAGTATTGAAGGGACTGAAGTCTGATAAGTTCCTAAGGTATCCAAGATTCTTACAAATGATCTTTGACAAGTAATATCCCAATCTGAAGAAAGATCCCAAACATCTTGTAGTTCAACATCATATGAATCTAAGCACGTTAAGTAGGATGAAAGGTTATAAGGGTATTCCAGAGAATGAAAGACCTCCACACAAGAACTTGTTTGGACACTTGATAAATACAGGTTACAAGGATCCAGGTCAAAACAAAGCGAGGAATGCTGATAGTGCATCTGATACTGATGATCCTCTATTTCCAATTAATCCTGAAGCAAAAAAGGAAACGACAGGTGATTAACAAAGGTGCGAAGTCTGGAAAAAGGCAAAGCAAAGGTTGTGGAAGCTGCACCGAAGAGACAAAAGAGTGTTGCTAAGAAAAAAACTGGAAAAAGCAAGACTTTGCTTGTTGATGAGGAGTCGATTGATTTTGAAGAGACTCAAGATGAGGAAGAATGGGATTCAGGTAATGAAACAGTCAAGATCACTAAGCCCAAGGCTACTGAGGCTGGTGAGATTTAAAGTTTGAATAAAACGATTGAAGAACAAGAGAGGAGTAGTCCAAGAGTGGATGATCAAGATCTGGGTTTGACAATGGATAATCTTGATTTTACTGGATCTCCTGTTACTGTTGAAAAGATTAAGAAGCCTAAGTTTAAAGCAAAGGCTAAAAGAGATAATCCAAAGAAGAGAAGGGATAGAGAAGTGGAGATATTGATTGCTGGGAAGAAAGTTCCTGATATTGGAAGTTCTAATGCTACCACACCTGTGACATCCCCGAATGCTAAGAAAAAGAAGAAATCAACTAAAGAAACAACAGTGAATCCTCCTCCAGATTTTGAAACTACTTTGGAGAATGTATTGAAGAAGTTTCAGAAGAAAAAGTTTCTTGTTGATGAGGCATCTTCACCTCAGGTTACTGTTTCTGGTGATGTTATGGAAGCAGTTAACAAGAAAATAGCAGATATGATGAAAGCTTTCAACGAGCAACAACAGGAAATTAAGAAGCTGAAAAAGAATGAAGAACCGATGTTAAAGATTGTTGTATCCTCACAAGAGAGTCAAGAAGAGCTGGAAGCTAAGATTAATGAGCTTCAAGAAGAAAACAAGAAGTTGTTAGCTCATGGACAGAGGAATGCACGAAGAATTAAGTATTTACAACATGAGCACAAAGAGATAAAATCAACCAAGGAGAATTTGAGGAAAATGATTGATGATTTGTATGGAAAAGCTCCACAACTGAAAGAAGGAGAAGAAGATAAAGAACCAGAAGAGGAGCAGGTTGATTTTGAACCATCTGATTCTAAAAAAGAAAAAGATGATGAAGAAGATGATGACTTTGATGATGATTCATCTGATGATGCTGGTGATAAGAATGGTTCGAAGAAAGATGATAAAGGTGATGATGATGGCAGTTCTGATGAAGATGACGATGATACTGACAAGTACAGATACGAGAAAAGAGAGTCTGATAAGAAAGATACACGTGAATCTAGTTCCAAGAAGGCACCTGGAGGAAATACTGATGATGATAGTATTTTCTGGACTAAGAAGATCAGAGCCTTATCAGATGATGATAAGAATTTGTACCGTCGGATGCTTACTCAAAAGGTTTGGACTATTGAATTTACTGGAAAGTTTCCAGAAATATTTGAATCTGATGATAAGAAGTTTGAGTTGGAGTATAATGATCCTGATTTAGAGGATGGTGATGTTCCTGCAGCTGTTGCCAAAGAGATTTTGGAGGGATTGGCAAAGCAGGTTGGAAAATCTCTTGAAGAAATGATGAATGACAATGAGATTCCTAACGTTCCTGAAAAAGTTGCGGGAAATCATTCTGATGATAGAGATGCGCCTGTGTTTGAAGACATTAAAATAGAGGATATTACAAGTGAAGAGTATCCT
Source organism: Ambrosia x helenae (assembly GCA_030844895.1). Taxonomy (NCBI): domain Eukaryota; kingdom Viridiplantae; phylum Streptophyta; class Magnoliopsida; order Asterales; family Asteraceae; genus Ambrosia; species Ambrosia x helenae. Next base: position 56,661,652 of record CM061227.1, read on the forward strand.
GAGTATGTTAGAGGTCAACATGATGATGTGATTCCTGAATTTACTGAAAAATCTCTTGATCAGGCTAAGAAACTTGCAGAAAATAAGAGAAACGTTTATTGATGAAGTGTTTAAGAATGATGCTAATCAGATGCCGAATGTTCAACAATCTGATGATTTGAAAAGTTTGTTGAAAAGACTGAAAGAAAAAGAAGCTAATCAACCAAAAGCAGAAGTACAGGGAGGTTTCTACAAATATCACAATGAGTTATTCAAAGGTAGAGCTCTGGGTTGGAAGTATCTCAGGCAGTTACGGTGTGTTGCTGTGAAGTGGGAGAAAGGAATTCTGTATTTTCACAGATTCCATGATATCAAGACATTACCGTACTGGGCTGTGTGAGATATTTGTAGACATACTATGAGTGGTGCATCTGTTAATAACCATGTTGTTGGTTACTTTGCTGATCGAATGGCTAGAGAGAGCAGAACGAGATGGAATGTGTTTAGGCCGCAGTATCAAATTAGTAAAGTTCATAAAGAAGTTGATCCGATTACTGGATGAACAAGGTTACTTTGAAGTATAAACCACCTACTGTGCTGAAACGTATTCCGTTGATGCCTATCCAGCAGCATTTCAGTAAAGAATTTGTAATGTGGTACTATGACTGGAGAACTGCTGAAGCCGTCATCTTGCTGAAAGATAAAAGGGGAGAGTACAAGAAGATACACATATTTCATCCCATGTGGCTTATTAATTATTCATTCGAAGACATCATCATGCTTTACTATGATCCGATCTACTGTGAGGAGAAGGATGTTGAGCAAGCAATGAAATACCATCATGTTGTATGTTTATGTTTTGCTTGGGATGTGAACACAGGATGTGATTATGAAAAGAAGTTGGGTAAGTATGTGAAGATGAATGAAGTGAAGAAAAGTTCATCAAAACCTAAACCTGAACCGGTGTTGAGCAAAGAGCAGAAAACGGCTCGCCGGATTAAGCTGATGAACTTAACACTTGATTATTAACATCAACAATCCAAGCAATAGTCGAGGGGGAGTTTGTAGATGCACGAATTATGACTAGTTGCTTTGGATTGACAATATAAGTGTTTTGTGTGTATACATGAGGTCGAAGGAAGGTATTATATAGGTCGAAGGAAGAATGTTATGGTCGAAGGCAGAAGACTGAAGACTGGATGTATGTTCAAGCTATGTTAGAGGTCGAAGGTACACATTCGACCTAGTCGTGAGGTTGAATGTGCAGGCCTATATAAGCTTAACGTTTTATTTTGTTTGTAACTTTTGTCATTTGGTCGAGTGTGTTTAGTGATTATTCTCTCTAGAATTCAGGAAGGTTTTAGAAGTGTCTTATTGTTGGATAAGTAATGCTCTTGATGTATTGCTTGCTAGTGAACAATTATGTGTTTAGCAAGTTCAATCAGATTTGCACAGCGGAATGAGTAAGTAAAGTTACACTATCAACAGGAGTTATTACTCCCCCTAGATGTTTGAAAACTAAAGACAAGTTTAATGAGAATCTAAGTATTGAATGTGAATGATAATAAATACTCAAACAGATTCTCAATAAATGAAATGGAAATAACAGTAATAAGCTTTGAAGGATTTCAGTTTCAATTAAAATCAATGTCTAAAACAGAGGGATGAACCCATCTATTTATAGACTTTACAAATACATGAACCTTGCCAAAAAGCAAGTCTATAACAAGTTGCAACAAGTTGCATTCTTGGAACTTGCACAAAAGATAAAGTAATACTAAACAAATAAACTACTGAAACATAAGGCGGTGGAAAGATTCTTGTACAAGTGCTGATGAATGACAAACTACTGATGACTAGTTTGTCTTCAGTAGTTCTTCAGTGAACTTGTCTGGTTAGACTTCAGAACTTCTGATACTTCTTCTTCAGTACTTGTTGAATCCTTCTTCAGTACTTTAGTCTTCTTTCTTCAGTAGTTCTATACTTAGAATATTTGCTGAAGTATGAATTAGAATAAGGTTTACAAAAGTGGTTTCCTCAATCCTTTTTGTCCTAACAATCTCCCCCTGGATTGATGAAGCCAAAACCTTTTCTAATTCCTTATTGTTTTCTTCTGTCATTCACAATCTTCCATATCTCCTTGAACATGGAATTCTTCAGTTGATTCAACTGTTCATCAGTGAGAGATCCCCTTTGAGGTTCCAAATGTTGAATTGTAAGCAAGTCCTAAGTTGATAGATGCTTCAGTTCATTCATGGACTTGTAGGCCTTTCTTGTAAGATATCTTCTTGTCACCAATACTGAGTTGTCATCGGTAAAGGACCATCTGATGATCAGCACTTTAGATTTGTCAAAATCTGAAGTATAGGGAACCATGCTGGATCCCTGAGATGTTCCTGAGTGTTGGATGTTTTCTATTTCTGCGACTCTCAGGTGGGATTCACTTCTGTCTTCTATTTGCACCACATTAGGTAACTTAAAAGTAGGTAAATGATGTTCAATAACTACCTTTGTATGCAGGTTATCAGTTATAGTTTTCTAGATTTGGTAAGCAAATGTTGAAGGATCCCTAAATTGTGTTATCAGAGGTTTTTCTTCAATATCAAAGTCTCCTTGCACAACTGTGTTGCCTTCTAGCAACACCATCTTGAAGTCAGTCTGTGTATTGTCCTCTGGCTTTCTCTTGGTAGCTGGTCTTTGTTTGACACCAGAAGTTCTAACTACTGAAGTTGATACTTCAGAAGTTTTGAACTTCTCTGGATTAGCAGCCTTGGCAGCCTTGTATTTCTTGTATGTGTCCAGTAGTTTGTCTTCTCTCCATTTTGACACAGAGGCTTTTGAACCATAGTCATTAGCTACCAGTTCTTCAATCATTTCTGCTCTATTGGCTTTTCTATCTTTGTCTGTTGCAAGTTTGTCAGCAACAAGTTCAGCTCTTCTGGTTAGCTCATCCATTGAGAGCCCTTTGAGTGAATAGGCTTTTGTTTTGCTGTTCTTTGTTATAAAAGACACCAGTTGTTGTCTTTTGTCTTCTTCAGCAACTCTCTCAGTTTCAGCTTGTCTATTCAACTCTACTTCAAAGCTTGAAGCTTTTCATTTAAGCTTAAGTCTTCCCTTGCTTCCAAGTTTTTCCAGATCTCTTCTTCCTTAGCCTTTCTTTGGGCTGCAATTAAACTCTTCTCTAGTAGTTCTTTGGACATTGAAATTGGAGAAGGGTTCAACACAGTCATTGTTGTTGTTGTTGTAGGCCTTGGAATAGGAGTTGGTTGTTGTTGTTCAGTTGTTTTGGAAGGCTCTTCAACTGTTTGAATGTTGGAAGTGTTAACTGCTGAAGTGTTGACAAAAGTGTCAACTACTGAAGGATTGTCTTCAGTACTTTCAGAGTCTTCAGCAGTTTCTTCATTATGGCCTTGGGAAGTTTCAGCTTCAACTTCAGTTCCAGAAATAAGCCTTTGTTGATCTTCATTTTGTTTTTGGGCTTTTTCTAGAAGTTGTTGTTGTTGTAGAGCCACTCTTGCTTTTATTATGGCTTCCAGTGACTCCATAGGTTCCTTAATCTTCTCCCCCTTTTTGGCTTCATCCACTTCTGGAAGCCTGCTAGGTTGAGAAGTTCTACCAGTGAGTTTAGCAAGCTGTCATGAGTTGTTGTCTATTTTGTTGGACAGCTCACCAAGTTTTTTGTTGATCACCTAAAATTGAGTTTTGGTTAACAACTCCAAAGCAGTTGTGAAGTATTTGAGGTGATTGGCAATGAGGGTGTTCATCAACTGGTATAGGGGACCATCTGGGCTGCATAGTTGGTTTAGGTCTATGCTGGATGACCTAGGGAATTGGGTAGGCATTTTTAGTGAGGGGTGTGTTTTTGGGTGATCTTTATGTTGTACAGAAGATGCCACTTTAGGGGAATCAGGGATCAAGTGGTCTTTAACCTGATCTGGTGTGACCAGCTCTTTGAGCTTAGAGACACCAGGTGCAGGACCTTCACTAGCAGCCGTCAATTCAAGTTTGGTGGAGTGTGAATCATCATCCAAATCAATGGAATCATCTTAATCCCTGCTTACTTCCTCAATGAGGACAGTATTAGTTATATCATGAGCTGGGCCCAACCCAGTTGTCTCATGTACCTCTTGTTCTTGGTTCAAAGAATTTATATTTTGGTTCAAAGAATTTCTTAAAAATGGTTGCATTTGAGAGAGTACCTTGTTAACCACACTCTGTCATGGTCAGATGAATTTCAGAGTTTGGAAATTGATTTGGGCACCCACATCATCTAGACCCAGTCTAATTCCCAAAGTTGCTGATGTGATTGCCATTCTACACCCTTGGATGGTTGAATTGAGGGAGATCACTTGATCATTCACTGTCACCGTCTCCGTATTAGCCCAAGCCTCATTTAGAGTTTCAGTGTGGATTGGAGGATCAATGGTGAGGGCAGTGAAGTATTGGGATTTAACGACTAAATCAATGATTTCGTCGTATTGGGACCAGGATTCATGTTTCTCAAAGTAGCCTCTTTGATTGTGTCCCTGTTTCAGTATTAGAGCCATGTGGTTTGTGTGTGTGTAGATCGAACAGTATTTTTGCAAGTTAAAGGTTTTGAGAGTGTTTTTTAGAGAGAAGTAGGGAATTTTGCTTTTTGAAAGGATAAGCGTTGGAAAAGGTGTTTATCAGAAGTTTGTAACCACCCTAGGTCAAACTTTTGAAGTGGGAAATGTCTGATTTGCCCTTAATGACAAAACTGTTGATGAAGAACAATTACCATCAGTAGTTCCCATTTTCTCTTCAGTAGTTTGTTAACAACTAATGAGAATGTTTATAAACACTTTATTCATAACTTCTGAAGATTATTTTATCAGAAGTTAATCATTTTTTAGAAAATATTCCCATACTGAAGTTTTTGTTCATCGGTAGTTTCTCTCTTTTTGTTTTTCAGAAGTTTTGTACTAAAAACAGATGTTAGTGAAAAATAAAATATGTGCAGGAAAAGTAAAAGAACACTTACAAATTTAGCATCCCAAGCATAGATACTAACTTCTGAAATGTTGATGTGTCAAGGGGTTTTGTGAATATGTCAGCTATCTGATTAGCTGTTGTCACATGCTTCACTTCAATCTTGCCTTTTTCATAGCAATCCCTGATGAAATGATACCTGATTTCAATATGTTTAGTTTTTGAGAACTGAACAGGATTTTGAATCATGCTAATGGCAGATTTGCTGTCTACAAGCAATGGTGTCTTGGTCTCTTTGATTCCATAATCAAAAAGTTGATATTGGAGCCAATGTATCAGTGATGTACAACTTGCAGCTGCAATGTATTCAGCTTCAGCAGTTGAAGTTGCAACAGATGTTTGCTTCTTTGATTGCCAGGACACTAGACAGTTTCCCAAAAATTGACAACCACCAGATGTTGATTTTCTTGACATTTTGCACCCTGCATAGTCACTATCTAAAAAAGCTGATAACTTGGTATTGCTAGAAGCAGGATACCAAATTCCAAGTGTAGGAGTTCCTTTAAGATATCTGAAGATTCTTTTGACTGCAATTAGGTGTGATTCCCTAGGAGCTGATTGATATCGAGCACAGACACATGTTGAAAACAAAATATCTGGTCTAGAAGTAGTTAGATACAAAAGGGAACCTATCATACATCTATACATGGTTTGATCAACCTGTTTTCCTTGATCATCTGGTTCAACTTGTGTGGTAGGTGTCATGGGAGTGGAACATGATTTACAGTCTTGTAAAGAAAATTTGTTTAATAATTCTTTAACATATTTAGATTGATGTATAAAAGTTCCATTAGTTTGTTGTTTAATCTGCAGTCCTAAAAAGTACTGCAGTTCTCCCATTGTACTCATCTCAAATTTTGATTGCATGATTTTCTTAAATTCATCACACAATTTTGTGTTTGTTGAACCAAATATGATATCATCAACATAAATTTGAATAAGTAAGACATGATTTCCAACATTTTTACTGAAAAGAGTTTTATCAATTGAGTCTCTTGTAAAGTTATTTTTGAGCAAAAAGTTAGAAAGTGTTTCATACCAGGCTCTTGGAGCCTGTTTTAGCCGATAACGAGCTTTGTCAAGCTTGTACACCCACTCAGGATGCAAAGGATCCTCAAACCCAGGTGGCTGACAAACATACACTTCCTCTTTGATTTTTCCATACAAAAATGCACTCTTAACTTCCATTTGAAAAACTTTTATTTTGTTGGAAATGGCATAGGCCAGAAATAACTAGATGGTCTCAAGCCTTGCAACTGGAGCAAAGGTTTCATTATAATCAATTCCCTCCTTTTGAGAGTAACCTTGTACCACCAGTCTTGCCTTGTTCTTAATGATCATACCAGCCTCATCTTGTTTGTTCCTGAAAACCCATCTTGTGCCAATTGGTAGCTTGTTTGGTGGTAAGGGACAGATTTCCCAAACCTGTTGCTTCTTGAATTGAAGCAACTCATCTTGCATAGCTTCCATGCAATTGTTGTCTTTGAGGGCTTCTTGGTACTTCTTAGGTTCCAACTGAGAAATGAATGCTGAGAAGAAGCAAAAGTTGGAAAGCTGGTTTCTTGTGAGAACACCTGATGCAATATCACCCATGATTTGTTCCAATGGATGATCTTTGTGTTCAATCAGTTGTTGTAAACCACTGACAGGTGTAGGTGGTTCTTGTACTTCATCAAACAAACCACTGAGGTTTATAATGTCTGGTTTAGCTGTTTGAACATCTTCAGTAGTTGTAGGAGCTGAAGCAGATGTTTGAGTTTGTACATCAGCAGTTGTTGAATTAGAAGTTTGTAAAACTTCTGAAGGCTTGAAAGTTGACTTAATGACTGTTTGAGGAGTCTATAGTGCTGGATCCTCATCATCAAACCTCTGATCACCATAATAAGTAGGTTCAGATGAAGTGACAGTCTTTGCAGGTCTAAAGTGGAAGCTGTCAAGGTCAAAGGGTTCAGCAGGATGTGCTGGAATAAGAGTGTGTTTTGACTCATTGAACTTGACATTCAGTGTTTCTTCTACTATCTTGGTTCTTGAATTAAAAACCTTGTAGGATTTTCTAGTGGAAGAATAACCAAGAAAGTAACATGAGTCAACTTTAGCAGCAAACTTTGAAATAGAGTCTTTAATGTTTAGAATGAAACATTGACATCCAAAAGCCCTGAAAAAGGAGATAAGGGGCTTTATGCCATGAAAAACATCATAGGCAGTCTTGGAGTGTCTCTTGTTGACAAGGACTCTATTTTGAACATAACATGCAGTGTTAACTGCTTCAGCCTAGAAATACAATGGTAGGCCTGAATCAGCTAACATAGTTCTTGCTGCTTCAATCAATGTCCTGATCTTCCTTTCTACCACACCATTTTGTTTAGGAGTTCTGGGAACACTGAATTGTCTAATAATCCCTTTAGACAAACAGAATTTATCCAGAGTTTTGTTCTTGAACACTGTCCCATTATCACTTCTAATGGCTTTGACAGATAGAGAATATTGTTTCTCTACTTGTAGAATGAAGAACTTGATGATTTCAGTTGCCTCATCCTTGGAGAATAAGAAGAATACCAATGTGAATCTTGAATAGTCATCAATGATGACCAAGCAGTACTTCTTCTTACCAAGGCTCATGATTTTTACTGGCCCAAATAAGTCCATATGGAGTAGTTGAAGACATGCAGTTGTTTTTTATAGTGTATAAAATGTTTAAACATGTTTCACACCAAAAATGTAAAACAGAAAAAGGGGCTATGTAAACTCACCTTAGCAAAGCATCAATTCCTTGTAATAGAATAAATGTGGTCCAAACGTTGTCAAGTATTACCCTAAGTTCAAGGCAATAAAATAAGTGTTTGGGAAAGTCTAAGTTTTCCAGTCTAGAGGTATTCTAGGGTTCCTAATTTTGGGCATTGATAAACGATTAATCGTTAATTAGATAAATAGTTAATAAATAAAGGAAAATTTGGAAAATAATTAAATAAAAGGCTATTTGTAGATTTTTGATTAAGGATGGTCACATTATGAGATTTTAAGTATGAAAATAATTTTTATAAAATTATTTTCTCAAAAATTGAATATTTAGTTTATTTTATCTTATTTGTCAAAATATAGTTTTAATATTTAAAAATATTAAAATTAATAAAATTTCAAATTAAAATTTATATTTCTGTTCTAAATGAACAAAAATAATTTATGTAAAATTTTGGTATAAAAATAGTGAAAAATGAATTTATTATGATTTATTTATGATTAAAATAACAAAAATTAATTAAAAATATTAAACAAATGGTTTTTCTGGAATAAAATTTATTTCTGAAATATTTATGGATCTACAAGTTTAAACTAATTTTTGTGGGTTTTTATAAAATTGTTTAGATATTTTTATAGAATTTTCAATTTCTAATTGAATAAACTTGTAATATTTATAATATATACTAAATAAATGATTTTTGAAAAACTAAAAATTGTACAATAGACTTCACCAATATAATAACATAAAATAATTTTTATAGAATTTATAACCCTCTTTTGGTATTTTAAAACTATTTCAAAAGATAAAGAGTAAATAAATATAAAAGAAAAGGTCTAAAAAAATGTTGCATGTGCCAGGTTTAGAACCCGAGTACCTGGCCGTTTGGTGGTTTTAAATCACAAGCCTAGACCAGTTAGTCTAGAGCCTGAGAACGAACTTTATTAGAACCGTTTTATTATATCTTGTATTACCTGATTTGATTACATAACTAAAGAGAAAAAGAGAATTGAAAACGTTGGCCTCAAGGTTCGAACCCAAGACCACACGTTTAAACAACACACAGCACCACCATCAGATCAAGATCAGATGTTAGGTTAAAATCGTTTCTATAATCTGTTAAACTGAGTTGAACATGTGTCATCTTCCCTAAAAGTCACATAAGAACCCTAGATTCCTTCATAATTTAAACACGCGATTATAAGCTAATTAAGTATAGGGTTATTACTATGAAAAGGCCGATGAAGTTACCTGAACAAAAGATTTTTGGTTACACCAGCATCCGACTTCTCTATCGTGAGTCAACCAGGAAGTCAACACGAGCTAATTCTTGATCAAAGGTGAATTGTTTACAGAAATTGAGAGTGGGGTGGTGATATTCGGCGGTTTTAGGTTCTAATGAAGGGTCTAATTTATAGATTAACAGATTTAATTGTCGAATTGAAAGTCTTGACCAAGGGGTTATTGTAAACGCGTAAAATTGGCTTATTAAGGAATGATTAACCGTAATTGAAGGCTAGAATTGACGCGTACGATGATTTGGTCAATCAATTCGTCAATATCATTTCCATAATCGGCACATAGACGCATTAATTTGAATCAAATGTGTCGGTTCCATGGGTTTTGACTTTTGTGGTTGACTGGGTTATTCAAGGGAAGTGTTAACTTTAATAACATTGGGATATTATCACAAAAGATGATGTGGCTCAGCTGGTTTGTGTGTTTGTGCTAAAAGGTTGTACCGGGTTGGACTCGGGTTCGAGTCCCTGCACCAACACTTATTTTTTTGGAGCATTTTCTTTTATATATAATCTATATTAATATATATATATATATATATATATATATATATTATGATTACACAAGATTAAAAGTGTTGCGAATAATTTTTAGATTATTCAAAACGTCGGGAATCCAACGATTTTATTAAATAACTATTATTTTAAGGTGTTTAAAAATATATATTTTAAAACTGTCACACCACGCCAATGACGGAAACACGTGGCGCGACGGTTCAAGTGTATAAAGTCAAGGCTAACGCAAATCACAAGTAATTTAAGAAAATGGGTCATTTATTTAGGCGTCAAATCTTGTTCAAAACATTACACATAAAGTAAATTGTTTATAACACAAATGGAGAGGTTTCTCAAATATATCCCATAGCCTTGGGAAATAAGAGTGAAACCCCACGAAATATCCAACGCCGCATAGGAGAATTCCGCGACCCAGCCTGCCATGATTTTCTTCGTCTAATTACCTGAAAGATATGTTTAAAATTTCGTCAATATAAATATATTGGTGAGTTCATAGGTTTTTAGTTTCCAAAACTTGAATACTTGGGAAGTACCATGTTATGACAATATATAGGAGTTGCAAATTCCTATAAATCTACTTGAGACTATAATCAAACCAAGACGTATAATAATAATGCCCCGCTTCAAGTCGTTACTCGGTATCCTACGACTTAAGTTCAGAATATATGCACCCCAGGCATACACTAATGCATAATCGACGCTATCGATTAGGGGTGGGCCTTGTCAGGCACCAATAGTACTATTCAAATATTCCTCCGGTTTCATTTCTCCTAATAAATGATTATAGAGGCGAGGACTCAACCCCGAGTGGCGGTCACACCTCAAGTAATAAATCCGTCAAACATTTTCCCTAACATATCTTTCCCCCGAAAACGTAAAAATAGTTTAAAATGGGGCCGTGAAACTCACCTGAATCGACGTCCGGCTCAACTAGGTAGATAGCAAACGGGGTCTCGCACCTACAAACGTCCTAGACGTATAAGTCACTATCCCTATAGTGCATGTGCCTTGGCAAGTTGTACACCCAACTCCCGACCGTAAGTTATTCCAAATCCCGTTTAATTTAGCGCGTATCCTAGGTTTCGTTGGCGTTAGATTACCCTTTGTATTACAAGTTATATATTACTCTTGTTAATATTTCCTTAACTTGTACATTATTATCATCGACTTGACTTCACTTAACGTATAATTATTTTCCCATTCAAATAATTATACTTAAGATCGCATCGCTCGATATAATATATATTTCAACACTCGACCCGACTCACTTTGCCGCACATTTATTTTCCCATTTAAACAAATATGCTAAGATCTTGTCGTTCGATTGTATATTCTCAACACCCGATTCAACTCACCATGTCGTATATTTATTTTCCCATTCAAATAAATATACTAGGATCTTGTCGGCACGGTATACACATATATATATATATATATATATCCTTGTCTTCTCGTCTCGGTTTTCCTTCCCACATATCTACTTTCCCATTAAGTAGATATACTAGAATTTTGCCGAGACGAGTGTATATATATATAACCGTGTAATTTTTCTTGTTAAGTCTATACGTTTGCTTAACGTCTTATTTGCTTACGTTATGTTTTTCTCCCACGATTAATTCCTTCAACACTTAGGAAAGTGTTTATTAGATTTCACCCATGATGTATATATATATTTTACTTCCTAAAAATATATATTTTCTCATCTTGCCGCAATGGCATTTTTCTCATGTTTTGTCCGTGTATGGTTCGTTAACGCGTCTTAGTTTGATATCTTAGCTTGAATAGTTAATTTTCCAAGTTTTTCCCAACATGTGTTTTATAGAAATATTATTCATATTTCTTCCTCCTAACACATGTTACTTGGAAGGTTTAAAATACTTTTGTATTTTTAACCCAACTTGTTAACTTAGACACAAAAATGTTTCCAACACTTTTATATTCCCATTTATATAAAAGTATTCATTTTTGTATAAGTTTCTCAAGTTTTAATTTTTGTTTGACATTTTTATAAAAATCTCTATTTTTATAAAAATCCTTATGTTAATACAAGTTCATATTTTTATAACTTCCATTTTTATAAAAATACACTTTTTATACAAAATACCCAAGTATGTTTACTAGTATTTACCAAATCAACCTTGGAAAATTATTACTTATACTTTTGACACCAAACTTTCCATTATTGCATTTTTGGACTAATAGTTTCTAAAATGTTCATTTTAGTCCTTTAACTTTCAAAGTTACATCATTAGTCCCTCAACTTTCAAATGTTGCATTTTTCCACTCTAACTTCCAAAGTTAGTATTTTTCACTCAAATTAGTGGACTTTGAAGATTCATCTTTTTATTGTTAAGTTATTTTTGCATCAAAACACTTTTAATAGTCTTATATTTCATACATAAGGCTACTAATATGTGTGTTTTATGTATTTCTTCATCATACCCAAATTTCATTCATCTAAGTGTGTAAACTTTAATCTTGCAACTTCTTTATTTATGACATCCCAATATATTCCACCATATATTATATCTTAGATGATCATTTTAAGATGATTAAAACTACTTTTTAATGCATTCAAGTTTCTTCCTCAAATCCTATGTAGATCATCATTTTACATAGTGTATGTGTAGATTTTTATATCTTTCAAGAACACTACTTTATCATCATCAAATCCATGATCCATTTACATATCTTTAATCATTCATTTTACTCATGTAAAACCTATTAAAGCTTATGTTTCAAAACCACATTTTTAACCCTTCATGTACAACTTGCTTCTAAGAACACATACATGAATATTAATAATCAAAACAAGGTTAAGAAGCTTACTACTAGCACAAGGCTAGGGAAGACAAAAACCTTGGATTTGAGAGGGGTTTAGTGTGTTCTTCCTTAGTGGTTAAGCTCTAAGCTTGAAACACACAATGGGGGTTTTGATGGATGGATATTTGGAAGTGATTTGTGTTGTTAAAACTTGAAAGAATGATGTGTGTGGCTTCTTGACTACCTACGGCCAAGGGAGAAGAAAAGAAGAAGAGTTTTTGCTTTGATATCCAAGTATTCACCACATGCTTTCCTTTTATAAATCCTCCATATCTTTCAATTATTACAAGTGATCTAATGGAGATTGTATTGTGTACTTAGGTGATCTTGGATGGATTTACTAGTGTGTGTGTGTGTGCCGTGAGTTGAGAGAGAGAAAGGGGAAGATTTTTTTGTGTATGATGAAGATATGTTAATCCATTGCAATCCTTTATAATCTTTCCAAGATCACACATGAGATCTTTATGTTGGATTTGTTTAACAAGTGGATGTGCTTAGGTAGTAGTATACTTGATTTTTGTCTTGGATTTGCATGGCCTTAGGGCCGAAATTTTCTTACACAAAGTAAGATTTTTGCATGCTTTATGTACTTGGTAGATCTTACACCTTTTCTTGTCCATGCATGCTTAACATTCTAGGTTAATAGGTTATTATTAAACAAACAATGCAAGGAGATTACAAGTCCATTAGGCCGGCCCCTTGGTGGGTTTAGGTGGGGTCCACAACTTCAAATATTTACCCAATGTTTGTTAAGTTAAATCCCTCGTCGTTCGGGTGTCGTTCGGGTATTTTTCGGGTTTTAATCGCGCGTTATCCGGACATTAAAAATACCTTTCATAACCCTTAAATATAGTCTAATTTAAGCGTCGGTTGGTTATTTAGGCTTTTGCCGGGTGAAATTATAAGTTATACGCGTATCGGGTGCGGTACGCGCACTTTATTCGTTACCGGGAGATTTGTAAGAAAAGTTTCCACTTATGGTTTTGGAGTTCCAAAACTCATTATATTTTGTGAAAATACCCCTTTATTTTATATCCTGGGCGTCCGGGATCCTTTTCGTTTTAATTATTACCGGGTAATCGCCAACGTCCGTACCGGATAGTTTATTCGCACATGATCCTATCATGTCTTACCATTAAACGTATGCATACCTATGCATTATTTGGAAATTGCTATCTCCTAAGGCCTTGATAATTAAATCACATATAATTGCATTTAATTACGTTAATCATATATTAATTAATTAGTACGGAATTACCTCATTTTTGCCGGTTGTTACAAAAACAAACACTTTTTTTTTAAATTGGGGAAAATATGCGATGTTACAGTCTCCCCTAGTTTTGGAAACTTCATCCCGAAGTTATTAAAAATGACAGGGTTGAGGGTGATTGGGTAGGAATTAAAGCAATTGTGGTTTGGAAATTAAGACACAACATGAATTTTTATGTAATAGAATAATCTTTTTTGGATAAGAGGTTTGATATGTGTGTGATTTAAGGGTTGGATTAAGTTCGCCAGAAGTAGCAAGAATAAGGATCTAGCAAAACACTAAACTTAAGTTTTAGGAATCCTAAAAGATATGCATGAGTTGATTGACTATAGAATGACTAAACAGATAACTAGAGTTTATAATTAGTTTATCTACCGAAAACCTTGATAGAATTTCACACCACCTTAACGTACCTGTAAATTCATGATTACGTTCCGGACCGCAATCACCAATTTACCTTACATTATGGTTTTGTGTCCTTCTATAACTCTAAGCACACATGTAAAATAATACAATTAACCTTGTGATTAAATTTTATACAACGTATGGGTCCAACTGTCGAGCATGAAAAAGACCTTTACCAGTCAGTGAGTAGAATCTCTACCGATTGTTGAGCAGGTACGATAGCCTCTACCAGTCGTTGAGCAGGTTGTTAGGGCCTCTACCAACTGTTGAGCAGGCATGATGACCTATACCAATCGTTGAGTAGGTTATTTGGTACTCTACTAACTGTTGAGCAAGTACTTCATCCTCTACCAGTTGTTTGATTAAGTGCAACAATATAACATAAGTTGTAAATTGATAATACATACATGTAAGCAAGTTTGTAAATGCATCAAGTATCAAGTATAGCATGCGAGTTGTAATAGAGTTGCCCTAGACAAGGTTAATGACTCTAGGTGTGTTTATAGCAAATAGATTATATTCAATGTTTTCAAGTATCATGAACAATCAAATGTTCAAGTAGATATTCAATTCCTTATGTATAACTAAGAATCAAGTTGGATGCAACGAACAATCAATCATGTTCACGAAGGTAAAGAATATGAATTTAGTTCTTGGGAGGATGATGAGGAACTTAAGGTATTATCAGGGTTATCAAAGATGATGAATGTGAAGATAGTTAACAAAGGTTTTCAAAGAGACACAAGTAGTAAGGAGATTATGTGGCAGTGTAAATCGTGAGGTTTGAATCGAAGGTTAGAATCAAGTGTATGAGAAAACATGTTTGTGGAAAATACCAAAAATTGTAAAAGTTTGAACAAGTTGAAAATAAGTAAGTGTCGATGGAGAATTTAGAGACTAAATATTGTTCATATGGATGGGAAGATTATATTTTCAAAATTGGTTTTGCAGATGAAACAAAGGTTGTTAAATAATACAAACTAAGTGAGCTTTAATTAAAATATTCCAGTTAGTTTAACTTGACATTAGGTATTATAGATCAAGGTGACATTATTGTATGCACGTGAAAGGATCGGTAAGCTACAAAGACAATCAAACAATTTAGTTTTGGGTGCGGAATCCCCAAAACCAGCACAAAATGATAACTAATCAGATAAACACACACAAATCATCATTTTCAAACGTTTTCATTAATAATCAAACTTGAATACACGTAGAAAAACAATTACAATCAAGGACTCGACGTGAAACAAGTTTATAAAAAGTTACAGAGAGAATTCAGAAAGTGGCGGGAAATAAATGACTCAAAGTTAGCTGCAAAAACTGAGTTTGCCTATTTATAGACTGCACATTCGCCCACTTTGTTCGTGCGAATGTGCAGGTTCGCCCACTTTGAGTGGTCGAACCAAACTCCATAATAAACATTCTTCATTCGCCCTAAAAAGCTTCCTTCGCACCCTTGAAATCTCTCCTTCACACCATCAAAATCTTTCCTTCGCACCAACGACAGGAAACAAAACAAATGAGTTATCCAATCCAAAGCATTAGTCGCACATATGCACCTACAAACTCCCCCTCGACTATTGCTTGGATTGTTGTCTTCTCTGTTCATCCATGTGCTTGTTCATTATTCTGATGTGTCATATAATCTTTTGTTCTCTAGTCAGTTCCGGTTCCTGAAACGTCTTCTTCTTTGTTTTCTTCACAGGCACAATCTGCTTCTCAACAGTTTTACCCAACTTCTGTTCATAATCACATCCAGCGTTGATGTCATATGCAAAGCACAGAAATACCACACGTTGGTACTTTCCTGCTTGCTAAGCATCTTTTGCATCTGATTAGATCGGATTATAGAATAGCATGATGATATCCTCATGTGAGCAATTGATTAGCCACATAGGATCAAAAATAAGCACCTTCTTATAATCCTTCTCACCGTCTTTTAACACAATCACGGCCTCTGCTGTCTTCCAATCATAGTACCACCATATAAAGTCTTTAGCAAAATGCTGAGGAATATGCAACAACGGAATTTTCTTCAGCACCCGCGGTGGTTTATACTTCAAAGTAACCTTGGGCAACCCAGTTATCTCGTTAATTTCCTTCTTGTGTTCAATCCTCTTTGGATACTGGGGTCTAAACAGATTCCACTCGGTTCGACTCTCACGGGTCATCTTCTCAGCAAAATAATCAATCTGGCTATTTGGCGCTCCCGTTAGACGGTGACGACAAATATCCCTGATTGCCCAGTAAGGAAGAGTCTTTAAGTGATGAAACTTCTCAAAGTATAGAATACCTTTCTCCCATTTCACCGCAAAATACCTAAGCTCTTTGACAAACTTCCAGGCCAAGGCACGGCCTTTGAACATACTGCTATGAAGTTTGTAGAAGCTTCCCTGAATATCAGCTTTAGGGCGGTTATTCTCCTTCTCCTTTAGTTTCCTCAACAACTCCTTCAAACTGTCTGTTTGTTCGATCCGAGGCTTTTCATGCCCTTTAAAGATGTGTTCTTCAAATACCTTACTCTTCTCTTTGGCTATTTTGTCAGCATGGTTTAGCAATTCGTCTGAGAAAGAAAATCCACATTCTTGATTTGTTCTGAAATATTGTGGATATTCATCGCTCGTAATATCTTCCATCTCGACTTCCTCGAATGCAGGAACATCACAATCATCCGAGTGATTTCCAGCTTCTTTCTCAGGAATCTTAGGAATAAAATTATCAGCAAGTAATTCTTCTAACGTCTTACCCACTTGCTTTGCTAAACCTTCCAGAATTTCTTTTGAAATAGCTGCAGACACTTCCCCATCCTCAAGATCAGGGTCATCATATTCTAACTCGAAGAGTTTATTATTTGATTCAAATATCTCTGGAAACCTGCTAGTCATGTCTATCGTCCAGACTCGATCGGTTAACATCTGACGATACTTAGTCTTATCTTCTTCAGACAATGACTTTAATCTTTCGTTCCAGAAAATATCTTCATCATCAACATTCTCACCAGGAGTTTTAGAACTCGATTCTCCACCCTTACCTGTTTCACGCTTTTCATATGAAAACTGTTCAGCGTCATCATCATCATCATCACTATCATCAGAAGCAGAGCCGTCTTCTCCTGAACCATCACTCGAACCATCATCATCTTTATCATCCTTTTTCTTCTTTTTCTTAGTATCGTTACCAGCATCCTCATCTAACTCATCATCTTCATCCTCATCTGATGGTTCAAAATCAACCTGTTCTTCATCTAACTCTTTGTCTTCCTCACCGGCTTGAAGTTGAGGAGCTCGATTGTACAAGTCATGAATCAGATTATCCATTTTCTTGTTATTCTTCTTCAGTTCTTTGTTCTCCTCCTTCAAAGCCATTATCCTTCTAGTATTTCGTTGCTCATGCTTTAGCAACTTTCTGTTTTCCCTCTTCAACCTCTTAATGGTTTTCTTCATCAATGCACCATCATCCGCTGATGTGACCACAACCTCTAACATCTTCTTGTCATTCGATTTTAACTGTTCAATCTCACTCTGCTGTTTGTTAATGATATTCATCATTTTAGTCAGTCTTTGATTAACAGCATTCATAACATCACTATCAACAGAAACCTTTTTCTTAGCAGGTTGTTCAACAACTTCTTGCAGTTTGCCTTTTCTCATTTTCTGCAACACATTATCCAATGCTTCATTCACTTTGTCCATTGGAATATCTTCTGTTTGTGGTGTGCTTGAAGTTTTTGTGGTTTTCTGTTTCTTCTGTACCTGCTCAGCAACCGGTGACTTTGAACTAGTAGCTGGTGGTAAATTCTTGCCAGCCATTAACATTTCTAGCTCTTTCTTTCTCTTCAAACTTGGCTTCTCCTGTTTCTTCTTTTTCTTTGCTTGAACAGGAGAACCAGCTTCAATATCATCCATATTCAGAATAACTTCAATTACCTCGTCCTGAATTGAACTCTTATCACCTTGAACTTCAACATCAGCAGACGCACCAGCCTCAGTGGCCTTGGGCAAGGTGGTCTCAACAGTTTCAGCATCAGAATTCCATCTCTCATCTTCCTATGTCTCTTCAGAATCAATAGACACCTCATCAACCAAATGTATACCTTTCTGAGCTTTACTCTTCTGCCTCCTCGGTGCAGACTTCGGTTTCTCTTTTTCAGGTTCAACGACCTTCATTATCACCTCTTTCTTCTTCATTTTACCACCTTTTGCACCCACATTCACTATCTGTCTCTTTCGCTTCGCATCAGGATCAATATGATGTAAAGGATCATCAAGTTCAGAATTGCTATCATCATGTCTCACTATCCCTTTTCCTGGATCTTCGTAATCATGTCTTGCCAAGTGTCCAAATAAATGCCTAACAGGAGGACGTTCATCAGCTGATAAGCCTTTGTAAGCTTTCATTCTTGCAAGTGTGTTCAATGTCATGTGTTCTTGAACAACAATATGTGTGGGATCCTTTTTCAAGTCTTTATATTTATTGTCGAACACCATTTGTAGAAAGCGAGGATATAGCAAAAACTTCAGTGTTCTCGTGCCATTAACCGGCTCAAGTAAATGATCCATAAGCATGCCAGAAACATTGAACGGTTTGTTCAATATTAATGCAACCATCATAGAGCTTATGCTTTTCCTCATCAAGTCATATCCACCCGCAGCCGATCCAAATACATGAATCAAAACATGTGCCAAATATTTAAACTGAGGGCACAGTTTTCCTTTATGTAGTGAACCATCAGTGATAGGTCCATTATATTTCATCCTCAAGAAACACTTACGCTGATCCCTGAATCCCAACTCTTTAGGGTCCGTCTTCTCATCATGCAAGTTCAACGCCTCTCGTAAATCTTGTTCACAAACAATTATTCTCTGTTCTTGAACCTTGCTTGTCAAACATGACTCACAATTCCAAAAATCCAGCTTCGCGTTTGACCAAAACTCCTGCATAATGTCACGGTAAATGACGGTTGGTGTAGCAATCGCGTCAATTACTCTACATCTCTTCAAAAACTCTATGATATCAGCAAATTCGGTGTGCTTCTTGACATCACCCAGATAAGCACAACAGTTGTGTGCGTTCTCGAAATCTAGCTGCTTTGGTGGTACCGTTTTAGCAGGTTGTGAAGATGATCCTGCTTGTTCGGTAGTTTTCTCTGGCTCGGACATGTTTAAAATCTTCAAAACAAAACAAAACACATGTTAAAAATTGTTAAAATTTCAAAAATTGAAAATTTTGTAACTCAGTTTCTCATTC
The DNA here is from genome assembly GCA_030844895.1 of Ambrosia x helenae. NCBI lineage: Eukaryota > Viridiplantae > Streptophyta > Magnoliopsida > Asterales > Asteraceae > Ambrosia > Ambrosia x helenae. Next base: position 56,680,940 of record CM061227.1, read on the forward strand.
GCCCAGTCGGGGGTGCGAATGAGAAAAATACAAGGTACGAATGTACAAAATTTTGGAAAAAGATTTCATTCGACCATTTTTCTTTCATTCGACCAGTCTTAAAACTTCATTCGACCAGTTTTATTCCTTCGCCCAAACGAATGAGGGCGAATGAGTCAGTTCAAATTTTAAAATTTCAATAATGAAATTAACAGGTTCCAAACATGATCATTTGATTGCAATACATCCTAAACATGCCGATTAAACTTTTAAACCAAACAAAATCATTCAAAGTTCATTATATGTGTGTTTTTATTTGAAAACTAGGGTTCGAACTGGGTATAGATCATAGACATCAATCTGATGTTTGTGAAGCCTAGATTTTCAGTTCTTCTCCCCCTAAAACATACATAGAATGAAACTTAATCAACAATTGCAACAATTAAAGTGTTTAAAACAGAGTTGATAATCTAGGGTTCGAGACTGAAAAACATCGATTAATCCTTGAATATGTAATATTAACCTGTAAAATTAAGGGCAAAAGGATCAGTAATGAAATGCGAACACAATGATATATTGCAAAACAATCGAGCAACAAGGTGACTTTAGGAGAAAAAATCTGAGGAAAAATAAGTGAGGTTCGAATGAGCTGGAAAGCCTTATATAGACAGTCTCCTTCGCCCGTTTTGTTCATGCGAAGGAGAAGCTTTTGACTCCTTCGACCCTACTGAAAGGGTTCGAATGAGGCAAAAGGGTTCGAATGAACATCAGTTCAAGAACTCTCTCCTTTGCCCGTCCAATTCATTCGAAAGAGCTGGAAAATTCCTCATTCAACCAAACGAATGGGCGAATGTAAAATGGAATTTTTGAAAATTTTCCAAATCTCAAAAACGAATCCCGGTTCAATTGTTTCTCAACTTTTAAGCATCCAATCATCATATTTTCACATTTTAAAGATCACAAAACTCAATTGGTGTACCAGGTTTTAGAAAATCGTCATCAACCACCATCAGTTATCAAAAATAAGATGAAAATGAAAAATCTTTTTGGATTTTCTAAAGTTTATGCTAAAACACACCTAAAATCTTTTTGAGTTTTGTAATTTTTGACGAGAAAATAAAATGCAGAAATGTAAATGAAAAACTGTAAATATTTTTGTGATTCCGGTAAAGGGATCATATCAGTTTATGAGAAATCTGATCACACCGTTGATCTTTTTGAAATTATTATCATTAAAGACAATGTGTGATCTGGCAACTGCTGATATTGTGATCCACATAAACTCACATGCAGACTTTTATGCAGTGCTTTATACTGATACTGATAGTTATAGTATAAACGCAATTGTCTGTGGTTCCCACGCACACGACATACTCCCGTATCAAGAAGTAAATGCACAAAGACTCATTGTAAAGCGTGATTATGCTTTCGTTGTCTGTAATTGTACAAGATATAATGCATAGAGGTATACAGGTCAGCAAATTAATGCAACAGAGTAACATATGCACTATACCAGGTTGAGGACTGATATTAATCATGATTTGCATCAATGATCAATACGATGTAATAGATAATCTTTGATTATCATATAACATGGAAAGTTCCTTAATTCGGTAACTTTAGGATTTGGCATATAGCTCTTTTATAAAGACACCCTGTCTGATCTAGGTCCGTAATGACTTACAGCAGAAGATCAGAGAGGCTATCCCCAGACAACTAATAACATAACGACCCTAAACCTCCGAGTTTTGTACAAATACCCTATCAAACGAAATTACGGTACTAAGACCATATGCCCATGAGGAGTTCATCCACACATCAAATCGTTTGATATGTATGTATCAGGCACGCAGTAATAGGTCTACGAAGCCTATCAGCACATCGCACAGACTCAGACACACGCCCTATATATCATTACATTATTTAGAATGTGTCAGATCCCCACTGATGTACTATCATTTCCCTTTATACTCCAGGAAATCATTTTAGAATTTTCTGATTTTTATAAATTTTCGAATTTACTGTTCCCAAGGATAAGCTGGAGCATTTCAAATATGTGACTGCCCAGATATCGTTTGTTCACAGAAATCTAACGGCATTAATCAAAGGGAAGAAGATATAGCAGTCAGCAAAGAAATTTTTCTAATTTTTATGGATTTTGAAATTTTTCAATGTTTTTGGATTTTTCGAAATTTTTCTGAAAAACAGTAAAAAGTTAAACTAAAAAGTGATAGACTGAGGTGGTGATCAGTCTTGTTTTTCCTTAATACCGTTTGCTTTCAAAAGATAATCAAATCTGGATTTATCAAAAGCTTTGGTAAAAAGATCGGCGCGTTGATAATCAGTGTGGATTTTGACCATATCGATCAACTCTTTAGCATAACAATCACGGATAAAATGATATTTAATCCGGATATGTTTAGCCTTTGAGTGATTTACTAAGTCTTTTGTTAATGCGATTGCGGCCTCATTATCACAGTAAATAGGGGTTTTAAGAAATTGCAAACCGTAATCCACCATCTGCTGTTGAATCCAAAGAACCTGTGAGCAGCAGCTCGATGCTGAAACGTATTCTGCTTCACATGTGGATAGTGCAACTGCGGTTTGTTTCTTGCATTGCCAGGTCACGAGCCTGCTCCCCATAAACTGACATCCAGCCGTTGTGGATTTGCTGTCTTTGTCACAGCCGCCCCAATCTGCATCACTAAAAGCGATTAGGTCAAAATTATCATCATGAGGGTACCATAGTCCTTTCGATGGACAACCCTTCAGATATCTAAGGATACGCTTCACGGCTGCTAAATGACTTTGTTTCGGCTTCGATTGATAACGAGCACAAAGACATGTCGCGAACATTATATCAGGCCTAGACGCTGTTAGGTACATCAGAGATCCGATGATTACTCTGAATGTAAATGGATCTATCAGCTCCCCCTTAAGGTCAACTCCAATCCCGTGATTAGGTTGTATCGGGGTATCCATCGGCTTGGAATCATCCATCTGGAACCGGCTCAAGACTTCAGATACGTATTTGGTTTGGTGAATAAAGATCCCCGTTGGTCTTTGCTCTACCTGCAAGCCGAGGAAAAACTGCATTTCCCCCATAGCGCTCATCTCGAACTTCTCCTGCATAACTTGTTCAAATTCCATGCACAGACGTTCGTTAGTAGACCCGAAAATAATGTCATCAACATAAATTTGCACTAGAAGCAAGTCATCTCCTGATCTTTTCGTAAACAGGGTGCAGTCAACCAATCCGCGTTTGAATCCTTTCGAGAGAAGATACGTGCTCAGCTCCTCATACCATTGCCTCGGAGCTTGGTGCAAACCATACAGTGCTTTGTTTAAAACGTAAACCTTATCCCGGTGGATTGGATCTTCAAAGCCCGGTGGTTGACCAACGTAAACTTCCTCTTTGACCACACCGTAAAGAAAAGTGCTCTTTACATCCATCTGATACACCTTAAACTTCTTCCATGATGCAAACGCTAGAAACATGCGAATAGCCTCCAAGCGTGCAACCGGTGCATAGATTTCATTATAGTCGATTCCTTCAACCTGATGGAAACCTTGAACCACCAAACGAGCTTTGTTTCGCACAATGACTCCTCTATCATCTTTCTTGCACTTAAACACCCATTTGGTGCCTATCTTCTTTCTTCCAGGAGGTAAATCAGTCAGGGTCCATACACCAAGTTTCTGGAATTGTAATAACTCCTCCTGCATTGCTTCCACCCAGGCGTCATCCAAAAGAGCATCCTTGTAAGTCCGCGGCTCGACCTGCGAAACATAACAAGCAAATGACCAGTCATTCTGAAAACCAGATTTCTGAATTTTGGCATATAAAGCAAGATTGCCAATGTTTTCTGGTGCTTGAGCATTCTTCAGCTGCCCTCTCGTCATCACACTGCTACCAGGATCACCAATAACTTGTTCAAGCGGGTGTATCCGATGTATCCGAGATTCCGGATAATCAGGTACTTGTACTCCCGTCTGAGTTGTCAAATTCTCTGTAGAATCCAGATCATTACCCACATTCGATGTTGAAGCATCAGTAGTAGATGGGTTCACTGGTGGTGTCACTGTAGCATTGTCCAGAATAGCTTCACTTGTTGCATCATCGTCTTCGTATTCTGATTCGGATGAATTAAGCGATGTAGAAGCCTCTTGGAATACCTCTTCTTCTAATACAGGAGCAGTGACATCATTAGAAGCTACTTGGGGGTTTACCGTGATCGGACGCACTAACGGTGAAGTTACAGCGTTTTCGACCTCGTAGTATAATCGAAGTACAGCTTCTTCAACCATGCTATCTAGATTGAATGATTCAAAGAAATCTTTGTAATCAAACATCCAATCTGGTCCTCCACCCTGTACATTTTGTGTATATCTTTGAACTTCGACATTAGCCCACTCCTCGACTTTTCTAGTTCTTTTGTTGAATACCCGTTTTAATGGGGTTGCATATCCAACAAAATAACCTTCTTCAGCTTTGGTGCAAACTTTTCCGAAGGATTCAGCATTGTACAGGGGGCACCAAATGGTTCTAGATACTCAAGATTTGGCTTGCGTCGGTTCAACAGCTCATAAGAAGTCTTGCCAAACTTCTTCACTGTTAAAACACAGTTGAGAGTATAACATGCCGCGTAAATAGCTTCGTTCCAGAACATGACTGGAAGATTTGAATCCGCAAGCATAGTTCTCGCCGTCTCTATAAGAGTCCTGTTCTTTCTCTCTGCGACACCGTTCTGCTGGGGTGTGTACGGAGCACTATATTCATGATGAATTCCTTTGTTTGCACAAAGATCCTCCATCTAAGCATTTTTAAACTCCGTCCCATTGTCACTCCGGATTCTTTTGATCTTCAGACCATATAAATTCTCCAGACGTGTAAACAGAACCTTCAAGTTGTCAAAAGTGTCGCTTTTCTAATGCAAACACATTACCCATGAAAATCTAGAATAATCATCAGTCACCACAAGACAGTATAACTCTCCGGCATGACTTTTACGTCTGACTGGACTGAATAAAACCATATGCAAACGTTCAAGTGGCAGCTCAACAGAATTAACTTTCTTTGGTCTATGGGATTGTTTGTGCTGCTTGCCCTTCTTGCAACTGATACACTTGTCATTCAGATGGAAGTGTTTGACATTAACTCCCGTGACAAGTTCATTCTTCACAAGCTGATTCATCTTTCTCAAATGTATGTGTCCCATTCTCCTGTGCCACATAATGGATTCTTTTTCTGTAGCCTTGGAGAGGAAACACGTGACTTGGCCATGGGTGGTCATTGCTTTAGACATGTCGAGAATATACAAGTTGTTAACTCTCGGTGCCTTCAGCATCACCCACTCTTTTGGTAACTCAAACCCAGGTTTCAAGATATAACAGGATTTGTCATCAAAATACACTGAAAATTGTTTATCACAAATCTGACTAACACTGAGCAAATTATAGTCTATTTGTTTCACATAAGAAATCCACTCAAATGTTACGACCCCATTGCTTACACTACCCTCCATAGTAATGTAGCCTCCCTTATTTCCAGCAAATGCCACATAACCTCCGTTAATGTTTTTGATGTCAAAGAGTAGCGCGAGGTCCCCTGTCATGTGACCAGAAGCTCCACTGTCAACAATCCATAGGCTGCTAACAGGGCCAGCTGGAGCTCCCTGCACATTTAAAGTAGATCAATTAGTTCTTTCGGGGGACCCAAGCCTGTTTGATCTTGGGTCTTTGAACAGGTTGTTTCAAAGAATCTTTTGACTCACAAACATCTTGGGTTACATCAACCCCTTTCTTCTCACTAACAACTTTCTTTTTCTCATTCTTCTCGCTCTGTGAAGTAGAAGCTCCTTCAGATTCCTTAGATGACCAAGATTGCTCAGATCGTTTCAAGATCCGAATCTGAGATTTTGAAGTCTCAGTCGGTTTCTTTACTTCTTCTTTGAAAGCAACCTTCTTGGTTACCTTCTCTGATTTAACAGAGACATGTCCAACTGCTTGTTTACCATTAGGTTTAGGAGTGACCTTTTTGGTATCAGCGGTTGAGTTCATCTGAGGTTTCTTACCAGATTTATCAGTGGTCATCCGGTTGCGCTTATCATACGTCATCGGACGATTTTCCCCCTTGTTGTAAAAATTGTTTTGATTATAAAAATGTTGTTGGGGAAAATGCCGTCTCTGTTGATAGCCATAGTTGTCAACCGGATACTCATAATATTGCCTCATCTCCACCTCGTGCCTTTTGTGTCGTACGTACGGACAGGCAGCAAGTAAATGTCCTCGTTCTCCGCACTTATAACACGCACGGTATTCCTCATAGTTTTCCTTGATCGGCGACTTGGAAAAACTAGCAATGGGATATCGATCGACCATGCATTGTTTCCTTAAACTCTCAGGAGCTGGGTCCTTCGAGTAAGTCGGTTCAATAAAACTATTTTCTTTATGCACAGGCAAAACAAACTGTGTGACATTGACCTTTGCTTCTTTTTCCGAATAAATTTTGTCTAAAATCTCTTGAGGAATGTCGTTGGTCCTTTCAAATTTCGGGAACCAAATCGTACTTTCCTGCCATATCTTTTCGATTTTTGTAGAATTGACAAATTTAATCGGAAACTCATCATCTGATAAAATCTTATCGGAGCCTTGCATCCGATAGAAGATTTTGACAGGTTTATCACACACTTCATTGCTCACATCATTGTTTTTCTCAGAATTTAACCCATTTTTCTTCTCAACCGGTTTTACCACATTTTTCTCAATTTTAATTTCAACTTTCTTTTCAACCGGTTTTCTCACGTTTTTCTCAACCTTCTTAACCTCTTTCTTTTCAAAACTTTTACCAACAAACTTATCATTTTTCTTACCCTCATTTTTGCGATGAGCATTTGCCATTGGATGAATGATCTGAGACGGTGAGACTGGCTCGGTAGTGATTATATGATTTTCATCAGGGATATCACTATCACTTTCAACCGTCTCAGATGATTCATCTTCTTCATCTGAATCATCAGTAGCGACCACACCCTCACTGTTTCCTAATACTGGTCTCACATCAGAATATGGATCCCCGACACTGGAAGTGTTAGGCTCATTTTCTGGTGTGGGATCAGGATGAATTAAAGTCTCCGGTGGTATTGCATGTAAAGTGTGATTCTCAAACAATACCGGAGATGGAACTGACTTATAGTTTGCACTATTCGTCTGGGAGGGTTCCTCAATGATATGATCGACTACATATGCTATGTGCTTGTAACTTTCTAATTTCTTGTTCACTTTTTCCGCAAAGCACTTGATGGTTGCCATTTCTAATTTAGTGTTTTCCATTTCATTGATGTAATTATTAATGGCAAGTTGTTTAATAGATAATGTCTTTTTCAATTCTGACACATCCTTTTTATAACCATCAAGAACTTTGTTGAAATCTTTTAAGTCCTTTTGATAAATCTGACAGTTGAGTTTTGCACTCTCAAGTTGAACCTTGAGAAGCTTGTTTTCATCAGTCAGTTTTTCAAAATCAGCACATTTGTCACATTTAACACAAGATTGAGTTTCAGAACTTACCGGCTTAGGAGGTTCTGTCATGGCCATTAGAGCAAAGTGAGCTTCCTTTCCTGCAAAGAATTTGGAGTAGTCAATCTTGGTGCATGCATCATCCACCATACATGACTTGCGAGTCATCAGGAAGTCAGCTTCAGCTAGCAGTTGTTCAATATCATCATCTAGTGAATTCACACAAGTCTCTGAATCAGATTCGCTCTCCATATCCGAGTAAGCTGGGTCATATTGATCTCCAACATCGGTGACAGAATCAAGAATCATCCCTGATTTCTTGTCTTCACCTTCAGCAATCACATCATCATTCACTTCTTCAATCTTCAACTCCGACACTTTTTCAATCACAACCTCTTCTTCAACTTCCTCATTCTCATCCAACCTCATCTGCTGTGCCACACACGCAACATTCCCAGCAGTGATCTCCTCCACCCCCAATTGCATACCAGTCCAGTCAAAACCTTCATCCTTTTGGATAACAAGTGCTTGGTTTTGAATATCAGTTTGGTTTTGGTTTTGTGTGTTAGGTGTAGAGATAGGAACAATAGTTCGGTTTGGGTTTTGTTGAGGTTGGTTTTGGGTTGTGGATTGTCTGGTGTTGTTGTTTTGTTGACGGTTCTGATAAGTGTTTTGGTTTTGTGGTTGAAAGCTTGAGATGTTGGGATTATTATAAGACACTTGATTCTGGTTTTGGTTTTGTCGGTTTTGGTATGTAGAATTGAAAGGATTTCGGTTACCTTGTTGTGCTTGTTGTGTGCACTCCCTTTTAAAATGTCCCTTTTCACCACAGTTAAAGCAAGTAACCTTTGCTTTGTTGAATCCGTATGTGGTATTGGGAGAGGTTGAGAGATCAGTCCTGCCAGTCTTCTGAATGAAATCAGTGGCTCTCCTCATAATGCTTGCAAAAGCCCACTGAATGTCCATCAACTCCATTTCCTCTTTATCGATTTGAGCATAGTCCTCATTGGTGAGATTATTGTTACCAATTTGACTTGCTACCAAACCGTTGTAAGAAGCGACCATGGCAGATACTAAAGCAACATGCTGTTGAGCAATTTCAACAGTCACATTGTTAAGGTTTGATGTCTCTAACACAATCGGGTTTTGACTTGATTGTGCTTGAGTAATCTGCATCTAGTTCACTTGAGGAGGATATTGTTGTTGTTGTTGCTGTTGACTTGATGTATAGCATGCGGCTTGTTGTAATGGTGAAAATGGTGGAATAAAGTTTTGTGTTTGATAAGGTTGTTGTGTGTATGATGGTGTGTAGGATGAAGTTTGAGCAAGGTAGTTAATGGGTGCTTTTGATGGTTCAACAATGTTAGACACACATGCTATGTGAGGTGCAACAGTAGATGTGGTGCTAGAAGCAGAAAGAGAGTTAGATGTACCACTCACATATAAATCAGGATTCTGTGGAATCTGAGCTCTCTTAGCTTTTCTCTTTTCCTCCATCTCTTTGTTTTCCAGCTTTTGGATGAACTCATTAATGGTCCAATACTGGTAAGCATCCTTCTCCTTTAACACTTCGATGTGTTGATTCCAATAGGGTGGTAATGCATCAGCAAATTTATCAACTAATTCCGACATTGGAATGCTGATCTCATAGCTCGACAATTCAGTGAGCAAATGGCAGTACCTTGGAACCAACTCTTTTAGGGTCTCATTACCCATATAACTGAAGTTTTCAAACTCCTTCCGAAGCTCCTCCATCCTAACCTTCCTGGTCTTCTCATTTCCATCATGTCAATTTCTCAGCATATCCCAAAGTTGTTTGGATGTAGTGCACGATCCAAACTGATGTAGTAGATCAGTGTTCATCGCCTGGGATAGCTGAGAGAATGCTTTCTTCTCTATAGCAAATCTTTTCTTCTCGTCATCCGCCAAATTCTCCAAAGGGATTGGTTCTCCAGTATTCTCTAGAATAGGAGCAACGTAACCCTTCACAATCATTTGCCATGCTTCTGCTCCTTCAAGTCCTTGTCCCTCAACGTGAATCTTAAACTTCGTCTTCCAAGTGTTATACTCCTTCATGTCCATTAACTTCGGTGGACGATTGCCGCTTCCAGAAGATAGATCATGAATAAGAGTAGAAATAGCGTTGGTCGTCTGGGAATGGACTGCTGCTGCTGCGACTCCCCAATAGTTGTCAATCGGTTGTGGTAATGATTGAACAACTTGTTGTGGTGCCGAACTAGTCATAGCCATATAATTGATCGGCTGTGATGGTTGACTAGTCTTTTGAGCTGCAATGGACCACGGATCTTGTGTCTGTTGTTGTTGTGGTGCTTGAGTTGGTCTAGGGGTTGTTGGAAAGTTCCACATTGTATCCTGCAAACAATCAAACAAACAAACACGAAACGATTAAAAATTTTTCAAAAACAGAATACTCGTTCGTATGAACGGAGGTGCGAATGAGAAAAATCTTCTCTTTCGACCGAATAATCTGATACGAATGTGAAAAACAAAAATCAAATCTCCTTCGACCGCTTTAGTCTTCCTTCGACCGTTCTACTTTTCTCCTCCGACCGAACGACTATACGAATGAGACACAGTAGTACGAATGAAAAATATAAGCAATCAAAGTTCACTTTCGACCACTAAAATCACTCTTTCGACCACAGAAACACTCTTTCGACCTAATAGACTCCCACTTTCGACCGAATTCTCTCGTTCGACCCCTGTGATTTCAAAAACGGTTATTCTTTGAAAATCAGTTAGATTTGATCATGTTTATCAAAAGTTGATGGATTTTGATGATCTTTATCAGGTTTTGAATCGGATAAGATTTGGAACAACTTTAATAAAGTGAATTATCCAATTCAAACTCGAAATCAAGGTGAAATCAAACAAAAACACATCATTTCAGTTTGTTCATTTAAAACAGAAATTATTTGATCAAATTTGGGTCAAAATCAACTGAGAAGCTATCAATTTGTGGTTGTTTGATTCAGAATGGCTCTGATACCACTTTGTATGCACGTGAAAGGATCGGTAAGCTACAAAGACAATCAAACAATTTAGTTTTGGGTGCGGAATCCCCAAAACCAGCACAAAATGATAACTAATCAGATAAACAAACACAAATCATCATTTTCAAACGTTTTCATTAATAATCAAACTTGAATACACGTAGAAAAACAATTACAATCAAGGACTCGACGTGAAACAAGTTTATAAAAAGTTACAGAGAGAATTCAGAAAGTGGCGGGAAATAAATGACTCAAAGTTAGCTGCAAAAACTGAGTTTGCCTATTTATAGACTGCACATTCGCCCACTTTGTTCGTGCGAATGTGCAGGTTCGCCACTTTGAGTGGTCGAACCAAACTCCATAATAAACATTCTTCATTCGCCCTAAAAATCTTCCTTCGCACCCTTGAAATCTCTCCTTCGCACCATCAAAATCTTTCCTTCGCACCAACGACAGGAAACAAAACAAATGAGTTATCCAATCCAAAGCATTAGTCTCACATATGCACCTACAATTATATCGAAAATCCTTTGTTATGCTAATGGATAAACATTTGCATTTAGAAATTAAAGGACATCTTTTGACAAAAATACGTATTTTCCATACTTTATAGGTGATGAAAATGTGACAATATTAAGAAATCTTTAGTGTTATGCTAAGGTATGAGATTATAGTTTTTTTTTTTTAAAAAATATGTAACATAATATGATTTGTGTAGGGTGTTGAAAATATTTATCAAGTGGCTAAGATGGGAAGGTGAAGTGTGATTGTGAAATCCATATATGATTATGAAATGGGATAGATTTAAGCTGTAAAATTTTGAGATTTTAGAGATTAGTTTTAAGGAAAGTGTAATCATTTATTCATTAAATAAACGAAAACGTTGACTTATCAAAACTTCTAGATTCTAATAACATAGTGAAGACATGCTTTAGCCTATAAGTGAACACTCATCCCGAGAATTCCCAGGTAGGCATCCGGGTCCCTCGTCTGATTGGGATATATGCGCAATGCCAGTCCTAGACAGAAAACTCAGAATACAGGCGTTCACCCTTCCAGATTGCACGTGTTCGTTATTAAAATCTAGAACTTCGACGGGATCTTCAAGGCAGTTCAGGTTAGGACTTGAGAATCTTGTCCTATTAGTCTAAGGGTAGACCCAGTGTTGGAGAACAATCTTCTTGTAGGGACTAATGTAGGGATAAGGAGTAGGACGAAGATAGAGAATAGAAATAAGTAGGGTTGCAAGTAAGAGGAGCAAGTACTGGTTAAAATCCTATGGTTATTGACTAGATTATTTTTCTAATAACCTAATTCCCTATAACCATGGCTCTGATACCAATCTTTAACACCCCAACCGATGGCGGAAACATCGGGATGTCACATATTGATGATTGTTCAATAGCTCATGGTACTAAATGAAAGTTGAATAATATTAAACAATTTACAATTTGTCTTACAAGTATGATTACAAAAGTTGATTAATATAAACTAGGTCCAAAGCTCCTACGTGTTCCAAGACTTGTACAACTTCCAATAGCAAACAAAACCTGAAACATGTTAAGTTGGAAAGATGGGGGGGTCAACTATAAATAGTTTGTGAGAATACATAGGTTTTTGAATATAATAGATAACAATAGCTTGTACAACAATCACAGTTGTGTAATGATAGAGTATGAGTCCGACATGTAACAATGCGTCTTTTGTACAGTCAAACCTTGTGTCGACTAAGACCTAACTCGCAAGTTAGTAAAAGTGTAACTGTTATTGATCATCCCTGAATTTATGCGGGGGGGTGGGTTTGTCAGACCTATAGCGCTATAATCTAAACAGGCGGCTTGATCAATGTTAATGATTGTACTGTGTCTTTTTGTTACAGTCAAATGATAGAATGAGTAAATGATAGTCTAATTGAATCACAAGTTTCAACAATGTAAGAATGAGTAAATGATAGTGTATAAAATGTTTAAACATGTTTCACCCCAAAATGTAAAACAGAAAAAGGGCTATGTAAACTCACCTTAGCAAAGCATCAATTCCTTGTAATAGAATAAATGTGGTCCAAACGTTGTCAATTATTACCCTAAGTTCAAGGCAATAAAATAAGTGTTTGGGAAAGTCTAAGTTTTCTAGTCTAGAGGTATTCTAGGGTTCTTAAATTTGGGGATTGATAAACGATTAATCGTTAATTAGATAAATAGTTAATAAATAAAGGAAAATTTGGAAAATAATTAAATAAAAGGCTATTTGTATATTTTTGCTTAAGGATGATCACATTATGAGATTTTAAGTATGAAAATAATTTTTATAAAATTATTTTCTCAAAAATTGAATATTTAGTTTATTTTATCTTATTTGTCAAAATATAGTTTTAATATTTAAAAAATATTAAAATTAATGAAATTTCAAATTAAAATTTATATTTCTGTTCTAAATGAACAAAAATAATTTATGTAAAATTTTGGTATAAAAGTAGTGAAAAATGAATTTATTATGATTTATTTATGATTAAAATAACAAAAATTAATTAAAAATATTAAACAAATGGTTTTTCTGGAATAAAATTTATTTCTGAAATATGTATGGATCTACAAGTTTAAACTAATTTTGTGGGTTTTTATAAAATTGTTTAGATATTTTTATAGAATTTTCAATTTATAATTTAATAAACTTGTAATATTTATAATATATAGTAAATAAATGATTTTTGAAAAACTAAAAATTGTACAATAGACTTCACCATTAGAATAACATAAAATATTTTTTATAGAATTTATAACCCTCTTTTGGTATTTTAAAAACTATTTTAAAAGATAAAGAGTAAATAAATATAAAAGAAAAGGTCTAAAAAAAATGTTGCATGTGCCAGGTTTAGAACCCGAGTACCTGGCCGGTTTGGTGGTTTTAAATCACAAGCCTAGACCAGTTGGTCTAGACCCTGAGAACGAACTTTATTAGAACCGTTTTATTATATCTTGTATTACCTGATTTGATTACATAACTAAAGAGAAAAAGAGAATTGAAAACGTTGGCCTCAAGGTTCGAACCCAAGACCACACGTTTAAACAACACACAGCACCACCATCTGATCAAGATCAGATGTTAGGTTAAAATCGTTTCTATAATCTGTTAAACTAAGTTGAACATGTGTCATCTTCCCCAAAAGTCACATAAGAACCCTAGATTCCTTCATAATTTAAACACGCGATTATAAGCTAATTAAGTATAGGGTTATTACTATGAAAAGGCCGATGAAGTTACCTGAACAAAAGATTTTTGGTTACACCAGCATCCGACTTCTCTATCGTGAGTCAACCAGGAAGTCAACACGAGCTAATTCTTGATCAAAGGTGAATTGTTTACAGAAATTGAGAGTGGGGTGGTGATATTCGGCGGTTTTAGGTTCTAATGAAGGGTCTAATTTATAGATTAACAGATTTAATTGTCGAATTGAAAGTCTTGACCAAGGGGTTATTGTAAACGCGTAAAATTGGCTTATTAAGGAATGATTAACCGTAATTGAAGGCTAGAATTGACGCGTACGATGATTTGGTCAATCAATTCGTCAATATCATTTCCATAATCGGCACATAGACGCGTTAATTTGAATCAAATGTGTCGGTTCCATGGGTTTTGACTTTTGTGGTTGACTGGGTTATTCAAGGGAAGTGTTAACATTAATAACGTTGGGATATTATCACAAAAGATGTTGTGGCTCAGCTGGTTTGTGTGTTTGTGTTAAAAGGTTGTATCGGGTTGGATTCGGGTTCGAGTCCCTGCACCAACACTTATTTTTTTGGAGCATTTTCTTTTATATATTATCTATATTAATATATATATTATGATTACACAAGATTAAAAGTGTTGCGAATAATTTTTAGATTTTTCAAAACGTCGGAATCCAACGATTTTATTAAATAACTATTATTTTAAGGTGTTTAAAAATATATATTTTAAAACAAACACATTGTTTTTAAAGTTGGGAAAATATGCGATGTTACAAAACTACTGATGGGTAGTTTGTCTTCAGTAGTTCTTTAGTGAACTTGTCTGGTTAGACTTCAGAACTTCTGATACTTCTTCTTCAGTACTTGTTGAATCCTTCTTCAGTACTTTAGTTTTCTTTCTTCAGTAGTTCTATACTTAGAATATTTGCAGAAGTATGAATTAGACTAAGGTTTACAAAAGTGGTTTCCTCAATCCTTTTTGTCCTAATACTTATTTCATAATAAACCAACTTGTAAAGAAATATTAACATGTTTATTAATGAAATCATGATTGAAAAGGTGATTGATTGTGTCTGATTCGATTTATATCATTTTGTATACAATCTAGGGTTTCCGCACCTGGATTGTTCAACTTGTATGATCATATAACTGTTTTCATCAAAACCGGTCCTTTACATTATGTACGGATAATACCCGAGTTTTGGCAGTTGTCACACGTCGCTTGAAAGAGGGTGTTCCATCTCGTACACTTTAAGCGTACATCCCGCCACTTACAAGCGATCTCATAAGTGTTGCGGTTGTTTGTTTGGCTTATTCGATTGAATTCCTCCGACACATTGGGCCAAAAATCAGACCTATTGCTTGGCGGATTCCCTTTGACATTGATCCAGGCCGTCACCAACACGATCTGCTCGTTATTAGTCCATGATGCCATTGAATGGTATAGGTTTGGGTTTGGGTTTGGGTTTGGGTTAAATATTTTTGTTTGTCTATATATATATATATATATATATATATATATATATATATATAAGGGAAAGGGATACCGGAAACCCTCTAAAACGAGTAAACTCGGTAAACTCTAACTTCCCAAGATTTTTATCATCTGAAAAAATTAGGGTATGTAATATACATGATTTTAAGAGTTTTGAGCCAAAAAAATCAAAAAAGCGCCGAGTGGATATTTTTAAAAAAAATAAATAAGTTTTTTTTTTGTGTTACGTATGTTACACAAAAACAGACATGTTACATATGTAACACAAAAAACTTATTTATTTTTTTTAAAAATATCCACTCGGCGCTTTTTTGTTTTTTTTTTTTTTGCTCAAAACTCTTAAAAACATGTATATTACATACCCTAATTTTTTCAGATAATAAAAAGTTCGGGAAGTCAGAGTTTCCCGAGTTTACTCGTTTTGAGTGGGTTTTTATTTTAACCACCCCCTATATATATATATATATATATATATATATATATATAGGGGAAATTTCAATTGAGAACTCATAGTTAGAGAGAGAACTCGAGAACTCTATATTACACATATGTAATATATCATATGATGTATATTACACGTGTGTAATATGTTATTATTGCATATGTTGCACATGTGCAATATATCATATGCTACACATGTGCAATATATATTACACATATGTAATACACTCAATATATCATATATTGGATATGTGTAATATATATTACACATGTGTAACATATGATATATTACACATTTGCAATATATACTACACATATGCAATATATGATATATTGCACATAGGTAATATAAAGTTCTCGAGTTCTCTCAATAAAATGAGTTTTCTATTGAACCATCCCATATATATATATATATATATATATATATATATATATATATATTGGGTAAGGATCCATGGAAAGCCCTCCTAAACTGGAAAACTCTGGAAACTCTGACTTCCCAAGCTTTTTAGGGCCTGAATATTTTAGGGCATGTAATATACATGATTTTAAGCATTTTGAGCAAAAAAAATCAGAAAAGCGCTGAACACTTTTTTTTTAGAAAAAAATAAGTTTTCGGGTAACACATGTTAAGCGAAATTAACATGTGATAACAATGTGTTACCTAAAAACTTATTTGTTTTTTTTTTAAAGGTACTCGGCGCTTTTTTTATTTTTTTGGCTCAAAATGCTTAAAATCATGTATATTACATACCCTAAAATTTTCATATAAAAAAAAGCTCGGGAAGTTAGAGTTTCGAGAGTTTTCCAGTTTAGGAGGGTTTTCCATTTATCCTTATACTATATATACATACATATATATATATATATATATATATATATATATAAAGGGGTTTTTTTACCGTTCCATTTTCACCCACCCAACCAAACGTTCGAATCATTCAATGCTCCCAGCGTTCACATCATCAACATCAATGCCAAAACTCTCGCCATCTCCATAACCTGCAAAGCGATAACACCTCCATAGCGCCGGTGGCGGGGGGGGTGCGGTGTGCCCGGCGCTATGGAGCCTCAAAACGCCCTATAACGAGCAAGCAAAACGCCCACTACGGGTGCACTAAAGGTTTGATAAGCTCAAACTGTGAAATCAAACTGGAACCAAACCGTTATTAATGGTTTGGTTTTGATTTTTAACGGTTTGGTTTCGATTTTCAATGACCAAAAATCAATACTAACGATTTGGTTCACAATTTCTCTTAAAAACCGTCAAATCAGGACCATGAACACCAGTTTTCTTTAGAGTTCTAGGTTTCATACACCTTGTGACATCATATTTTAGGGTTGTGATATCACATTATGGGGTATGTGAAAGTCTTCTATTAATGTATGATGTGGGTCAGAGTGTATGTTTCCTAATTAAAAAGTGTATGATTCCTTTTTTTTTTGAACCGCAAACGACTTTATATATGAATATAAAGGCCCAAGAAGACGTTGTCTCCAAAATACACCAAAGGGTCAAAAAAACAAAGATAAACTAATCGTTTTCATCTAAGTGTATGATTCTTAAATACCTTTTTTATATAAAGCAAGTTGTAATTTAGTATTGGCTTTGGATTTAGGAACAAATTAAATGTAACTTTTTTAAACCATACTAAAATTTGAAAATTGGTTTATCTTTGGTTTTTTGTCGGTTGCAAATCAAATTCCAAAAACAAAAAGTTGACTTTATTTTCTTGGTCTATGTTTTTTAGATTCTTATCATCTCAATTATTTCCTTTTGGTTGTTTTTCTCAATAGGTTATGTGACTTCATAATTTCATATTTGTTTATAGTTGACTTGATAAAAAAATTATTTCTACAACTTTGCCAATCGTGACGTTATCGATTCATTTTAAACCTTTGCGCATCATAACAAAAAAATTCGTGTCACCGATAATATAGGGGAAGAGATCCGTCAGTATATAGGATGGATACCACCCACCTTGTGGTGGAGTGGTATCAGGTGATAAGGGAGAGACACTTGACCCGTGTGGTCATGGGTTCGACTCCTGAGCCAGACAGGTTTTACCGGTTTGCTACAGTCGTGCCTTCGGGCGGGTATGCGGACCGGGTTTTCCATGGAACTGGCACACGGGTGGGCTAGGGGCTCTCGTGCGTGCGGGTTGGGCCGCCGCGAGGCTCGTAAGTTTTCCGAGTCTGTGGGCTTCCCTTTGCCAATGGGGGCCGCGTACGAGAGTACCCGGCGATTCTTTAATTGGCCGTTAAAAAAAAAGTATATAGGATGGATCATGGATCTCATTAAAAAACAAAAATAAATAAAAAATCAAATACTCAGCGATAATTCTTTAGGTAATCTTCGATGAATCATTAATGTATAGCATAACTCATGAAGCAGAGGCTACCATCGGCGGATTGCGGAGAGACCATCGAAGTGGGTATTCAAAGAGTGGTTAGAGGTAGTATGTCTTACCTTGCTTCAAGCCTCAATGGACATCTTACATAAGTATATTTTAGTGCATGTTAATATATTTTAGGTTGACACACAAATATAGCTCAAATAAAGTTTCAAATGACAAATATGTGCTTCATGTGAGGAAACTAACCGTTTAAACCGGATTCGGGGTTCACAAATTGAAAAAAAAAATGTAAGAAAGCTTAACATCAATGGGCTCAACAATTCCATAAATTCAGGCATGGTAGTTACGGTTCTTACGGCTACAATGGCTATTGTAGCCAGCCATTTTACTGTGCTGGGCCTATACGTTGAGGAAAAAATGTGTATACTACAATCTTATATAATTTTGTCATTTGACTTAAGAATATACCGTGTGTACACACATGACTATAACGTAGCAATAATTTATGGCTAGGGACTTTAATGAGTTCTTGGACAGGTGTGTTTTACATGAGTATGGGCTACGTGGCAGAATGTTTACATTTGTCTCTGGGAATAAATGTAGCAGAATAGACAGGATTTTTGTGTCGTGGAATTTCCTAAATGAATGGCCGAACGCGGAGTACCGAGCACTTGGGAGGGAAAGTTCGGATCATAGTCCGTTACTTTTGAAGATGACGTATAAGAATTTTGGTACTAAACCGTTTAAGTTTTTTAATTCTTATTTGTCTAGGGAAGGATTTGAAGATGTGGTTAATAAAGCGTTGGCAGAATATAGTGGTCAAGGACCGGCGGATGTGAATTTTATAAACAAGCTTCGAGTTTCTTTCACGGGATGATTAACAAGCGTCGGGTGTCTAATGGTATTCCAGGTTTGATGATTAATGGTTCTTGGGAGACTAAACCGAGTTTGATTAAAAAAGAGGTCTTTGGGTTTTTTAAAAAGAAGTTTTATGAGGAGGAAAAGCTTCGGCCGAGTTAGTTTGTTACGGTCTGCAGGAGATATCAGAGTTGAATGCTTCGTTTCTTATTCGGCCATTCTCTTTGGAGGAAATTAAAACGGCAGTATTTGATTGTGGAGGTGACAAGAGTCCAGGTCCTGGCGGATTCACGTTTCGTTTTATTAAAAGATTTTGGTATCGAAGGTTAGTGATCCTGTTGAGTTAGGACAGTATCGGCCTATTAACTTGATAGGGGTGGTGAGTAAGGTTATTTCCAAAGTTTTGGCGAATAGACTTAGCTCGGTTATGAGTGAGATTACGCAAGAGACACAGTCGGCTTTTTTATCGGGTCGGTACATTCTAGATGGTCCGTTAGTCATTAATGAAGTTTTAGCGTGGGCAAAGAAAGTGGGGAGGAAATTATTTTTCTTTAAAATAGATTTTGAAAAGGCGTATGACAATGTGCATTGGGAGTTTTTGCTTTCAGTTATGCGTCAGTTTCGATTCCCGAGGTTTGGTGTGGTTGGATAAAAGGGGTGTTGGTTTCGGCTTGCTCCTCGGTGTTGGTTAATGGCTCTCCTACATTCGAGTTTAATTGTGGTAAAGGTCTTCGGCAAGGTGATCCAATTTCCCCATTTCTTTTTGTGATTGTCATGGAGGCGTTTTCTAGCTTAATTAGAAGAGCGTGTCAGGTCGGGGCTTTTAATAGGGTTCGGCTTCCGAATGAGGGGCCGGTGGTATCCCATTTACTATATGCAGATGATGCTATGGTGATGGGAGAATGGTCGCAGTTTAATATCAAATGTCTTAGAAGAATTTTAAGGATTTTCCATATGTGCTCGGGGCTCAGGTTCAATTTTAATAAGTCGACGATTTATGGGGTGGGTCTGAGCCGAGAAGAGGTCAGTGGGGAGGCCAGTAATTTGGGATGTAAGTCGGGTGATTTACCATTTCATTATTTGGGGATTCTAGTAGGTGCTAACATGAACCTAATAAGAAACTGGGATGTTGTGGTAAAGGTCTTCGAAAATCGGCTTTCTAAATGGAAGGCGAACATTCTTTCCATAGGTGGTCGGGTGGTTCTTATTAAGTCGGTCCTCCAAAGTATTCCGATGTATTATTTTTCTTTGTACAAATCTCCGGTGGGGGTGATTAATGTTCTTGAAGCTAAAATGAAGAGGTTTCTATGGGGTGGTAATGATGAGGTGCATAAGGTTCATTGGGTGGCTTGGGTATTAATTCGTGGAAACGAGTAATTTAGCGATCCTTCTTAAATGGCTACGGAGATACCGGGTGGAAAGTAATGCTTTATGGCGTAGGGTCATTGATGCTGTGCACGGTTCTGCGAGACGTTGGGAAGGGTATCCGGTTAATGGTCAGATGTCTAGTGCTTGGACGAAGTTAGTCCGGACGGGATATAAAACGAAGGTTCAAGATGTCAGTTTTATTAATATGATTCGTGGAGTGGTTGGGGACGGTTCTAGTATCCGATTTTGGATTGATCCGTGGGTGAATAGAGAGCCGTTAAAGGTTTTGTTTCCTAACCTTTTTCGTCTTGAAACTAATAAGTGGTGTTATGTGTCCGAGAGAATGGGGGTTCAAGATGGTTTTAGATGTTATAGTTGGAGTTGGAGTTATTATCCAACTTCGGAGGTAGAGACTCGGAGCTAATCGAATGTTGCAGAATGACTTCGGATGTGCAGATCTCTCACAACAGAGACACTTGGACCTGGAACGTGGGGGTTAATCAGGAATTTTCGGTTAAGGATACTAGAGAGTGGTCGAAGGGGCCGATGGGTACGGATACGGAAAGACGGTATAGATGGTGTACGTGGTTGCCAAATAAAGTTAATATTTTTATGTGGCGAGCGAATATTGACAGGATACCTACTATGATGGCTCTTAGTCGGCGGAATATGACGTTTGGAAACGGTTTTATGTGTTTTTTGTGAAGATACGGAAGAAACTACGGATCATGTGTTCACTGGGTGTAGATTGGCTAGTGGGGTGTGGAATGGTATAGTGTCTTGGTGTAAAATTCCACCGGTGTTTTGGTTTTCTGTTTCCGATTTACAGGCTTGGTTAGATCAAGATATTGTGGCAGAAAAGAAGAAGATGATCGTTTACGGAGTGTTCGTGCTGACGTGTTGGCGTGTTTGGAGGGCTCGTAACGAAAAAAATTTTAGTAATGTGGATGTAAACGTCGGCCACATTGTGGCGGATATTAAAGTCTTGGGTTTTTTGTGGTTTAGAAGTAGGTTTAAGGGTGGTAGCGTTACGTGGAAAGAATGGTGTTATTTTAATTTTGATATGATGTAATGGTTTTCGCGGTGTGCTCCGGCTTGGAGCTCCCGTTGTGTTAATGAAATTTAAGTTAATGATCATGCAAAAGTTTAGTAAAATTATATTTCATTAAGAAAAAAGTTCACGACGTGATCATGATTAGATTGGTGAAACCAAGCATACCATTATATTCTATATATCATAGCTTTACAAGAATGCCATACATATGAGAATACCAAAAAGTTAGTTTATTAAAAAAAATTATAAATTACTTAAATGTAGTAAGAACTATTTGATGAATATTTCTTTGTCATTTTCGATTAAAAAAACATGTCTTAGTTTATTAGTTGATATACGGTATATTCAATGATGAATACAACTTGTTTTCATGTTACTTAACAAATGGTTAAAATGTGGTTAAATATGTTCTTAAATTTTTACTAGCTAGTTCACAATAGAACATGTAGCTCAAATAGAGCAAGAGAGGAAAATAAGGTCAGTTTACGGTTACGTTACGTGTTTTATATACATAACATCTAGTAGTTTTCCAAAAGTTAATTATATATGTGTAGTAGAGAGTTTAAATAAGAATAAGTTTTATTGTAAGAAGAAAAAAAAAGAAAGAAATTTAAACCAATGTTTGATATGTGTAGAACAACTTTTCATGTGTATAACATAAAATATTTAAAACTAATTAATTGGATAATTAATGTGAATTAAGTTAAACTATTTAATGTTATTTCTTCTTTTTCTTTTTAAATTAATTTTTTAGGACAACTTTTCAAGTGTGTAAGAAAAAATATTTAAAATTAATTATTTGAAGAATTAATGTGAATTGAGTTAAAGTATTTAATGTTATTTTTTTTTCTCAAATTAAATTTTTTCTCAAATGATAAAATCCTACGTGTTTATATTATACATGGTTGTTGAGTTTCAAAATGTTTTCTTTAGTTTTTTTTTTAAGATTACAAATATTTGGTGGGCCAATCATCGGTACGTATTATTGATGGTAGTTGGCTAGTTGCGTATTTGACAACTAATTCATACTTTTTAATAAGCAAAAAATAAATTAATTAAGATTGGCTATGTTTGAAAGAAAGTGGTTTAGTTTGTAAAACTTATGTTCACATTGTTACGTATAACATGTTAGTCATCTATATACATAGAGAGAGTGTGTGTTAAGTTCACGTACAAATAGATTTATTGTACGAACTGTGTGAATCAAAGAAAAAAGGACGCTGACATTTTTGTAATTATAGACAAAACTCTTTTTTTTTTTACAATAACTGATGCTACCTAACACAAATCACAATTTCATTCTAAAAAAACTAACAAAAAACCCCAAATTAACAACACAATTAAAGGATATCAAGCAAGATGAAGTTCAATATCATCGAAAAACTTCAAACCGGAGGTAATCTGTGATTCTGTATTAAGTAATATGTGATTCAATATCACCTTTTACGACTTTTAATTGATTTTTGTTCAGTTTTTAATAGACAACCTATGTATAGTAAATAGATAATATTGATTTGACTTTTGAATTGTTTCCTTATATCTTGTAATCATCCCTAAAATAAGGGATTGTATCTTTATTATAAATTGAATGAGAATAGAGAGGAAGGATCAAGGATCCTATTGTTTACATGGTATCAAGAGATAACTAGGAACCCTAAAATCCTTCTTCTTCTTCTTGCCGGCGGCAGCTTCCTCTTGGCTGTCACCTCTCCATCTCGCACCTTCACCTTCACTCACCTTCCTCTCCCATTTACTTCCCTACTGTCCCTCCGATACTACCTTCCTTCTGACCCTCTACCCTCACATACACTCCTTCCTGCCCTTCAGTTTCTTTCGCTTATTATCATGGCCAATATTCACCCGGCAACTACCGTGACCAACATCACAAACTTCATCCCAATCAAACTCGAACATGACACCGCCCACTGGCCTGCTTGGTCCGAACTCTTCAAGGTCCATTGCAAGGCTTACCAAGTCTATGACCATCTCTTTCCCCGCCCACCACCCGCTACACCCGTCGCTACCGACAAAGACAAAGCCCCGGCGTCTTCCACAACCACCGATGAGACTTGGGAGCGCCTCGACTCCATTGTCCTTCAATGGATGTACGGGACGATTTCTCAAGACCTCGTTCACACCGTGGTAGAACCCGGACAAAACAAAACCGCCCACCAAGTATGGACGTCTCTTGAAGATCTTTTCCAAGACAACAAGAGCGCCCGTGCCCTTCATCTCCGCCACCGTTTTAATAACACCCGCCTTGAAAATTTTCAATCTATGAATGCCTACTGTCAACAACTTAAGACTCTCGCCGACCAACTCGCCAGTGTCGGTCACCCACTTGACAATGACGACCTCGTGTTACAACTCATTGCCGGGTTAACCGAACAATACGAAAGTATAGGCACCATTCTTCAAGGCCAAGAACCCCTACCTCCGTTTTATAAAGCTCGCTCCAAGCTATGCATGGTCGAGTCTCAAAAAGCGGAACAAGCCATTCATGCCTCCCAAAAATCCGGAACCGCCCTACACACATCCACCCGTTCAGCCCCCTCTCAGCCCACAACCGAACCCACCTATGACAGAAACCGCTCCCGGGGTCGTGCTCGTGGACGCGGACGTGGCCGCTCACAACCTGGCCGCGGACGCGGTTCATACAGTTACTCCCCTTGGCCTTCCTATCCCAATTTTTGGCCCCCTCCACCTTCGTACAGTCCCTGGCACCCTCCAACCTATCCGGCCCAATACCAACACTCCTACCCCTCACCTTGGGCCGCCCCACCTTGCCCATATCCCACCTCATCTCCACGGCCCAACAACAATAATAATAATACTACTAACTCTTCTGCAGGTTTGCTCGGATCCAAGCCATCTCAGGCGCATCACACTGCTTACACACCTACTGATATTGATCAGGCTCTGCACGCCATGTCCCTGAACAACACACAAGAGCCCACCGGTTACATGGACACCGGGGCCACAGGTAATATGTCCAACACTCGTGTTAATTTCAATTCTTTTTCTAATAATGGCATGGGACAACAAATAATCGTCGGTGATGGCAAAACCATCCCGGTACTTGGACATGGCCAACAAACCTTACCCCCACCTTTTCCACCATTTGTCCTTAAAAACGTCCTATATGCACCTAAACTACTTAAAAACCTTATTTCTGTACGTCGGTTCACCACCGACAATTCTGTTTCTGTCGAATTTGACCCTTTTGGTTTTCTTGTGAAGGATTACAAGAGCCGGATCCCTATCCTCCGGTGCAACAGCAGCGGTGATCTCTATCCCCTGGTGCTTGGACCAGGAACAACAACCTTTCCCACTACCTTTGCTGCTATCACCTCTTCTCTATGGCATCAACGTCTAGGCCACCCTGGACGCGCACCATTACAATCTCTAAAGTCCAATCGTTTTGTCAATTTTTCTACTTATAACAATAATGTTTGTCAGTCCTGTGTACTAGGCAAAAGTATTAGACTACCCTTTGCTAGTTCTAATACTCGTATTTTCAATTGTTTTGATTTAATTCATAGTGACTTATGGACTTCTCCAATTTTGAGTTGTAATGGCCATAGATATTACATTTTATTTCTTGATGATGTTTCTAATTTTTTGTGGACATACCCATTGTCTAACAAGTCACAAGTATATTCCATTTTTTGCGATTTCCACAAACAAATCGCAACACAATTTGAAAGACCCATAAAAACGTTTCAATGTGACAATGGCACTGAATACATAAACTCATCATTTAATAATTTTTTCTCATCCCATGGCATCCTCTTTAGACGATCGTGCCCACACACATCGTCTCAAAATGGTAAAGCGGAAAGAATGATTCGTACAATCAACAATATGATCCGCACCCTTCTCACCCATGCCTCCCTCCCAAACACCTTTTGGCACCATGCCCTCGAAACCGTCACCTATATCTTAAATATCCTACCCGTAAAACACTTAAACAACAAAACACCAACCGAAATACTATACCATCGCACACCATCCTATGATCACCTTCGTGTTTTCGGGTGCCTTTGCTACCCGTTAACCCCTTCCACCACCATTCACAAACTTGACCCACGCTCCACACCGTGTGTCTTTTTGGGGTACCCCACTACCCACCGTGGCTATAAGTGCTTCAACCTATCCACAAAACAAATCCTCATATCCCGCCACGTCGCCTTCGACGAAACCACCTTCCCTTTCGCTAATACCATTCAACCACCTCCAACATACGATTTCCTCACTGACTTTCCCACAGCCTTATGGCCACATGTCAACCCACTCCATCCCACCTCTGTTCCGCCACAACCTGAGCCCAACTCACCCTTGGCCCAACTTTCCCCTCCTCACTCTCCTGCCCAATCTCCACACCATTCTACTGCCCAACCACACTCCCCTCCGGCCCAACATTCACCACCAAACTCTCCGGCCCAATTCTCCCCTCACCTCCCACATGACTCGGCCCAAACATCCACCCAGCCTACTCACTCCCAGCCCACTATCCCGTCTCCTCAGCCCACTTCGCACCCAAACACCTCCCAAACTGCCACTTCCGCACCATCCCCCACCCATCCGCCTGCCCGCACCATGCGTACCCGCGCCATGGACGGCATCTCTAAACCCGTCACCCGGCTCAACCTACACGCCACTACCATTGTACCCGTCCCAAAAACCCCGTCCGAGGCCTTGTCCACGCCGGAATGGCATAAAGCCATGTCTGACGAATACCATGCCCTTATTAAGAATGAGACTTGGGATTTAACACCGAGATTACCCGACATGAATGTTATCCGAGCATGTGGCTATTTAAACACAAGTATAAATCTGATGGGTCCTTGGAACGTTATAAGGCGCGACTTGTTTGTGACGGTCGCCTGCAGCAGGTTGGCATTGATTGTGGCGAGACATTTAGCCCGGTTGTTAAACCGGCTACTATACGTACAGTGCTTTCGATTGCTTTATCTCAGCATTGGCAGATACACCAGTTGGACGTGACCAATGCCTTTCTACACGGTCACCTAAATGAGACTGTATACATGTACCAGCCGATGGGTTTTCGTAATAAAGATTTTCCGGATCATGTGTGCCGTCTCAAGCGATCGTTATATGGATTGAAACAGGCTCCACGGGCATGGTACCAACGATTCACAGATTTTGTTCTTACTTTGGGTTTTGTGCAGAGCAGGTGTGATGCTTCCTTATTTACTTTTCATAACGGCTCTCAGGTTGCTTACTTGTTACTCTACGTGGACGACATCATTCTCGTCACATCATCGGACGACTTACGTTCGTCCCTTATGTCTCATTTGTCAGCCGAGTTTGCCATGAAAGATCTCGGCCCTCTCAGCTTCTTCCTTGGCATTTCTGTCAAACGACAGAAAAACACTTTATTCTTATCTCAACACGCCTACGCTCAGGACATCATCGAGCGTGCAGGCATGTCTTCATGCAAACCGGTTCAAACGCCGGTTGACACCAACAGTAAACTCGGGTCTCTTGCAGGTGATGATTTTGAAGACCCAACTTTATATCGCAGTCTTGCAGGTGCTCTTCAGTACTTGACATTCACAAGACCGGATATTAGCTACGCTGTTCAGCAGATTTGTATACATATGCACGCTCCCAAGACCGATCATTGGAGTGCTCTCAAACGTATTATCCGGTACATTAAAGGGACTAGCGATTTTGGGCTCACTCTTGGCCCCTCACAGGACTCTCATCTAGTGGCCTACACCGACGCGGACTGGGCCGGCTGTCCTGACACACGTCGGTCAACCAGTGGTTTTTGCATTTATTACGGTGACAATCTAATATCATGGTCCTCAAAGCGTCAAGCTACTATTTCCCGCTCCAGTGCTGAAGCTGAGTATCGTGGCGTCGCCAATGTCGTCGCTGAAGTTTGTTGGCTACGCAATCTGTTGCTCGAACTGCATCGCCCTCTCTCCAGTGCCACTCTTGTTTACTGCGACAACGTAAGTGCTATTTATCTTTCAGGTAACCCAGTTCAGCATCAACGGACTAAACATATTGAACTCGACATACACTTTGTTCGTGAGAAGGTACAAAAAGGGGAAGTTCGAGTTCTTCACATGCCGTCTCGTTTTCAAATCGCCGACATCTTCACCAAAGGGTTACCACGGGTCCTATTCGAAGACTTTCGTTCCAGTCTCAGCCTCCGGTCTCCTCCGGCTTCGACTGCGGGGGTGTAATAGACAACCTATGTATAGTAAATAGATAATATTGATTTGACTTTTGAATTGTTTCCTTATATCTTGTAATCATCCCTAAAATAAGGGATTGTATCTTTATTATAAATTGAATGAGAATAGAGAGGAAGGATCAAGGATCCTATTGTTTACAGTTTTAATGCTATGGATCGATGTTATATTATTGAAGCTTGGATTTTAAGTTGGAGCTTTGGTTTCAAGTTGTTGAATGTTCATTATAATAATGATTTTGAGAAGGCTTTTGAAGCTGCTAGATAAATGTATAAAACAGAGGTTAAGATTTTGATTCTTTTGTGTAGAGTAAAAAATTTGGTATAGCATTTGTGTGTAGAGTATTTGGTATAGCATTTGTATGTAAAGTAATTTGTGAAATTTTGTCTTACCTAGGTAACAGTCTATGTAGAGTATTTTTTGTGAAACTTAAGTATAGCATGCTCTATGTAGAGTAATTTTTGTGATACTTGGCATAGCATGCTCTATGTAGAGTAATTTTTGTGAAACTTGGTATTTGTATGTAGAGTAATTTGTGAAATTTGGTAGGGCATAGTTGTATAGAGTAATTTGTGAACTTGGTATCGCATTTGTATGTAGAGTAATTTATGAAATTGGTATGGCATAGTTGTATAGAGTAATTTGTGAACTTGGTACAACATTTATATGTAGAGTAATTTGTGAAATTTCGTCTTACCTAGTGTAGAAGTAGTCATAATTTGTGAACTTGGTATAGCATTTATATGTAGAGTAATTTGTGAAATTTTGTCTTAGCTAGTGTAGAAGTATGATATTATATGAAGTTTTAGAAGTATTGTTGACTTGTTGGTACACTGTTTTGAGGGGTTATGATGCATATGTAATTTGTGAAATTTGGTATACATTATAGAAACCCCTACTTTAGTATATTTTTTTTACCGCCAAAACAAGGTTGTTTAGAATTTGTGAAAAATGGTACAATGTTTTGAGGGGTTATGATGACATATACCAAGTCTTAACTAGCATAAAATTTGTTTTCTATAAATCAGATGTTGGTACTGAAACTTTTAGAATTATAACAAGAAGAAAAAGTGATAGAATTGCAAAAACAAGAGCATGAGAAAAGTGCTAGCATCTTCCCGGTTTCCATTGCAATGTTTGTACCGGTGACTGCTGTTACACCTCAACCGATGGCGGAAACATCGGGATGTCACGTATTGATGATTGTTCAGTAGCTCATGATAAATAATAAGTTTCAATAATTAATTAAATGAATTGCATACATTTGTTCTAAAAGAATTTTGTACATCAAATGAGAAACACTAAATACAAATCTTCAAGCATTAACTCAAATCTTCAAGCAAAGCTATAACCTGAAACATGTTAAGTTTGAAAATATTTTGGATCAACAAAAGTTGGTGAGAATTACATAGGTTTGAATATTGAATAAAAACTTGTACAATTCGAGTGTCATGGCAAGTTTAGTCCATATGTGAAAACAAAACTACTAGGTAAATCGTGTGCATAATCAAACCTTGTGACTAGAATATTGTGGTCCATCTCATACGCATATGGTTCACTTGTTTCTGTTATATGATCGATAACAATCACCCACGCTACCCATAATGGAGGTACACGTATCCGGGTGGGGTTGTCAGTCCAATAGATCTATCATTGTGTATCGTTGGTTTGTACGGAGTTAATGATTATGCTAGTCTATTGTGCTTACCAGAGTAATGTTTAAGACATAATGCAACATAGAATAACACATAGACACTTATGTTGAATTTCAATTGAAAGTATAGCATGTTTCACCCCAAAATAGTGAAAAAGGGCTATGTAAACTCACCAACTTTTGTTGACCCAAAATATTTTCAAACTTAACATGTTTCAGGTTATAGCTTTGCTTGAAGATTTGAGTTAATGCTTGAAGATTTGTATTTAGTGTTTCTCATTTGATGTACATTTTTCTTTTAGAACAAATGTATGCAATTCATTTAATTAATTATTGAAACTTATTATTTATCATGAGCTACTGAACAATCATCAATACGTGACATCCCGATGTTTCCGCCATCGGTTGGGGTGTTACAGATTGGTATTAGAGCCTTGGTTATAGGGAATTAGGTTATTAGAAAAATAATCTAGTCTATAACCTTAGGATTTTAACCAGTACTTGCTCCTATTACTTGTAACTCTACGTGTTTCTATTCTCTATCTCCATCCTACTTCTTATCCCTACCTAACCCCTACAAGATGATTACTCTCCATCACTGGATCTACCCCTAGAAAAATAGGACATAATTCTCTGGTCCTAACCTGAACTGCCTTGATAATCTCGTCGAAGTTCTATATTCTAATAACGAACACGTGCAATCTGTAAGCGTGAACGTCTGTATTCTGTGTTTTCTATCTAGGACTGGCATTGCACATAAATCCCAATCAGACGAGGGACCCGGATGTCTACCTGGGAATTCTTGGGATGAGTGTTCACTTATAGGCTAAAGCATGTGTTCATGATGTTATTAAAATCTGGAAGCTTTGATAAGTCAACGTTTTCGTTTATTCGTTTTAATTAATAAATAAATGATTACACTCACTTTCATTAAAACTAAGCTTTAAACCTCAACATTTTACAGTTTAAATCAATCCCATTTTATAATCATATATGGGTTTCACAATCACACTTCATCTTACTATCTTAGCCACTTGTTTGATTATTTTCAATACCCTACCCAAATCATATTATTGTCTTTTTCAACATGGTACATATTTTTAAATTGTAACCTCATAACCTGAGTATATCCTAGCACAACACTAAAGATTTCTTAATATTATCCAATTTGCATCACCTATAAACTATGGAAAATACATATTCTTGTCAAAAGATGTCCTCAAACTTAATTTCTAAATTCAAATGTTTATTCATTAGCGTAACAAAGGATTTTTGATATAATGTCACCTTGATCTATCAAACCTAATGTTGTGTTTAAAATCTATGTCTAACTGAAATATTCTGATCTAAAGCCACTTAGTTTGTACTATTTAACAACTTTTGTTTTATATACAAAACCAGTTTTAAAATAAATAAAATAAAATCTTTCCATCCTCATGAACAAAATTTAATCTCCAATTCCCCATTGACACCTACTTATTTTCAACTTGTTCGAACTTTTACAATTTTTGGTATTTACCACAATCATGGTTTCTCATACGCTTGATTTTAATATTTGATTCAAACCCCACGATTCATGCTGCTAAATAATCTCCTTACTACTTGTGCCTCTTTGAAAACTTATAAAATAAACCCGTTATTAACTATCTTCACGTACACTATCTTTCATAACCTTGATGATACTTTGAGTTCTTCATCATCCTCTCAAGAACTAAATTCATACCCTTTACCTTCTTGAACATGAACATGACCCCTATAATAACCAAACTATTAAAAACTTGATTGCTTATTGCATCAAACTTGATTCTTAGTGATACATAAGGATTTGATTATCAGTATTATCTTTGAATGTCTGATTATTCATGATACTTGTAAACTATATGCCATACTAGTAAAACAACATCTAGACTTAGTAACATTGTCTAGGGCAACTCAATTGCAAGTCGTAGCTGTTGTTTGTCACATTTACAAACTTACTTACATGTGTGTATTTTAAATTGGCAACTTATATGTTAAACTACAAAAATAATTATAACAATTATCCACTTAACAACTAGTAGAGGATGAGGTACCTACTCAACAGTTGGTAGAGTACCTAATAACCTGCTCAACGATTGGTAGAGGTCATCATGCCTGCTCAACAGTCGGTAATGGTTCTAATAACATGCTCAATGACTGGTAGAGGCCATCGCACCTGCTCAACAATCGGTAGAGGTTCCTACTCACTGACTGGTAGGGGTCTTTTTCCTGCTCAACAGTTGGACTCATTTTTTTGATACATTGTACACGTAATTTGATAGAAAGATTTATTAGACTCATAGATAAAAAGATTCAATTACAAGGATATTTTGCATTGTGTGTTTAGAGTCATAGAATGACACAAAACCATAATGTAAGGTAAATTGGTGATTACGGTCCGGAACGTAATCATGAATTTACATGTACATTAAGGTAGTGTGAAATTCTATTAAGGTTTTGGTAGATACCCCGTATTTTTTGAAGTATCAGATTTGTGATGGGTTAGCTGCGGTACACCCTATATATAAACACTAATGATACGTGGAAAGGGAGACTGTAGAGTCAGACCAATAACAAACCCTAGTTATTTGGTAGTCCATCTAGCATTTATGGTTATCTTATACATTCCTTAAACTCTTACACTACTCTGAACCATAGTCACCCTAACTATCCTCAACACTATTCAAATGTTTCTTCTTAAAATAAACTTTGGGACGAAGTTCCTAAAAGTAAGGGAGACTGTAACATCACACAAATTTTATATATATATATATATATATATATATATAGAACTCCCTCGTTTATTCATCCGATTCATGTTTACAGTATCTTTCCCATCCATTTTGTTAATTTTTAGTTTAAATAATGACTTATAATCAATATTAAAATGGATTTTATTAAAAATTCTGATCTAAAAATGTTAAAAAAAATGTTTGTCTGAGCAAGGATTCGAACCCGAGTCCCTGGCGGGCTAAACCTTAGCCACACCACACAAACCACTACACCATTTGGTGTTTTGTGATGTTAATTAAAACCAATTAAACTTAAACACTTTCAAGGTCCCTTAGTCAAACCTGAAAAGTCAAACGTATTCTCCTAGTTAAGTCAAGTCAAAGTGTTAGTAAATATGGTATCCTAGTCAAGTCAAAGTTGTTCCTAAATTCTAGCCTAGTCAAAGTATTCCCTAATTACAACTCCAATTTCTACACTATAAATAAAATAGCCTACCATTCAACTCTTTATACCATTCAACAAAAAAAAAAACATTATTATCCCATCTCCCATATACTAAAGTTTTCATCCATCATTATCTCCTCTAGCTAGTTCCGAGTTTTCCTAGTAAGTATCATAATTCATTCAATATCGTTCCCTTAACGTTTTATTGTTCCATTACTTATTCCCTATTAAAATTAGATCTGTAATAACCTGTAATAACCTGTAGTAAGATGTTCATAAACATATTATATCATATTTTAGCTAAAAACAATTGTTAAAATATTCAAAGGTGCATATAAGTGCAACCCTTGATTTGGACAACAAGCAAAACCGAACTTAAAACCACCATAACTCTATTTTTACCAAACTTTTTAAAGTAAAATCAGATGCTATGATCAAGATCTTCGTATTCCGGTTCTGATGGTATATTATTTGTCGAAAAACTCCTCCTTTTTGACCTTTAACGAGCCCAAACAAAACAAGGGTTCAAATCTGTACGAGCTGTTTTGTCTTACGTTTTCGACCTATTTGTAGGGCTCAAACGCAAACAATTTCTAAACGAAAGTTATTCAGAATACTTTGATTTAGTTTACTTTGAATTTTCAGAATTTTTCAAGGTCGTTTAGTATTTTTAAATTGTAATTTAAAACATTAGCTACAATCTGTCCAAAACGTGATTTTATTAAATCTAACCTAACTAATACTCCACCTATTATTCTTTCGATTATCCTAACCACGTAAGAACTCTAGACCCTTAATATGACCCTAAAACAACACTTCTTGTTACTTTAGGGCATTATTACTAAGTGTTTGCACGCTCAAGAAAACGCACAAACTCATTGGGTGAAACATGTTATACTTTCAATTGCAATTCAACATAAGTTTCTACGTGTTATTCTATGTTGCATTATGTCTTAAACATTACTATGGTAAGCACAATAGACTAGCATAATCATCCACTCCGTACAAGCCAACGATACACAATGATAGATCTATTGGGCTGACAACCCCACCCGGATACGTGTATCTCCAGTATGGGTAGCGTGGGTGATTGTTATTAATCATATAACAAAAACGAGTGAACCATATGCATATGGGATGGACCACAATATTCTAGTCACAATGTTTGATTATGCACACGATTTACCTAGTAGTTTTGTTTTCACTTATGGACTAGACTTGCAATGACACTCGAATTGTACAAGTTTTTATTCAATATTCAAACCTATGTAATTCTCATAAACTTTTGTTGACCAAAAATATTTTCAAACTTAACATGTTTCAGGTTATAGCTTTGCTTGAAGATTTGAGTTAATGCTTGAAGATTTGTATTTAGTGTTTCTCATTTGATGTACAAATGTTTTTAGAACAAATGTATGCAATTCATTTAATTAATTATTGAAAGTTATTATTTATTATGAGCTACTGAACAATCATCAATAGGTGACATCCCGATGTTTCCGCCATCGGTTGGAGTGTTACAACTGCCGCATTCTTCGCCAACTCAGAAACAGTCTTTCTGTTTGTACTAGGTAAAAATTGACAGATCAAATAAAAGAAAGGAAATCAACCTTTGTTTGAATGCTAACAGTTTTATTCTGTGTTTGAAACAAATGCTAACTTTTTGTTGGAAATGGGATTCATCATGTGATGTTGGACATGGTTTATAGGCATTTCATATGATTTGATATGTTAGTATAAATGTTTAATGTGGTTTTAGATATGGTATGTTTTAAAATAATGTTATGTTGAATGTTTTTTATTGTTTTAAAAGCATTGTTTAAGAGAAAAAAGTGATGGCTTTTGAAACCAAGTTAAGTCAATATGGTGCAAGTATAAATTGCTAGAATGATATGCAAAATCTATACTTATACAAACTTCAAATTGCAAATTAATTACTCCAGTATCAAAACTATCAATTCAATATTATAGATCAACTTAAGTGATTGCAGTCAACATTTTTATAGTATACATCCAATTCCAAAATGATTGTTATTATTATATTGAAAATAATTACTCTAGTTATATAGAGTAGAGTAATTTTGTAGTAGTGTAATTATTGCATCACTGCAATTACTCTTCAATAACTATTTTGTTAGTTATAATTTTACTTACTCTAATTATACAATAGTAATTACGCTAGTTATAAACATAATTATATGCAACAGCAACAAAAGCCAGAACCAAAATAAACCCCACTGTTCAACCCAACATCATTAGGTGAGCCAGTCGATGTCCCAGAAGGAGTAGACGCAATAGAATTTGGAAAGTCGTCAGAGGTCCGGTAGGAGGAACCGACAGAGATGCAATCGAAGATTCCGTCGTAGTGGTTGATGGCGTAGTAACAACACGGGAGATGGTAGCGCTGTAGTCAGAGAAACGATTGGCGCGGTGGTTGGTGGCTGAGAGAAGGCAGATAGTGTTATTTCTTATCTCTTGTTCCATGTTTCTTGTGTTTCTCTATGAAGAAAAAGTTTATGTTTATAGAGAGACAAAGTGAGATGCTGTCTGGGAAAGTGGGTATAACAAATGAAAGTTATAATTTATAATAATGCCACCGTGTTTTTTTTTTTCTTTCACTTCGTACAGTTCGTATGATTATTTTATTTGTAGTTGATCTTTTGTCTCTCTCTCTCTCTCTCTCTCTATATATATATATATATACTAGCAAGAAACCCGCGCGATGCGGCGGCAACGACAACTTACAATCGAATTCGCTTTATAAATGATTCCTTTGCTGCAATTTTTGGTTTCAAATGCACAAAGTTGGCAGCGGTGGCTATCGCTATCTTAATACGTTTTGTTATAGTGATATCTTAAGCATATTGGTCATTAGTTGTCAAACCTTTTTTTTTATAACTTAATTAACGCTTTTCTAAAGATATTAATAGTTTAATAACTCGAACTTTGTCAAATCATCACAGCATTATACGTCACAAAACTAATTTGAACACAAAATTAATTTATTGATTTTTGACTAAAACACTAACAATCTCGTAAGTCTTGTCTGGTTTTCAAATCAACTAATCAACAGGTAAACGCGTAAAATTGTGAATTTGAAAAAATAAAAGCTCATGGGCACCTGGTAACTTTGTTGGCTTGCGTATGGGTTCTAATTTGGCATGAATAGCCAAAGAAGATTGACCAAATATAAATCCACTAACTTTAACTCATGTATATTAGACCATGTGTAATCTTATGTTAAATGGCGTGAAATGAGGCATTTGGCGCCACATTAACCCAGGAAACACCCCCCCTTCTCTAAGTTAAAGGGGCATTAAATGGGGTTGCGCGAAATATTTCGCGTGAGTTTAATGTTGGATGGGCCAATCATTGAGTGACACTTCATTTTTGTTTTTTTTCTTTTTTTAATTCAAATTTAATACCATTATATATTCACCCTCTTTCACCCACCATTACATCCCTTGCCCATTTCAAGCCCCTTTCACCCACCAAGTGGCCCCACATTGCCAAGTGTCAAAAACTGTCTGTTTCACCCACCATTACACATGGTGTTAAAAGGAATACATTTCTAAACAAACAAACACATCTTTCATTGGTAAGGTCACGAGTTAATCAATACAGCTTAGTCGTCGTTGTAAAATTTGTTTTTGATAAAATTCATACCAAATTAACAGCTTAAACATGTGATTAGTGACCAAGAAAATAGATGATGATACGCTACAAATCCAGAAG
Organism: Ambrosia x helenae; assembly: GCA_030844895.1. Taxonomy (NCBI): domain Eukaryota; kingdom Viridiplantae; phylum Streptophyta; class Magnoliopsida; order Asterales; family Asteraceae; genus Ambrosia; species Ambrosia x helenae. The sequence goes on from CM061227.1 coordinate 56,717,065, forward strand.
CTTGTAAATCTAATTCTTAGCTAGCTCGCACTTTGTTGAATACCCAACATTTGAAGTGTCGTACTTCCTATAAGCCCCAATTGACCTCCCTGTTACGGCCTTTTGGTAGTATCCTACAATAATGGGTAGTGTTAACACATTTATTGGGGTATGCTCTATCTTTAATTGGTCAAGCAGTTCAAAATTCACCTAATTCCTTTTACCAAAATATTAGATTATCACTAAACTAATATAATTTGGTTAAACATACCTGAAGCATTACTTTTCTATGAAAATAATAATAATAATAATAATAATAATAATAATAATAATAATAATAATAATAATAATAATAATAATAATAATAATAATAATAACAACCTACAACTTGCACCTAGTCTTGGGAGCATCATATAGTTGCATACCTTAAGGTAATCATACTTATTATCAAAATTTTAATTTGCATTTCTTCTCAAGATAAAATGCGTAAACAGGAACATCAGCAACCTTTGTCTTGCTTCAGGTTGGGTGGGTTATTATGGATTATACTAAGGCTCAAGTTCCAAATGAAACCGAATGGAAGGCAATCTAGTAAGAGCACCTTTTTCACTGGGCATACAAAGTATTTTGAATCAAAATTAGTGAACCTTGTTAACTGGTATAGTCGGAACAAACATGAAAACAACATCAATATCAACATCAAATCATCGTAGAAACGGACCCAACATCATTCAACCCGTTTGAGATAAAAGCACAACCTAAAATTTATTGACCAGTTTATTAAGCATAACCCATTGTAGAATGAAAAGATCAAATCAACAAAGCAATGACAAGCTGTCAAAGATCAAAGGCCATACTTCATTCTTTTCTGAAACTATAACAAGCTGTCAAACATTAATTTGTACAATGGATCACTTTTAATAAACTTTGCTATAATACGGGTTCAAATTAATGGGCAACACCCCCACGACCATTGGTTTTCACTTTTCACTCACTAATAATTTAAGTTTCAGATCAGAAAAAATGCTTACTCCCCAGAAGAATTATCTTCATGTGTGCTTCCAGAAACAAGGCTCATAACCCTTTTTTATTCGGCTGTCGATCACTTTTCCGCTCACCCATCTAAATCAGTTCAAGGGACAAACACCGAGACAATGGTGGTAAACTCAGTGCTGCTATTGATGTGCTACTTCAACATTCCCATTTCATGATTTAAAGTAACACATGATCAATCCGAGTCTTTGCACCCCCTTGAAAGCTACCAGACTTGTTCAGATTGTGCCCCACATTCGCCCTTTTTCTTTTGAATAAGGTCCAGACAATGCTGGCTAAGAAGAACTTGCTGGATGTGATTCAAATCTAGCGTTGGTAGCCATAGCTTAACACACTGTCGACACTATATTCATATGTAGCAGAACTTGCATTTTGAACAATGCATAAGTTTAAAGGCAATAGTGATTTATTTCCTGAAGCAAACTCATTAATCCAAATTACGTGATTTAAAATAACACATGATCAATAATGAGCCCACTAAACTACATTGCACCACCGATTAAGTTTCAATAAAACCTCAAAATTAGATTTAAAACTTACAATTTGACCTAAATAAAACCTAACAAGATGAGGGTGAGGACATAAGTTTTACCTAAGAAGCAAAACCCTTTATGTGACCAGATAACATGGTAAAATCTTCATCTTCATAATTTCTGCATCAAATATGTTCTGCAAAAAAATATTCAGAAAACAATTACTTCCATCATGTTTTAATAATGTTCCGATTAAAATTCACAAAGTAACAATCAACAAGAAGACGACATTCCAGGGATCTAGTTTAACTAAAGCGATATTTTCAGACAAACAAATGTGATGAAAATGAAGGGATCTAGGTTCAACCAAAGCGATGTTTTCAACATTTTCTACTTATACATGAAATTAATTTACCTTTTCTTTCAATACAAACTTCAGATCTATCTTCAACGGTTGCTCTGCTTCTACAATGCAAGCTAAGACATTGAAACAGAGGTAAATTTAAAATTATGGTTTCAGTTGAGATGAAAAAGTTCAAAACCGATTATGAAGAAAATTATGAAACTCAACTGGATTAAGCTTTGTGAACCATCTTCAATCTTCGACATCATCTTCACCTTCGTTACCCCGGGGCAACACAAAAACGATGGTGGAGAAGATTAGGGTTTGAGTGGCAGGTTTTGAATGATTTCAAACAAAAAACTAAAGTGAGGAAGAAGCTTGATGGGGAAGGATTCATGGAGATTTTAAGATTAACAACCCCAGATCCATAGTATAAGATGGAAAATGAAATTGCAGATCTAACTTTCTTTCTCTCTCTCCTTACTCATCAAAAAACTTTCAAAATTTGAAATGGGAGCCAAAACACCCTGCATGATGATGTTTTAAAACATACTTGCTTCTTGTATCAAATGCTTGTTGAAATTTTAAGACAATTGGTAAAATTACCATTTTACCCATCCAATATGTATTATAATATAGTATATATATATATATATATATATATATATATATATATATATATATATATATATATATATATATACTAGTTAGAAACCCGCGCGATGCGGCGGCGGCAACAATTTACAACGCGGTACTTGTTTTCAAGAGATAACTACACAAATAGTCCTTATGGTTTATAGTAAGTAACAACTTAGAGTACTAACTTTATTCGGATTGGAGGCGAGATTTTACGGATTATTTTACTATCGTGCCTTTAGGCGGGTGGAGGTCGTGTTTCCGCGCATTTGGGAGAGCCAAGGGGTGGCGGTAATTTAGAATGTATTACTCGTTTTTTGTTAGTTTTTCAATTCTCTCGTAATATATTGTATTGTACTTCTATTAGTTTTTTGTTCATAGCATCGGTTTGGTCTTTGGTCTATGTATGTCATGAGCTTTTTAAATTTTGGTTACATATCAGTCATAAACATATTAATCTAAAAAAAACAAACACGTGAATAAGAAATATATAAGTCATCAACATAGAAAATTACAAATAACAATTCACATGTCAATTTCTTTCATTGTGATGAGATTTTTTTTTCATAGACCTTACACGTCTCAATTACCTCTTCAACATGGTTCGACCACCATTCTTCATCAGATATACTACTGAGAGTTTCTTATATCTCTTCCTGTTTGACCAATACAACCACCGGCTAATGACTTTCTTGTATCTTCTCCTCTATTGGAGCATGTGTCGACACTAAAAAAACCAATGTTATTCTCTTACATGTGTTTAATCAAAACCGAGTATATAGATGAATAAACTAAACTACAATCTTAAATGAAATTGATACCTGACATATCTTCCGATTTCTTCTTTGTTTCGTCCATAACAAATTTCTAATTTATGTAACAGAGAAATTAAAAAGGTTTTTGTTAGCAATTTATAAAGCATAATACCATGAAAATATATAATCGGAATATAAAAACTTAAGGCTCAACATCTATAAACTTACTTTCGTTTTGATCCAAATGTTGTTCATTCATCACGCAACACTTCCCGGTAGACAACATTTGAGGTATATACCCCCCGTCGCTTAAAATCTTTGGCGAGATGTACTAACACCTTAGTGTTTTGTCTTGAAATCCCTCTTGATAATGCCACATAAAGTTGTCCATGTGAAAATACAGACTCCGGCAGATAAACTCCAATGTGTGGAATTGTCTGACCTTGAGCTTTATTAATCGTCATGGAAAAGCTAAGTCGAATAGGAAACTGTTTTCTTTTTAGCTTGAATGGGAACATGTCATCTTCAGAAAGGCACAGAGGAATTCTTGGCAAAAATACTCTTTTTCCAGCATGTTGACCGACAACAATTTCCGCATCAATTACATTGCGTTGGAAACCTTTACATATCAACTGTGTCCCATTACATAGGCCATGTGATGGATCGATATTCCGCAACAATATTATTGGGCATCCAATTTTTAAACGGAGCTTATGAGGCGGCAAACCACTGACCAACAGTGAGTTTAAGAACTCGATCGGATAAAAGTTGTGGTGATCGTCTTCAGCCTCGTCAAAACTATAGTAAACTTTTTCTTCCCCTTGGAAAATGTCAATCATTTGATCATTAATCTCGTCAACACTCTCATTTTTAGTGGATAATATTGCTCTAGAGATTATATAATCCGAAGAATATACATTATCTTTGATTGACGGAAAGATTGCATTGATCAATTCTTTTATAGAGTTTTCTCTATTGGTGCATTGAATTGTCATGTCATCGGGTATGCGGATAAAGTCTCCTTCGATTGATTCTTCAGTTCCATCACCGACTCTTAAAAGAAATTCAGAAAACCACAGATCCGTCAACGCTCTCATATTTATGGTCAAGCGCATCTTTTTAGTCAAAGACCAAAGATGAGACATGCGTAGGCTTGAGTCTACAATCTGTGCTCGAGTGCCTCGTTTAATAACAGGCAACACCTGTCTAAAGTCACCTCCCATAACCATTATCTTCCCACCAAATGGGAGACTAACGCCTATAATGTCTTGCAATGTTCGATCCACCGCTTCTATTGCCTGTCGTTTTGCCATCGATGCTTCATCCCATATGATTATTTTAGCAGACCGAATTAGTTCAGCGACACCACTCTGTTTTTTGATATTGCACATTGAATTATTATCAACATTAATGGGAATCTTGAATCTTGAGTGAGCCGTTCTCCCTCCTGGCATATTATTAGCGGCAGCACCTGATGAAGCCGTTGCGAGAGAAATAAGACCACATGAACGAACTTCAACAAGCAAGGCTTTATACAAATATGTTTTCCCCGTTCCACCTGGACCATCGATAAAGAAGACACGTGGAAGATCATTATCAACATGCATCATGATCTCATTAAACACACTTTTTTGGTCAGGATTAAGTGAATCTTTGGCACTCAAGTGTTCAGGTTCCAAAACAATCCCATACTCCTCTTGTAACTCACGATAACCTACATACTGTAAGTTAACATCATCTGTTATCTTAGGAAGATCAAAATCATTGATATTTTTACCCATAGATTGTAGAAAGACCTTAATTTCGGTAAGAACCATATTTTGAACTCGTTCGATACTTAGACAATGCAACCGATGATCTTCAGACAGTGAATCAAAGTGGTCATTCCATAACTTTCAAACATCTCCAGGTTCGCAAAATATCATTATGGTTGCGAATAACCTTCTAAGAGCATTGGGAAACTGAAATAAGGAGGCTTCTTCTAGACATTGTGATAGATATTCATCTTCCTCTATTAAGCCTGCCTCAAGAGATGCTTTTCGAAATGTCTCGCACCTTTGACCATTAACTGTGCAAAGATGTTCAAAAGAAGTAGGCCCTCTAACATTGGATAGAAGTAGGCGTAAATAGTACCTTTCTCCTTCAGCTGGATTGGCGGAAACAATACGACCTCTTTGTTGTTTACCTTTACGACGATTCCAACGACGTTTGCTTCCATTCCATGTGAAGTGTTAGAGGAGGATGGTTCTCCTATCTCTTTCCCTATACAAATAGACCCTGGCCGTTTCATCTTCTCTATTTTTCTCAAAAAATGCAGTCAACATGGTTCTCCTATCTCTTTCCCTATCAACAACATTAGACATTATATCGTTATCCCTAAATCTAACCATCTGATTATTAGGGGATGAAGTTGTAAGGCCAAAACAGAAGGAAAAATTTGAGAAAGAGAGAAGGAAAAAATGCGCCACATAGCCTCCGGTGGTGATACGTAGCGTGCATCTTGAAATCTCTTTATCTCATTAATAACAACCCCTTGCTCATCTTGATCAACTTGAATAACTTGTTTGTCATGTCCTTTGTAAACATATTTGAATAAATATTTCACAGATTTTATACTTGAGCAAACTTCAACATTTATGTGGCAGTTAAACATCATCAATAGCTTTGGGTTATACGGGACAACCCATCTGTTATCAAGTGTTTTTCCTCGTACATCCACTTTTATTCCATTGTTTCTCCTTCTATATAATGGATATGCATCATCTCCTTGTGCCGTCTCTTCATTAAATTGCCTAGGATAATGAAAGTGACAAATTTTAGGATCACCCTGCATACAAGGACTGTTTGTACGCAAATTTCCGCAAGGACCGTGAATCATGTGCTTGACAACAAGCTCGTGCAATTTGGGATGCCTTAGTATGTTAGGAATTTCAGCACACACGACCTTATCATAATGGTCTGGATTATTGATTTTGTGTTGCAGGTACATGATAAGGAGAAAATGTGCATGTGGCAAGCCACGCTTTTGAAACTCGATGACATAAACGTATGCCTTAACTTCCCCGAGGACATGTTTCTTGAAGAGTTTTCCTTAAGATCTTCTAATTTAGCCCTAAACACTCTTGAAACAAGGTCTGGACGATCTTGTGCGGTTTGACCAACATTTAAATTATCACATATTTCAGGCCAATGAGGATTACACGTCATTGTAAGGAACAAATCAGGCTTGCCGTCATCTTGAACTAAAGTCATCGCATCGAGAAACCGACGTCGCATGTCGCGAGGCCCTCCGATGAATGATGCAGGCAACACAATCCGTTGTCCGACTCTGTTTGGATGAACCTCACCAGCATTGACACAATCGACAATACCTTGGTACAAATCTGCCCTTATTGTAGCCTGGTTTAGCTCATAATATTGTAAACGTGACGTCTCAAGCTTTATGTAAACATCTACAACAAACTGTTGTAGCAGTCTACCACCGAACAGAAGCAAGTTCTTGGTAGATCGAATTTGAAACTTGTAACAATAGTACTCTCGCATAGCCACGGTTGTTCTACCACTTCGTTTGTCAGCCTCTCCACTTCGTGTGTTAGCCTCTGAATGATGGTCATGTTTAAAAACAAATAGTTAACTGAAAATAATACATGTTAGGTTATTTTTATGAATTTCACTTAATAAAGATAGTGAAATTGTTGGTACCTTCCATTTCTTCTTCGATGTTGTTATTGTTGTGGAGTTCATTGATTAACACTCCTTGGCGTGGTATTTTATCATGCCAACCCGACTCACCGTTAGGAAAAAATAGAGGATACGCCAGTGGATCGTAACAACTATCATACGGCTGAATAGTTTGACTATATTCAGACTTACCGTACACAACAATACTTCTTTTAAACGAAGTGATATTATCATTACCTTTAACCCAAATACCAGCAACCTATATAATGATGCACTATACGTAAGTAAAATAATCAATAATACTTTTAAATAATTTAAATAAAACAATTATATATACACCTCGGATGTCGTTGGCCGATTGTACACCCTTTGGTCAAGTTCCACTGAAGCATTCAAAGTGACCCTATAGTTGTCTAGAGGTCCTAGTTCCGCAAGACTTCGAAATGTATCGACATATGGGTTTGTAGAAAGAATACGTGTCAACATCTCAGTAATACTTCGATCAAGATTTGGCCATTGGAGTCTATAATCCAGCTCAGTATCAGGATCATAAAAATACAACTGCAAGTACCTAGGAGTTCCATCCCTTGGAACCAATTGATCAATTTTGTGATATATTCCTTTATGTGCACGAAATGTATATACACCATCTTTCATATTGTTCAGTGTATTATCCAACGTCACGCCCATTGAGGCAAAAGAAAAATTTGTGTTATAAGCACGTATGTTTTGCCTAAACATTTTTCCAATTTCATCTTGTGACGTGAATAGCCGGTACAGTTCATTTGGAATTTCTGAATTTTCTAACACCGTTTTCCCATTCATACAACAAAAGGTATCAAATTCAAATCTAAATAGTTTTGCTCCACAATAACAACATGCACTCCGTTCTTTTAAAACACGATGGTCTCTAGGTATACCATCGTAAACAAAATTGTAAGGATCAATTTCTGCATTCTCATCATGGATGGAAGGTTGCCCAATAACTTCACAAAATTGAGGTAATAGTGTACGCGGTTGAATTCGACTACCTAATAATTTATTGTATTAAGTAATCTAGGTTGTAAAATATGTCAAGTTCAATAAAAAAATACATTGTTAAATAAATACAAACCTCGTGATCTATCAGGCATGACTTCATCAATTATAGAGGGGAATGTGGTTGTCGGTGTGGCATCATCGATCGGAGTTTGTGTAATTTTGATACCATTTGAAATACGTTTTCCATTCTCTTTTCTTGTACCAGGGCATCCTTTGTTGTCCTCTTTTTGTTTTTCGACAGAACCTACCTGATACATTCTCCTTTAACATTTGTGTTATTTGACTACTATTATTTTGTAGACTTCCTAACGGTGTCCTTCCTGTTGATCTATTATTCACTAAAGATATTAATGAAGCACTTTGGGAGACATCAACATTCCCAAATTTTGATACTTTGTTATTCTCTTTCCGTGAAGCATAATATCTTCTATTATACTCTTTTCGTTTTTCAGCTTTTGAAGATGCACTTGAGGTTGAAGCATCATTACTATCTTTTGGTTGTCCATTAGTCATTGTAAAGTGATAAATACCTTAGAAATTAAACAAAAGATAGTTACATAAATGTTGAAATTCGAAAATCACCATTACAAGATCAGTACATGACACTTAATAGACATAGATGCCAAGTACACCACACCTACGCTTAACATGCAAGACCTTGTAATCATCATGATCGTCAACGTATAGACCAATGACATTAAGATTGTCTTCATATAATCCATGAGAATAAGGGATTGACAAACGCTTGAAAGCAGTAGTGATTGGATTCCAAAGAAACAACTCAAATGTATGATTCAAGCAAACACACAATAATCCGTTCAAATGTGAAAGAATCGAGACATTATCAAATTGGTGCTTGAATGGAAAAGAAACAATAGTGGTTGGTCTATGATCACTGGATTGAAATTTTATTTGATGATTAGAGCAAGTTATGTCGTCAATTAAGAGAACTCTCAGATTAGATGAAATTAATGAGGGAGAACAATGTACCATTTAAAAGTATTGGTTGACAGTAAGGCATACCATTCCCTACACACACTCATAGAATGACCTACAACCTTCGATGGCACCCTCAATAATATCTCAAACACGATGATTTCAACCGAAAGGTCAACCATGGTGATGATGCCTTGGTTTAACACAAATACAGACCATTAAATGTACAATATGATAAAATAAAACATATAATTCAACTAAAACTAAGTATTTCATAAGTGAAAATGCACCTATAACTTAGTTTTTACTATGAAAAAATGAAAAAGATAACGCATCATAAACACATCTAAACTTAAAAAACATTAAACATATTAGTTCAATACAAAGGAAACAAAAATCATAACGCAAATAAGTAACGTTGACTTCAATATTAAACCACTATTTTATAAGAAACCTAAATTTTAACATCAACACAGATCCATAGTTTAAATATCTCGTGCCTCGAGCATATCTGGTTCGTACGTAATCTTACTCATAGCCGTAGACGACAAAATATGAACTGAAATAACAAATAAAATATAATATAAATTAAATTAAATTACATGTGCTATTAAATTTAACTAATTTTTAAAAAGTTCATGTGTAAAGCATAACATACTATCTTGTAGGTGAACCAACTTGACACGTGATACGTATATGATAGACTTTCGTGATATGGCTAGAATGGTACTTATAACATCGGTAGGCTCCAAATGATGCAAAAATATTTGTATTTCATGACCGCTATAAATAAAGATTTTTGAGTTAAAATTATTTTGGCAAATAATATTTGTAATTAATGAGTAATAACTTACGTCTTATCGTGAAGAGATAGTTCAAAAGAGCGTTTATTTCGTTTACCATCAATTATTCTCCCAACCACATCTACAACAAAATAACCAAATTGTGTATACTATATGAGCTTTTATAATATTATAAAAATTAATAAAAATATATACATACAAAGATTTTGAATATACCAACAATATATTTATGTGGCCTCCTAACTTGCTTCATTGATTCAATGGAAGGCACCAATGGATATAATGACGCACCCTTTGGAATGGTAAGCATAAGTGAAGAAAGCTTCGTGTATTCATTGATCACAATTTTTTTTCTCAGAGAAAATTAAGAGGTAATTTTGGTACTTTGGGAGCTCATGATAGTTGAAATTTTCAATTTGGAAATGACTCAGTGAAAAAAAACCACCAAGCAAATTTGTGTCATTATATAAGTGTATCAAATGTTGTGGGACGATCGCAGCAATTTTTTGTCTCTAAAACACAAAAAAAAATTAGTGGGGAAAAAATATTTACTTGTATAACACAACGCAAAGTAAAAGAATGTCCTTACGTGTTGATCAAGAAAAATAACCCCCAATCTCTTTTCACCAACATCATGCCAAATATATTCGACCTTAACAAAGATTAGATTATACCATGCTCCATCATTTTTCAATGATGAAAATTCTTCAACGGTACAGTGATCAGACATATCCTAATAAGTTTTCACTGTTAGATAACCGGAAAAAAAAATTAAAGATTCCATGTATTTAAACTTATGTCAATTTGACTTTAAGGTTAAGTATATAATGGTGGGAGAGCCGCTCTAATAAGTTTTCTTTTGTTTTAATTTAAAAATAAACTAAACATTTGAACATACAATTAGAATTTAAACTAATACATAATTATAGTTATAATTAAAACAACTAAATAGTTAAAATTTAATCTAATACATGGAAATAAGATTACTTAATAAAACATGCCATACAACATGTGACACCTCGGGTAAATCTCTCTCTTGAGTTCTACTCTCTATTGATTCCTATCTGTTTGTTTATTCCCTTCGTTGTTTCTTTTGTTACTTACGCAATTTTCGGGACGAAAATCCTTTTAACGTGGGGATGATGTGACACCTGGCAAATTCGGGTTAACAACGTTGTCTAGATGAAAGTCTACCTTAGCGAGTCACGCGTATATTGTACTTAACTGGGTTAGTTAAGTCGGGTTATGGTTCGGGAACTATTAGTTAGTCTAGAAGATCATTGGATGTTGGTCTAGAGGTTCATTAGATGTCGGTCCTTAACCAAGTGTACAAACGGTGACGATTTGTAGGATCGTCAGGGCATACGGAACGTACGAGTCTCGAGTCCCGGGAATTGGTGAACGAGTGTAAATATGTGTATTTACTTGTGTTATGTGTTTACAATCATTATGTGACTTGTCGGTACATGAATATGCATTAACATATGTTAAAACGGGGTTTAACGCGCAAAACACACAAAGGGAACCCCTACAGGCGATTAGGAGGCCTAATCGCCCATAGGGGAGGCGAGTAGGGCACAGTAGACGCGAGTAGGAGGCTACTCGTGTGTTCTTAGGGGCGATTAGGCCCAATTCCATGCGATTAGCAGCCCTAATCGCATGTAGCTGCTGCATACTCGCCTATAACGTGCTGGACGACTAGAAACGCCTATAAATACAACACTTAACCTCCTAAACTCACTAATATTAACCCTAGTCGTCCCATAACCGCCCCAAACACTGAAACAACCTCTGGGAGGCGATTTTGATCAAAAACACAAGGTTTCAAGGTCTAACCATCAATCTTTTACAATTCCAAGGTTTGATTCTCATCCATAATACTTTGTAAATGTTTTTAATCAATCCCTAATGGTCCAGACCTGTTCATAAACGAAAAAGATTTCTGAAAATCGTCAATAAGAGTCATTAATCGGATTATAACTATTAAACATGCGTTATGGGTATGTATGATTAGAAAGTTAGGGTTTTCATGATGCATGATGATGATTTGATATAAAATTATGATAGATCAGAGTTGATATTGATATTATGATGATAGGATTCTCAGTAATTGATTATTAGGACCATTGTTATGCATGTTAGTATGATGGTTGCATGCTATGTGTATGTGTTTGGATTGCTTTGGTTGCATGCAGGACTGATTTTACGAGGATGAACGAAGGGTTTTGGGTTAAACATGATTAGGATAGTGTTTGGGATGATATTGGGTAGTTACACACGCTCTGGATCTGATTTGGAGTGTTAAACGCGCGAAAAACCGGAACAGCAAGGTTACAGGCGAGTAGCCTTGCTAATCGCGTGTATTAGGGGCGAGTAGCCCCCAATCGCATGACTATAGGGGCGATTAGCCCCACTCGCCTGACTATAGGGGCGAGTAGCCCCAATCGTGTGACACATGGGGCGAGTAGCCCCAATCGCGTGAAGTAAGGGGCGATTAGCCCTAATCACGTGACATTTCACGCGATTAGCCTCCCTAATCGCGTGTACTGCTGCTGTAAGCGTATATTAGCATACCGAGACCTGATTTGACATGTAGTAACATGCTAGGAACCCCGTAACATGTCTAATAACTTGGTAACATATAATTGGATGTATTCCGGTGATACGTGAACTATGTGCTATAACTTGTTGTGTGTTAACGTATGTTAAGTGTACTTGCGTTATTGTATGTTTTGGAGCGTAAACATAACACGGGAGTCTCGGGTCACCAACGGGATGTCGAGTCTTGTACTTTGGGTCAGTTAAACAATCACGGTATTTTAAACGAACTTGGTTATGGTCTGGACATCTAGGGACTAATTAACCTGCGGGTTATTAGTCTAAGTACTTGTAACTGTCGTATGTTAGGTCGCCACTGTACGGGACTAACATAGCAGCTGAGTTTACTCGGGATTAGGAGTAAAGCAACTTAAGGTGAGTTTACGGCCCCTCTTTTAACTGGTTTTACGATTTCGGGGGAGAAAACATGTGTTAAAACAACTATTTGGTAACTACTGTCATACTATGGGTTCTAACGTATACTACACGATCTTTGGAAGTCCCGGGGGGGAACCATGAATGTGCGGGTTTGCACAACGGGGAAATGTGAATAGCGCTATTGGGAGTGACCAACCCCGCTCGTCGGCTTGGAGGGCCGGGCGAGTGCATATTGTCTCAAACAGGAACAACAGGAACATTTGGAACTATTCGGGCACAACAACTGGTATTCGTGTTAGTAATGGTTTTCCAATCTTGGTAGTAGCAAAACGTACGCCTAGCTAGCGTATACTGGTTTTCTATTTGTTATAGTATGGACAGGTGGACTTGGTACTTGAACTGCAAACCTGTAAACTCACCTGCATTTTTGTGCTGACGTAAACTTTTACATGTTTTCTCAGGTCGCTAAGGTAGCACAGGGGAACTAGGGCGCACGCGTCTGCACGGCGTCTAGATAGAATTGCATGATTTCACAAACATTGAACTTGGTTTATTTATGTTGAACTTTGTTTTGAATAAGCTTCCGCTGTAAACGGGATTTTAAAACTATGTTTTGGTATTGCATTATTTACATTTAGACTTGTTTATTGTGATCGTTGGTTTGGATCCTGGTTTGTCATGCGCCTCGCGGTAAAACTCCGCAAGTGGATTTTGAGGGTGTGACAGATTGGTATCAGAGCCAATGGTTATAGTGAACTAGGACTGCATGTAGAGTCTAGTCTATAGCCGAGTCGCACACACTAGACGATCACATGGTACTAAACGTTATAGTGGTTTACGTATGGTCTTGTCGGGGTGTCTCTAAATCGTTGGTCTTTCTACGTTACATCATCCGTTCTATCTTAGGTTGGGTTACTTGTTATCTAGGCAGTGTAGTCTATTGGAGTAACTCGTGTGCTCTTGAGAATTGTCCAAGGCTCGGACATCTCCCTTTCGCATTCCAATAGAAACACTTGTCATAAACTACCGTAGTATTACGGTGTGTAGCTAAGAGTCTATGTTCGGTGATTTGAACTTTGAACTAAGAGAACACTTGGAGGACCATGTAGAGCGTTTTATCATTTTGGGTGCACACAAAATCATAAAACGAAATGCATGGAAGCCCTAGTGAGCTTTGGGTTTGAGGGGATAGTCCTGGATTGGATCTGGCTTTAATCTTGTGAACATTAGTGGTTATCTTTAACTGCGCAACTAAATTTTCTCGTTCTTTCTGCCAGAATCATGTCTGGAGTGCGTGGAGGACGAGGAGGTGGACGCGGTGGTGGACGCGGTGGTGGTCGCGGTGGTGCTGGTGGTCGTGGTGGAGGTATTAACCTGTCACAGGCTGATCTGAATAACTTGCTCCAGGCTGCCTTTCAGTTAGGGCACAACGGTGGTGGTAAGTTGTTTTATCCATTTTCTTTGCCTCATTGGTGAGTCTTGTGTACGTTATTCGTGGTTTCTCATACGTTTCATTTCAGGTGGTCCTGTTGACCCACCCCCACCCATGTGCACCTACAAGATGTTCCGGGACTGCAAGCCCCAGGAATTCTCTGGCACCGAGGGTGCGGTCAGTTTGCTTAGGTGGTTGGAGAAAGTGGAGTCGGTATTCCTGATGTGTAACTGTCTCCCAGAAGATCGGGTGAAGTATTCGGCTGCGTTATTTCAGGACGTGGCATTGACTTGGTGGAATGGTATCACCCAGAACATGGGGATTGGGGAGGCATATGCTATGCCATGGGAGAACTTTGTGCAGTTGCTGAAGCGGGAGTATTGCCCGAGAGAAGAGGTGCAGAAGCTGGAACATGAGGTGTGGAACCTCAAGATGACTGGATCGGAAATCGAGAAGTACACTGTGAGAAGGAATGAGTTGGCAGTGCTATGTCCCGATTTGCACGTGCCAGAGTATCGTAAGATTGAACATTATGTCTCAGGGTTGGTGCCGGAAATTGCAGGGTTAGTGGCTGCTGGGAATCATCCTACTTACGCGGAGGTAGTTCGATCGGCACATAGGATGACTAATTTAAAGGTGAATGAGGGGATTTTGCCGGCGAAAGGTTCGACTGCTAAGACTCCAGAGAACAATAAGCGCAAGTGGGAAAACGACGGGAAGGGTCTACGCAGAAGGGTAAAAAGTTTGATAATGGGGGTTCATCGTCTTCGGGTAATAAGCAGGGTGGTTATGCAGGAAAACTGCCCAAATGCAACAAGTGTGGACGCCATCACCTAGGGAACTGCGACAGTAACCGTTGTCACCGCTGCCAGCGAACAGGCCATTATGCTAAAGACTGTCGGGTTACACTTCCATCGACTCAGGCTCCGACCAACAGTTCAGCTCCGACTACTCAGGGGACTACAGGGAAACAGGGATGCTACAACTGTGGTGACACTGGGCATTATAAGAAGGATTGCCCAAAACTGAAACAGGGTGGAAACAACGGGAATGGGAACAACGGGGGCGGCGGCAGAAATGCACGTGCCTTCGTCATTGGAGCTGCTGAGGCTAGGCAGGACCCTGATACAGTCACCGGTACGTTTCTTCTCAACAATCATACTGTTAGCGTGCTATTTGATTCTGGTGCCGACAAGAGTTTTGTATCCATGGGTGTTAGTCGACTGCTAGATGTAGTATCTGTACCATTAGAGACCAAGTACATTATTGAGTTGGCTGACGGTAAAACGATTGAAGCTACTAGTGTTCTTCGGGAGTGTCAATTAGAATTGTCGGGTATAACGTTTCCCATCGACCTTATGCCGGTACCATTGGGTAGTTTTGACGTTGTGGTAGGAATGGATTGGTTATCTTTGTATCGCGCGGAAATCGTCTGTTACGATAAAGTTATTCGGATTCCTCTCCCTGATGGAGAATTTCTTTCTGTATACGGTATCAAGGGTGGTGTTTCGCTAAACATCATCTCTAGCATGAAAGCCCTTAAATGTCTTCGAAAGGGTTATCCAGCCGTTCTGGCGCTTTTATCTGTTTCCTCCAGTGATGAGAAGAAGATTGTTGATATTCCGGTAGTACGCGAGTTTTCTGATGTTTTTCCCGATGATTTATCTGGTCTTCCTCCCCATCGTCAAGTCGAGTTCGGTATTGATCTTGTACCAGGGGCTGCTCCTATTGCTCGGGCCCCCTACCGTCTTGCACCTCCCGAAATGCAGGAATTGTCTAGCCAGTTACAGGAACTCTTGGACAAGGGTTTCATCCGACCAAGTTCTTCCCCTTGGGGAGCCCCGATTTTATTTGTCAAGAAGAAGGATGGGAGTTTCCGATTGTGTGTAGACTACAGAGAGCTGAACAAGTTGACCATCAAGAACCGTTATCCTCTTCCACGTATCGATGATCTATTCGACCAGCTTCAGGGTTCTAGTTATTATTCCAAGATCGATTTGAGGTCCGGTTATCACCAACTGCGCGTCAGGGAGACTGACGTTGCAAAGACTGCTTTTCGAACACGTTATGGCCATTTCGAATTCTTGGTCATGCCTTTCGGTCTCACGAACGCACCGGCGGTTTTCATGGACTTGATGAACCGCGTCTGTAAACCGTATCTGGACAAGTTTGTCATTGTGTTTATTGATGACATTCTGATCTACTCCAAGAACGAGACCGAACACGGGGAACATCTGCGGTTAGTTTTGGAACTTTTACGACGGGAGCAACTTTATGCCAAGTTCTCAAAGTGTGACTTTTGGTTACGCGAAGTTCAATTCCTAGGACATGTGGTTAATGAACTAGGAATTCATGTCGATCCCGCTAAAATCGAAGCGATCAAGGACTGGGGAGCACCTAAGACGCCAACTGAGGTGCGGCAATTCCTAGGCCTTGCGGGCTATTATCGTCGTTTCATTCAGGGGTTCTCGAAGATTGCTCAACCCCTCACCACTCTCACTCAGAAGGATAGGAAGTTCGACTGGGGTGAATCACAAGAGTCAGCGTTTGAAGAACTGAAGTCTAAACTGTGTTCTGCTCCTATTCTGTCTTTACCTGAGGGTCCTGATGATTTTGTCGTTTACTGTGATGCTTCCATTCATGGACTCGGTTGCGTGTTGATGCAACGCGAGAAAGTGATTGCGTACGCTTCTCGTCAACTCAAAGTGCACGAGAAGAACTACACAACTCATGACTTGGAGTTGGGTGCCGTGGTATTCGCGTTGAAAATTTGGAGACATTACTTGTACGGTACCAAATGCACCATCTACACCGATCACAAGAGTCTCCAACACATTTTCGACCAACAACACTTGAACATACGGCAGCGCCGTTGGATCGAACTTTTGAACGATTATGATTGTGCTATCAAGTACCATCCTGGCAAGGCGAATGTTGTAGCAGACGCCTTGAGCAGGAAGGAATCTTCTAAACCTCGTCGCGTTCGGGCGTTGCAGCTCACTATCCATTCGTCGTTACCTGATCAACTCCGTTCTGCCCAAATGGAAGCTTTGAAGGAGGAAAACCTTAAAGCTGAAACCATGCACGGTGCCGACAAGCACCTAGAGCGAAGGCCTGATGGCCTGCACTATTTCGCAGAGCGCATATGGGTTCCTTTATTCGGGGGACTACGGGAGCTTGTTCTTGATGAGGCTCATAAGTCCCGGTATTCTATTCATCCTGGGTCGGATAAAATGTACCAAGATCTGAAGGTGCTTTACTGGTGGCCAAACATGAGGTCGGACATAGCCTCATACGTGAGCAAATGCTTGACCTGTGCTAAGGTCAAAGTGGAATACAAAAAACCGTCGGGTCTCCTGCAACAACCTGAAATTCCGGAATGGAAATGGGAACGGATTACTATGGATTTTGTCACACAACTTCCTAAGTCACCAAGCGGGAACGACAAGATATGGGTGATTGTCGATCGGTTGACGAAATCAGCTCATTTTCTTGCTATTAAGGAGACCGACACCATGGATCGTTTGGCTCGTCTCTACTTGAAAGAAGTTGTTTCTAAGCACGGGGTACCAGTTTCTATAATCTCGGATCGCGATTCTCGTTTTACTTCTCACTTCTGGAAGTCCTTGCACAAGGCTTTGGGTACCCAACTAGACATGAGTACGGCTTACCATCCACAGACTGACGGTCAGAGTGAGCGTACGATTCAAACATTAGAAGACATGCTGCGGGCATGTGTGATCGATTTTGGCAAAGGTTGGGAAGCTCATCTGCCGTTGGTAGAATTCTCGTACAATAACAGTTATCACACGAGCATCAAGGCTGCTCCGTTCGAGGCACTGTACGGACGGAAATGCCGCTCTCCTCTTTGTTGGGCTGAAGTGGGTGAGAGTCAACTCACTGGGCCTGAACTAGTGTACGAAACTTCGGAAAAGATCGTACAAATTCGTAATCGGTTGGCGGCGGCACGGGACCGGCAAAAGAGTTATGCTGATCAGCGTCGCAAACCACTGGAGTTCCAAGTCAATGACAAGGTACTTCTAAAAGTCTCACCGTGGAAGGGCGTCATACGCTTTGGGAAGCGTGGCAAACTAAATCCGCGATATGTCGGCCCATTTACGATCCTGGAACGGATTGGGCCGGTGGCATATCGACTTGATCTACCGACGGAGCTCGGTAACGTACATAACGTCTTTCACGTGTCAAACTTGAAGAAGTGCCTGGCTGACGAGTCTCTCATCGTTCCACTAGAAGAGATCAAGGTTGATGATCGTCTTCGGATTGTGGAAGAACCTGTGGAGATCCTTGACTACAAGATTCGTAGCCTACGTCACAGCAAGATTCGTATCGTTAAGGTTCGGTGGAACTCGAACCGGGGACCGGAATATACATGGGAACGGGAGGATCAGATGAAGTCTAAGTATCCTCACCTCTTTCCTAAGGAAGCGTTCGAGTCGAGACATGTCTCTTCGGCAGCTGAATGAATCTCGAGTCGAGATTCCTTTTAACGTGGGGATGATGTGACACCTCGGGTAAATCTCTCTCTTGAGTTCTACTCTCTATTGATTCCTATCTGTTTGTTTATTCCCTTCGTTGTTTCTTTTGTTACTTACGCAATTTTCGGGACGAAAATCCTTTTAACGTGGGGATGATGTGACACCTGGCAAATTCGGGTTAACAACGTTGTCTAGATGAAAGTCTACCTTAGCGAGTCACGCGTATATTGTACTTAACTGGGTTAGTTAAGTCGGGTTATGGTTCGGGAACTATTAGTTAGTCTAGAAGATCATTGGATGTTGGTCTAGAGGTTCATTAGATGTCGGTCCTTAACCAAGTGTACAAACGGTGACGATTTGTAGGATCGTCAGGGCATACGGAACGTACGAGTCTCGAGTCCCGGGAATTGGTGAACGAGTGTAAATATGTGTATTTACTTGTGTTATGTGTTTACAATCATTATGTGACTTGTCGGTACATGAATATGCATTAACATATGTTAAAACGGGGTTTAACGCGCAAAACACACAAAGGGAACCCCTACAGGCGATTAGGAGGCCTAATCGCCCATAGGGGAGGCGAGTAGGGCACAGTAGACGCGAGTAGGAGGCTACTCGTGTGTTCTTAGGGGCGATTAGGCCCAATTCCATGCGATTAGCAGCCCTAATCGCATGTAGCTGCTGCATACTCGCCTATAACGTGCTGGACGACTAGAAACGCCTATAAATACAACACTTAACCTCCTAAACTCACTAATATTAACCCTAGTCGTCCCATAACCGCCCCAAACACTGAAACAACCTCTGGGAGGCGATTTTGATCAAAAACACAAGGTTTCAAGGTCTAACCATCAATCTTTTACAATTCCAAGGTTTGATTCTCATCCATAATACTTTGTAAATGTTTTTAATCAATCCCTAATGGTCCAGACCTGTTCATAAACGAAAAAGATTTCTGAAAATCGTCAATAAGAGTCATTAATCGGATTATAACTATTAAACATGCGTTATGGGTATGTATGATTAGAAAGTTAGGGTTTTCATGATGCATGATGATGATTTGATATAAAATTATGATAGATCAGAGTTGATATTGATATTATGATGATAGGATTCTCAGTAATTGATTATTAGGACCATTGTTATGCATGTTAGTATGATGGTTGCATGCTATGTGTATGTGTTTGGATTGCTTTGGTTGCATGCAGGACTGATTTTACGAGGATGAACGAAGGGTTTTGGGTTAAACATGATTAGGATAGTGTTTGGGATGATATTGGGTAGTTACACACGCTCTGGATCTGATTTGGAGTGTTAAACGCGCGAAAAACCGGAACAGCAAGGTTACAGGCGAGTAGCCTTGCTAATCGCGTGTATTAGGGGCGAGTAGCCCCCAATCGCATGACTATAGGGGCGATTAGCCCCACTCGCCTGACTATAGGGGCGAGTAGCCCCAATCGTGTGACACATGGGGCGAGTAGCCCCAATCGCGTGAAGTAAGGGGCGATTAGCCCTAATCACGTGACATTTCACGCGATTAGCCTCCCTAATCGCGTGTACTGCTGCTGTAAGCGTATATTAGCATACCGAGACCTGATTTGACATGTAGTAACATGCTAGGAACCCCGTAACATGTCTAATAACTTGGTAACATATAATTGGATGTATTCCGGTGATACGTGAACTATGTGCTATAACTTGTTGTGTGTTAACGTATGTTAAGTGTACTTGCGTTATTGTATGTTTTGGAGCGTAAACATAACACGGGGAGTCTCGGGTCACCAACGGGATGTCGAGTCTTGTACTTTGGGTCAGTTAAACAGTCACGGTATTTTAAACGAACTTGGTTATGGTCTGGACATCTAGGGACTAATTAACCTGCGGGTTATTAGTCTAAGTACTTGTAACTGTCGTATGTTAGGTCGCCACTGTACGGGACTAACATAGCAGCTGAGTTTACTCGGGATTAGGAGTAAAGCAACTTAAGGTGAGTTTACGGCCCCTCTTTTAACTGGTTTTACGATTTCGGGGGAGAAAACATGTGTTAAAACAACTATTTGGTAACTACTGTCATACTATGGGTTCTAACGTATACTACACGATCTTTGGAAGTCCCGGGGGAACCATGAATGTGCGGGTTTGCACAACGGGGAAATGTGAATAGCGCTATTGGGAGTGACCAACCCCGCTCGTCGGCTTGGAGGGCCGGGCGAGTGCATATTGTCTCAAACAGGAACAACAGGAACATTTGGAACTATTCGGGCACAACAACTGGTATTCGTGTTAGTAATGGTTTTCCAATCGTGGTAGTAGCAAAACGTACGCCTAGCTAGCGTATACTGGTTTTCTATTTGTTATAGTATGGACAGGTGGACTTGGTACTTGAACTGCAAACCTGTAAACTCACCAGCATTTTTGTGCTGACGTAAACTTTTACATGTTTTCTCAGGTCGCTAAGGTAGCACAGGGGAACTAGGGCGCACGCGTCTGCACGGCGTCTAGATAGAATTGCATGATTTCACAAACATTGAACTTGGTTTATTTATGTTGAACTTTGTTTTGAATAAGCTTCCGCTGTAAACGGGATTTTAAAACTATGTTTTGGTATTGCATTATTTACATTTAGACTTGTTTATTGTGATCGTTGGTTTGGATCCTGGTTTGTCATGCGCCTCGCGGTAAAACTCCGCAAGTGGATTTTGAGGGTGTGACACAACACATTACTTAATAAAACATGCCATCACTATCTCAATCATTGCGGAATGGTAGGTTCCCAAGCCATTTCCTAATCCAATGGTGGTTCGTATTCTGCCCCAGGGTCGGTTTCGTACCCTTCAGCCAAATCCGGAACTTCTTGTCTCTGATGGGGGTTTTCAACAGGAGGAGGGTTTGAAGGTGGACAGTTTGGCATTGTAGGAGGGTTTGCCACCGGACGATGATGCTCCTCCCTAATTCGTAGTTTGTTAAACTGTAGTTCAGCAAAGGCATAATCATACACCCAATTCCACTCTTCGTCTGTCCAAGGATCTGGATCATCATCAGCAGGGTTTGTCACTGGAGGAGGGTTTAAAGTTAAGGGTAGGAGGGTTGAAAAAGGTCAGTCACCTGAGAGTTTGAAGGCGGTGGGTTGGAAAGTGGAAGGTTTGAACGGCGACCAGGTGATTGTTCAGCGTTTAACGACGGTCCTTCTTGTTTAATCGGAATTGGATAACCATCCCCCATGGATTGAAATTGATATCGTATTTGATGTGAATGAAGAACTGAAAAGTGCAACTATGGGAAAAGAACCGTTTAAATAATAGCCGTTAATTAATACTCATTTAAAAAATAACCATAAGGAAAAATAGTTGTCAACAAATATAAAAGTTAACACAAACATACTAAGCAACTACAATTGTCTTGTTTGTTTAGATAGGCATATGATAATAATTTTGATTTTTGTTAACATGTCGTATTTGAGTTTGACATGGTTGACTTACTTAGTAAAAAATAACCATATCGCTTAATACATTTATTCTTCTAAAAACTAACTAATTTAATTTACTTGGAAAGTGTTTTTAATAATATATTGTAGTTTTAAGCATTTTTTTTTGTATATTTTGTTAATAAACAAAAATTTTGTTAATTAATGTATTCAAGTTCATTCGTTTAGAAAATGAACATGTTCGTTCATGTTTGTTGATCATTAACATTCTAAATAAACTATTGAACAATAGCAAACATTTATTGATATTAATATTCAGGTTACTATGAAATTATCTTTTTGATATAACATTTATTTCTACGTGTAAAAATTTTATCATCACTCAAACTATTTTTCACAATATTATATATTTTTGAGAATTTTTAAAATTTTGTACACAATTTTTTTTTTTGCCATTTAAATTTTTTTCATAAAACTTTTAGCATATTTCATTTACATTTTCAGAATTTTTAAAAACGTTTTGCCATTTTTTAAATTGTTACACACTCATAAAACATGTCAACACATTTAAAAAGAGAGCATTGTCACTAAAGACCCAAATTGTATCCACCTATTCTATAGATCTCATATAATCAGTTAGACCGGAATGAATATGCCTGGTGCAAAGTGCAAGTTATTTATTTATTTGGAGTGATCTTAATGGGAACCATAAACTAATATTGGGACAACATCTCTTTCTATACATATAGAGATAGAGAAATGTGTTTGTACCAATATTAATTAACACCAATAAAAAGAAAAACTATGAATTTGGATTTTGTGATTTACACCTGCCACATTCTTTTATTAAGTCCATAAAAATATATGCCATATTAAGTCCATAAAAATATATGCTGTTGCAATCCAGAATATAAAGGTTCACTTTAATGCTGTCACAGGCTTGGCCCAATAAGCTATGGTGGGCTTGGCTCAATTAGAATACCAGCCCAAAAATGGTTTAACACTTGACAGTTAAACAATAATTCGAAGTCTAACAGTTGTACCATAAGTGTTTACAGTTGTACCATAAGTGCTAGTAATTATATATGGTTGATAAATCGTAATTAATTTTCATGTTTCTTGTTTTAGTAATTCCGGTTGGTATATGATAATAACTAAAATAACTTTTCTGTGTTTACACTAAAAACTGGTATTTGGGAATTTAAAATGCGGTGGTAAACATACCGAGTGGCTTACTGCTTACAGTAAGAGTAAATACTATAAAAACATATATCATAGATGAAAAGATAAATCCGTTAAATTATTGTTATCAATAACATTAGTAAAGAAAATACTTAAGATTTTAATATGTATCTTCACGAAAGGAAAACTATAATAAATAAAGGGAATATTTCATGAAATAGTAATAAAGTTTTAGGAGTGTTTCAATTAGATCACTCATAGAAAAATTTGTTTCAATTAAGTCATTAAAGTTTATTTTATGTTCTAATCTTATATAATTTACTTGTATAGCAGGTAAACTCTCCTATGTGGCAATTATTTTGTTATTTTTTTTCTTCTAAATGTTGACATGATAAAAATAAAGAGAAGAAATAAAATAAAGATTTAATTAAACCTAGCCTTCCCCCTTGTTTCTCTTTGGCAACATTGCAAGCGGCCAGGCTCCGGCAAAAGTGCAAAACCACCACATCGGTAACCGACTTCAACCTCCCAACGGCAACAGGCCAACAGCCTTCTCATCGCCATTGAACCACCCATCGCCTACCGAATCGAACAAAAACTACAAGGTTTAATTAGAAGGTGTGACGGGTCGATCTGATTGGTCGGTGTTGAAATTAGGGTAGAAAGGGGTGGTGGGTATCGATGTTGATACGAAGGTAAAGATGAGGTGGTCTGGTGGTTACGAAGGTGGTAGATGGTGGTGACTGTCAGGTAATGTGGATGTTTCTGTTGGTTACGGCTTCAAACAAATGGGAAGGGAGGCTGATGGTGACGATTTGGTGACAGTGATGGTGTGGTTGAAATTCTTGAAACATATGGTGGCTAGGAGATTCTGATGGACTATGATAGGAATGGTGGTGTTATGATGATTATAGTTGAAGAGAGTGGTGATGGTGGTAAGTTGCACATCTGTGAAAACGACGATGTAGTCTCTGGCTATTCATATTCTCATATTCTCATGATAAAAATGTTTTCAATTAAACATTCATCCGTTTCTTAATTAATTCAATGACAAAACATTCATCCATTCGCGACATTAAAAAAATAAACTTTTTTAAAAACTATTTTGCATTTTTTTAAATCCACGTGGGTAGTTATAAGCAATATCAACATATTAAAAAAAAAAACTAAATAAATGACATGTAGGATGACCTTCTATTTAGGTCAAATATCTAGAATTAGAACATTAAAGTAACTTTGAGTTATCTAAATAGAACAAAAATATTTATGAGTGACCTAATTAGAACAATCCTAAAACTTGGTTACTATTTAACAAAGTTACCCCTAAATAAATCTATAGTATTGCATGTGGCCTTCATGAATATTTTAGTAACTATTTAAATAATAATAAAAAAAAAGATCAACATGTAACTACATAAAAACTTGAAGTACTGAGAAAATAATTTGAAGTCTAATTTCAACAACACACTTTACAGAGAAACAAAGCTTGTTAATAATTTTCAGAATCGAGATGGTAACTTACAACTATAAAGTATGGCTGTGAAAATAAAGCTGATTGCACTTTGAGAAAGGGAATAGCTTTTAAAAGACCAACATCAAGTATGGCTGTGAAAATAAACAGTGGAAATATAAGTTGTTAGGATTTGAAAGTAAAGGAAGTCAAATTTTGTACTTTGAATTCAGATTACTTACCGATTTGAAGGTGTAACTGATCTATGATGTTTAGTGTTTGTTGAGGGGTGTAGAGCTTTGATGAAGCTTTATAGAATGAAGGATATGAGGGCAAGATAGTGGAGTGTCATAGGTCTGAATGTCTGATGCTGAACTTTGATGAAGACAGCTGTAGAGCAGACTTCCAATGCTTGTATTGTTGCTATTGTCTGATGATAATGTAGGTCTGATGCTGAGCTTTGATGCAGATATGCTGAGCTTCTGTAAAAGCCTGCTTATACCAAAAAGGGTAAGCATTTGACTTTGAAATGTAAAAAGTTCTATAAAAGTTTGCATGAAAATATAAAACTGAATTAAGGGATAGTACTTTTACAGCTGTAAAATGACAAACAGCTGGGTAGAAGGGAAACAGAAAAACTCACGTCTGTTGGTTTGTCGTCTTCTGCAGCTTTGCTGAATATCAACTTCAGAGCTGCTAATTGTTCTGATGTCGAATCAGTAACTTCATTAGTACCATCTTCAATATGTAGATCTTTTTCTTTAAGAGCTATCTCACACGATTTTCTGTGGCACAATGGCACATCACAAAAAAATGCTAATAAAATGAAAACCGGAAATAATAGTCACATATATAAAAGGCATCCCATATGGGTCAAATAAAAAAGAACTAAATAAAAGGGAAATAGGTTATCTGTGTCAAAACAGGCAGAAGGCCATCTAAGAGTGCTGATGCATTCAAGCTTCTTAGTTCTTAATTGAAATATTGTTGTAATCCAATAGTTTCAATAACCACGACTAACTCATGAATTATGTTAAATGAATAAAAATTTTTTCATGAGTGAACGCACACTGACCCAGCCCGTTTTGACCCCCACTAATCCAACCTGACAGATAGGAATAAGTTAACAAGAAACATACTCAAGTTTTTGCAAATCTAAAGCCCGTTTAGTAGAATCACGCTGCCACTCCTTATATTTAGCACTGGCAAGCCTGGATTTATGAGGCAGAAAACATCCAAAATGGTCACGCCTCTACCACCTTCGGAAGCAGCACATTCAATCTGTTTAATATGAATGATCACCTACAATCACCCCACATGATAACTTAAACTATTCAAAATTATTCCAATTAAATATTAAAAATCTTCTTAAAGTCCCTAAATTTAATGAATTTAATCAGAACCTACCGCACAAATGAACTTCGAGGACTTGTATTCATTCCAGTCAAGTAGGTTCTTTACCAGTTTTCTCTTTCCTGAGTTCTTTCTACAAGAATCATAATCTAATTATAATTATAAGTATATTAATTTTAAAGTGAAAAAAAAGAGATAGATAGTAAATCCCAATTTTCAGAAACTAAAAGCTTACTCTTAGTTCTTCAAGAACCCTTAGATTGTGTTCCATAATCCTGCAAGGTCTGAAAGTGGGTGCTCAGTATGCAATTTATAAGTGGTTCATAGTGTGGTCATGTCTTCTACCTGCTCCCAGCAGTAGTAATCCGAGTCACCCTCATCTACCTGCACAAGTTTGAAAAATATTAAGAAGGATATTGCCAGATTGCAGTTAATTTGCAACCGGTACATCCATCACAAATGGTTCAACTTCCAAAAAGAAAAATAAATCGTATACCTTAAACTTGTCTTCTTTTTCCCTATGATTTAGGGGAAGAAGGCGTGTATCCTCCTTCAACTTTATGCACTCACTATAACTTTCAGGAGACGCGAAATCCAGTGTGATGTGTGTACAGGACTAAATGATAATACAAATGCAACAAGACATATATTAGCACTTAATGAAGTAACAAATGAAGTATTAATATAAGAATAGTCCTAGAATTAAAATGTGTGAGGCGCTCCAAGGTGTTTAGGTCCCAAAAGCCGAGGAGTAGGCCCAAGGCAAGAGCTTCACGTAATCGAGGCGCCATATGTTATATACTATTTATTTATAAATTAAACATAGATAACATTTACTACATTTTCAATCCCTGAATAACAAAAAATGGAATAACTAACCTTTAAATTTGTAACTTGATTGGCGCAGCCAGCAGGTATAAAGACTGCGTCTCCTAGCTTTTGGACAACAGTCCATGGTTCAACTCTGGATAAGAACAAAGATATTTCATAAATAAACATATAAAAAAAATCTCCACCTTGAACAAATAAAGAACTAACCAAGTTCCTCCTTGAGTCTCTTTTTATGGTCCACGATTAAGTAAAATGTTCGGTCATGAATCGGATGAACAACCTGAAGCAACAACATACAATATGTAAGTAACTTGATTCCACAACTGTTATGGAATATCTGTCTCTTTTTAAGTTTGAATGTCCATGAGATGAGTATAAAAGATAAAACATCAAAGAAACGGACTTTAGAAAAGAACGGATTGAGAGTCGGCCAACAATAATCTTAATGCATAAAACCTTCTAATCGCTATCAAAAAGTGAGATTATTGTTAAAAATGGGAGAGAAAAAACCATAAAACTTTTGGCTTGTTACCCTGCTTGACCGACTCTCCAATTTGCCACCTCTAATAGTAATATACACACTGGGAGTGTATATTATTCAATAATGAGCAACTGACACTTAATTAAAGTTTTACCTACTGTAGTAGAAGACAGAATTTATGCCTGAACTCTTTGAAATGTTTTTTAAGATATAACTCCAATTTAGGAGTATCTTCCCTGCGGAATATGTCCCACAGAGCACCTCCATCTGCCAGATCTAAATCTTCTGAATTTGTGATCAAGACCCATCCAGTCCACGAGGCCCACCTTTTCGAGGCCCAACTTTTCCCATTGCAACCATACCAAAGTGATTGAGCATCAAGGAAACACTTTCAGACGCAAATTACCCTTCTGTTAATTGAGATTCATCGTATGCCATGTTAAAATCCACCTATAGAAAAGCAATTAGTAAGTTTCGCTAGATTCAAATGCAAAGTATTAAACCAATTAAAGTATTCAATAGCATGCAGGTCACATGAAAAGAGTACATCAGCAACCTTGATCTATAAAAATATGGAAATGATTAGGAGTTTACTCCCAACCTAAGAAATCATATCACTGGATTCACATAGTATCATTTCTCTAAATTTAACTGGTTATGGTAAATTTGGGCCACAAAGTTAAAATGGTAATTTTGACCCGTTCAATAAACTTATAAAATTATAAAATTGACCAATTTACTAAAAACAATATGTTGGACCTGTTTATTAAAAACAATATGTTGGACCCATTTCGCTAGATTCAAATGCAAAGTATTAAGCTGTTTATTAAAATAAAAAATTGACCCACTCACTAAACTTCAGTCCACTTATACCTTAGTAAATTCAAGCTCATAAAACTAATTAACAAATATGATCAAGCGTTGAGACTCCAGATGTATTAGAAAATGACACTTGAAACAAAAAAAAAAAAGATATAGTCTATACTGAAACAATACAATGATCATGGAAACATGATACCATGACGAAATTACATGACATATGATTAACGATGATTTTATATAAATAAGGCCTAACCTCTCATCGCTATCATGCATCGATACCCTCAAGATCCATTACAATGATGCACGGCTCAATACCAACAAATCTTGCCATCCGAATACCTTTAGTCGTTCGAGACCTTGCAAAGGGAAAAACAGTAAATTACTATCATAGACTAACAAAAAGAACCAAGACACTAAAAAAATAAATATATGTATGCACTATAAGAGTTGACCAAATACCTCGATGATCAAGACCGATCCAGTCCACGAGGCCCACCTTTTCCCATTGCAACCATACCAAAGTGATTGAGCATCAAGGAAACACTTTCAGACGCAAATTACCCTTCTGTTAATTGAAATTCAGTGTATGCCATGTTAAAATCCAATTTTAATTGAAAAAAACACAAATAAATTTCAAACACGTAACCAACAAAAAACTCATAATTTTTTTAAAAAATAAAATAAAAATTAAGCAATCAGACATGAAAAACTCCAAATTCGTAACAATTAGACATGAAAAAACTCCATATGCGTAACAATTAGACATGAAAAAACTCCAGGTGCATAATTGAAACACGGCTGCACCGATTCTCAGTTTGACCAGCCGGTTCTGTCTATAAAAAAAGGTTATCTAAATTTGATTTTGAAGGTAGAACCTTATGTTTTGAACCACTTGCAGTGACAGAACTGACATTAACATAGTCCAAACAATTAATTTTGGTTTAAAAACAGCTTATTTTAGCTCCAATAATCAGATAAGAAGTGTGCATCACAAATTACTTGCTGCGCCATATGACTTGTTTCAAAATCACCACTTCATTTTACCCAAGTACAAAATAAATTGAGTGTTTATGTGATAATGATATGTGTTTATTAAAGGAAGTGTCCGTACGTACCGATAGGCTAAAATTCTTCTGTTTGTCTTGCAATTGCTGGTGCTGCTACAGTGTTATAATGATAGGTGAATGGGTCAAAATGGGTTCCGATCAAAACATTCAAGTATAGATGTAGAAAATTTTATGACGTTTAGTTCCGATCAAAAGAAAAGTTGGTCTTATTAATTGTAGAAAAAGAAAACAAAAAATGACAACTAAAGAACAAATTACCAACCTATGAAGCAGAGGTTTCCTTTTGATGTGGATGACCTGTGGATAGCGCAAAATCATCATATATTCATTGTATCCTTGGTTTTAAAAAGCGAAAAGCACACAAAAGCGACAATGTCTAAAATTGAGGCGCGAAGCGCCAAGCGCAAAAGCGCATCGCTTTTTGTACCCGAGGCGCAAATAATTATATAACTTTTTATATATTTCCTATAGGTTTCTAACATCATTTACCCATATTTTAAGACAAGCAAGCTTTATATATGTTTTGGCATGGAATTGCATACATGTACAACATGAAAATCATGTTGTACAACAAGCTAATGCACAATAGTCAGTTTTTTGCCAAGAAGCCGCGCCACTCGTGGGCTTTAAAAAAAAAAGCGCACTTTAAGCGACCAAAAGCGCAAGGGCTTGAGCCTTGTTGAGCTTTAAGCCTAAGCGCGCTTAAGGCGCACTTTTTTAAACCAAGATTGTATTTATTTAATAATCAAATAAAAATGAAGTTTAATAATTGAAAACTCATTTACCATCCATTGTTTGGGCATCAACAGCAACAAATTCCACTTCTCCTGCTCTGAAATGATAGTTTCTTGAACCAAACGCCTTTTCATAGCGGCTGATTACCTGTATTTAATTCAAAAGACATTGAACACAAGTTATATATCATGATACATCATAAAAAAAATACAACCGTCATACATTATCGTATGAAAACGTAAATATACCTCAGGGCTGTGAGAGAGGTATGCTGCATAACCAATATCATGGTTTCCTGAGAGAAAGTATACTCGATTATTTGTAACTCTTTCAAGAGTCTTAATGTCAAAAATATGCCTAAAACGGTTCAAAGAATCCTGCCACCTGTAACACCGAACAAAAATGAGCTTTAATGTCGGAAAGTAAAAATACTTGCGCAAAGCATGTATTTTATGGCCTTACTCTTCATCGGAAAGAACAGGACCCCCGTCAAAATAATCACCCAAAAACAAAACCATATCAGGTTTAAGAGGCATGATGGAAGCCAGCATCGCTCGGCGCATGTAGATGTCAGTATAGAATTGTACAATCTCCAGGATTAATGATTTGGGAGCCAAATTTAGGGATGTTCTATCCATGAGCTGTTAAGAACAGGGAAATTGTGTAAAACACAATGGAGAAACATGTAAATTATAGATGATGCTCTTTAAATGATGAATACCTGTGGATCAGCAACCACTGCAATTTTTACATAATCACCAGGATTATCGATTGTATCCATCTACACAAATCAATGAGAAAATGAGTTCCCTAAAATTGAAAAAAAAAACACAATAGATACCAGTTTGCAAGAAATTTTTGTCAACCTCATCAATAAAATCAGCAAAAGTATATGTTTTGTACAATAGTCTATGAAATCTTAACAGATATAGACAAAACCCATATAAATTTAATAGATTTTTGAACAAAATCAACAAAAAGAGTGACTTACCCTTGGCGGATCTGTTGAAATACTCATCGATCTGGTGAGAATCGATATGTTAGTGTTCGTTACGGATCAAAACGAAATATTGCGTGAAACCGAAAACAAAGCTACCTGAATTGAAGGTGTTGTAGCTGAGTAGCTGACAGGAAGAAGCATGAAAGTCGCCAGATCTTACCTTGATTCAATAGATCTGAAACCTAATGCAAGGGTCGAAGCTCTTTAGTGCTCACCGGAGCGTGACCGGGTCTCCACCTTTGCCCTAGTTGCCGCCTACAAATCCACGTACCACCATTGGGACTATCTCCAAGTTACCGTTGATGAAGGTCAAAATCTTCGTCAATCTGAAGAAATATTCATCCATATTGTGCAATCGTGATGAAATCAGCTTGAGGTAATTGAATCGCCAGAGAGAAAGAGAGAAGCAGCGGATTTTTTTTTAGATGTGAGACCTCATATGAAACCCTAATCTAATGAAGAGATCCCGTGTTTTTTTATGTGCAGAATAGACTTGTTGTACATGATGCATCAATTGCTTGTACCCATTAAAAGCTTAAGAGTTTTTATGCATTGATTCTTGTACAAGATGCTTTAAAGGTTTGTACATGTGGCAAATGACCATTTCTGCCCTTCCTATATGCTTATTAATATAGTATAGATATATAGGGTAATTATAAAATGAAAACCTAGTTGAGTTTAGAAAACTCTAGAAACCCAAATGAAGGGCTTATAGTGCCACGTATGTTACAATATTCTCTCTTTGAAGGGCATTTTTGGCATAACCTACTTTATATTTTTTGAACTGTTTTTTTTTTCTTTTTTCTGACACAAGAGAGAGAGAGAGAGAGAGAGAGAGAGAGAGAGAGAGAGAGAGAGAGAGAGAGAGAGAGAGTCTCTTTTCATTTATCCACCATATCCTACAACTCATCCAAACAAAAAATAGATCAACACCTCCATCTCTCTCACACACCATATATCTCTCTCTCTCTCTCTCTCACACACACAATAATCACCTCCATCTTCAAGAAAAAGAGAACGTCGAAACAGAACTCGACATCATCGTTGGAACAGATTCGTATTTGCAGATATGTAACAAATCTGTACTTCCAACATTTGTACACCATATCTCTCTCTCACGTGACTAGATTGGCTCCACGGTGGTGTTGGTGATGGCTGGTGGTTGAATGTTTGAAGGTGGACGACGGTGGTGTTGGTGATGGCTGGTGCTTTAGACCCACAAAGGTGCATTACCCCCTTTTTATTTTGTATTTTGCATTTCAAGGTTTTTAGGAAAAGAAGAATTAGCCTGTTCATATGCTCTGTTTCTTCTTTTCTTTGTTCTCTTTTTTTTTTTTTTTTTTTTGAGATAAAAGATTATGATGTTAAACAACGTGCACCCATGTGACTAGATCTGCTTCTTCTTTTCTTTATTCCTTTTTTTTATTATTATTTTCTAAATTTTTGTTTAGATGTTAAAGACTAAATTTTTATTTGGGTTTTCGTTATAAATTTTTGGTGTGTACGACAAACATTTTTTTTTTCCAGTTCATGGTTTACACCCCAAAATGATCGAGTGTTCATGGTGTATGACAAACATATGTTTTTTTTATTTACATTTTAAAGTTTGTTCTTTTCTTTTGTGGGTTTGGTTTCGTTAATATTTTTTAGCATGCTAAATCACATATGGACATGTTTTGATCATAGATGGTACCGGTTCGGTTGGTGCAGCCCTGGATTTAGATAAAGGTGAAGATGATTTTGATGTTTTGTTGTTCAAGATTTGGATCTGGTTTTTGATGAAGTTAGTGCTCAGTCGAAACAGGGGGTGTCGAAGAAGAACCGTGTGTTTATTTATTTAATTATTTTGTATATGAAAGCTTGTTTTCCATCTAATAACATTTATTTTCATTTAAAAACATATCTTTTTCTTATTTGGATTATAATTTATCATATGTTTTGTTCTTCGATTATATAGACAAAAGATCAAATACATATAAAAAATTCGTACGAACTGTATGAATCACGTGATATATAAAATTAGGGCGGTGGCAATTTTGTAATTATCTAAAATCCTCTTAACTTGTTGCCAATCCCTAAACGCTCCATTAATCAGGCAAAAAACCCCTGAATTTCATCACATTCCTCCTGCTGCTGCCTCCATAATGAAGCATCCAAGTTTAAATGTCATTCAACTTTCGTAGTCTATATAACTTTCCCTCAAAAACTCACTGATCGTATTATTCCTCTGCATCAATCGCTGAAAATATGACGAATGTGATTCAAGGTATGTAGTTTAAATGTTTTGATTTTAATTTTCTTTTTCATATTTGCTTTGCATTCTGATTTTTGTAGATTCAGTTTTATTCCAAATATCATTCAATGTATTTCATTAAAACATAGTGTAATATCCCTGTTTGATTTTAAAGGAGGGGTAACAATGGTGGTGTAATTACCTAGTTTTATTAGCTTTATACACAGGGGAATAACATTAATGTTTCGAAGTAACGTCGTTTTAGTGAAGGTTAATAAGTTTTGAAATATCATTTATTGTGTATGAAGGCATTAAATATCTCTTTTATCACTAGAGTAATTACTGAAGAAGATTATCCATTGTTTTCTTCTCTTTATGGCTAAAGTAATTAGTACTTTTGAGATGTCATTTATAGTGTATGATGATTACACAAAATGATTAGTGAATAAGATTAGACAATAAATCATTCTTTGTGTCTAGAGTAATTACTCAAAATGATTGTCATGTCTAAGTTATTGTTTTTTTAGAGTAATTTTTTTATTTATGCATATGTTTGAATGATTTTTTAGAATAATTATGTTTTTCTATTTAATGTAGATGATGCGGTAGAAGATTTAATTATGGGATTTCAACGGTTGTTCCCTGTTTCTTGTGAAAAAACTTTCAAACCTAGTGTTTCTTCTTCATTAATACCAGTTGAAGGCATGGTTTTCCCATCTTTGGATGCTTCATTTGATTTTTACAAAACATATGCTAGAAATAGAGGTTTCTGTATAAGAAAAGGTACTCAAGTCGAAAAGAATGGTATAATCAAATATAAGTATTTTGTATGTTCAAGGGAGGGATATAAGACATCTACTAAGTCTGATAGTCTACTATTTGTTAATGATAACAAACAACTGAAAAAGTATAAGAATAAGCCTTCTATCCGTATCAGTTGCCAAGCACAGATCGGATTCATTTCAGAGGATGGTGAATCATATAAGGTATTCAAGTTTGTTGAAGAACATAATCATAGTTTTATTTCCCAAGAATATATGCAGTTTGTTCTTTCATCAAGAAATTTATCAGTTATGAAACAAAAGAGGATATGTTCTTTGTCAACGTTAAATTTAGGCCCCGTTAAATCATTTCATATTATGAGGACAGAATATGGTGGTTTTGAAGAGGTTGGTGCAACTGCTGTAGATTGCAAAAAATTTAATAGAGATTTAAAATGTTTTATTGGAGAATGTGATGCTGCAATGATTGTTCAAAGATTAACTGATAAGAAAGATTATCTTCCCGATTTTTCGTTTGAGTTTACAGCGGATGATAAGGGTTGTCTAACCGGTTTATTTTGGGCTGATGAAGTTTCTAAAATGAATTACTTGACTTTTGGAGATGTAATATCCTTTGATGCAACCTTCAAAACTAATAAGTAAGTTTCTAATTCTTTATGATTTTTAGAGTAATTATTATTGCATTATTTTATTAAATTTTTCTTTGTTGTGCACATACAAAATGGTTTTTGTACCTTTCACTGGCATCGATAACCATTTTCATAATGTCAATCTTGGAGCTGGTCTTATTGCAAAAGAAAAGGTTGAATCTTATGTATGGTTATTGTCGTGTTTTCTAAGAGCATTTGGTCGTTAGCCTAAGGTTGTAGTTACCGATCAAGATCCTGCAATCAAACAAGCAGTTGAAAAAGTTTTTACAAAAAGCCGACATAGATTATGTATGTGGCATATCATGAAGAAAGTTGCTGATAAGGTTTCTCTATCAAATTATCTAGAGTAAATTATTTTGTTATAGAGTAATTATTTTTGGTTAATCAAACTGTATTCTGATAACAATTGTAATGTTTTTATTTAGCTATAGAGTAATTATATTGCTTCTAGAGTAATTGTATTCTGATTCAAATTGTAATATTTTTTTTCTGTAGTAATTGTGTTACCAACTAGAGTAATTATATTATATATTTAGAGTAATTTTGAGTAATTATTTTTTTTTTACAGGTTAGGATTTCATTATGCAATGATGATAACTTTAAACCTCGTGTTTGTAATATTGTTTGGACTGATTCGATTGAGCCTGAGACGTTTGAGATGGAATGGCAAGAAGTAATTAACGAATTTGGTCTTATGTAAAATGTTTGGATAGCAACTATGTTCGACTTACGATCAATGTGGATTCCGGCGTATTATTGTGATGAGCATATGTCAGGCCTCATGCGTACAACATCGAGGTCTGAGAGTGAAAATCAATTCTTTGGTATTATTTCAAATTCATAGTTGACACTTGTTGAATTTTTTAGTCATTTTGACACGGCAGTTGAAGCTCAAAGATATAGACATCGAAAAAATGATCATGATACGCGGAATACAGTACCTGATTTCTGGACTGAATCAAATCTTGAAAAACATGCTGCTAAGATGTATACCCGGTCTATATTTTTTGATGTTCAAGAAGAAATATATGCTAGTTATCACAAATGCTTTTCAGTTAACATCAAAAAAGAAGGAGATTATGCTAGAATCTATATTCGAGATTCTGAGGCTTTTGGAAAAGGTTTCTTTGAGGTATTTTTAATTTTTTTTTACTTAACGTTTAATTAGACTAATTACTATGTGCTACATATCATATAATTCAGTAGTGTAATTAGTATATCTCATGTATTATTTAACATATAACTAGAGTTATTATTCAATTACTTCAATAATTAGAGCATTCACTCTTTTGATACTTGCTATAGAACCAACTAGAGTAATTACTACTATAATGTGTTATTTACTATACAAGTAAACTATTTTTTAAATTTACAGGTATTGGGTAAAGCTGATGAAGAAGATATTTCTGTTTCATGTGTTTGCAAAAGATTTGAGCAATACGGTTTGTTATGTCGGCACGCATTGCTTGTGTTACGAATGTTTGAACTAGATGAAATACCTGAGAAGTATGTTTTGAAGCGTTGGAGAAGGGACACAGTTGTAAACAAAGCCAATTGTTCACTTTTTGTTAAAGATACTTTTAATGTCAACATTGATAAGGCGAATCAGCTTGTGCGTGAGATAATGGTTGCTACCGAATACCTTAGTAGTCGATATTTTACAAACATTGAGGAATTAACTAAGGTAAGAGATCAATTGAAAGAATTGATGGAAAAGGTAGAAGGGGGTAAAACTGGGCCGATTTTGAAGACAATAGATATGATGGCGTCTCTTTTTGGTTATGATCAACCAACAACCACAAATTTGAAACTTCCATGTGGTATTAGAAATAAGGGACATGGCTCACATAAAAGAATTAAATCTATAAAGGAAACGGCAGCCAGCCGCGCCGGTAAAAGACGTAGAGTATGCGGTGTATGTGGGAAGCTTGGTCATGATATTCGTACATGAAAATCATTTGTTGGGAAGGATCCAAACGACAATTAGTCGATGTTATTTTTGAACTTCTTTTAAATCCCATCTGAATTAGTAGAGAATTGCGGTTGAATACTATGAAAGTTAAGTGTTTTTTAATACAAATTTTGCATTTCATTCTGTCATTGAATTAGTAGAGTAATTATTGAATTACTCTAGTTTCATCTTATGAAATATATAACTAGAGTAATTATTTTCAGAGTTAAATAACAATTATTTTGATACGTAGAGTATTTAGTTTGGGAAAGGAAGTATGTTTGTACTAGAGTAATTAACTTGAATTGATAGTTTGTACTAGAGTAATTAACTTGCAATTTGAAATTTGTATACAGTTAAATTTACCAATTTATATGTTTCTACTAGAGTAATTAACTTGAATTGATAGTTTGTACTAGAGTAATTAACTTGCAATTTGAAATTTGTATACTATTAAATTTACCGATTTATATGTTTGTACTAGAGTAATTAACTTGCAATTTGAAATTTGTATACTGTTAAATTTACCAATTTATATGTTTGTACTAGAGTAATTAACTTGAATTGATAGTTTGTACTAGAGTAATTAAATTGCAATTTGAAATTTTTATACTGTTAAATTTACCAATTTATACTTGGGACCAAATCTAAAACCAAATACAAACATTTATACAAACCATATGAAATGCCTACATAGAAACGAAGTCCAACATCATAGGATGGATCCCATGTCCAACAAAAGTTTACAATTTGATCAAAACACGAAATAAAACTACTAGCATTACTAACAAATTCAAACATAGTTCGATTGCCTTTCTTTTATCTGATCTATCAAATTTTTCTTATGTCTTCCTTTGATTCAGTTTCCATGTCTTGAACTTTCAGGGCATCCGTTATAAGATCATTTCTTGCTTTGTTAATGTAGATGCATTTTGTGCGACTAGTGCTTTGGATTGTACTTAACATATGTTTTTGTCATCAGTCGAATGGTCGAAGGAGTCTCCAGTGGTCGAAGGATGGTTTTTGAACGGTCGAAGGAAGCTTAAAGGTTCGAAGGAGAACAGGAGGTCAAAGGTAGAAATAGATTTTAATGTATTGATTGGTTCTACCATACTACATGGGTGAATGTGCAGGCCTATATAAGGTCAAGTTCATTTTTGAGATGTAACTTTTGGTCATTTTGTTTTCCCTCCAGTTTGTGTTCTCCCTAGGGTTTTGAGTCAACTTTGTACACGTCTTTTATTGATTATAAACATCTTTTTAACGTGTAATTGAGTATGATTATGAATGAATTGAATGTTTTAATGATGATTTCTGCGTTTTGTTAGTATTATTATCATTTTGTGATTGATTCAGGGATTCCGCACCTAAATCAAACTTGTTTGATCATTATCTTTGTTGTTTAGACGATCCTACGCGCATACAAAGTGGTATCAGAGCCATATGGATCAAACAACCACAAACGGATAATTTTACAGCTGATTTGGACCCTATTTTGATTAAAAACTTTCTGTTTTTCATTGATAAACTGATTTGGTGATAAATTGATTGATTAGAGCTTGTTTTCATGGATAAAATGCATAATTCTCTTTGTTAAACTTGTTCCAAATCAAATCCGAGGCAAAACCTGATTAGAATCATCAAATTTCATCAACTTTTGAAAAATTTGATCAAAATTAACTGATTTTCAAAGAATAACCGTTTTTGAATATGCAGGGTCGAACCAAGGTGTTTTTGGTCGAACGTGGTGTGTCAGTAGGTCGAATCTAGAGTTTGTCAGTGTTTAGTTGTTCATTCGACCATATTAGTTTCATTCGACCAAACGGGTGGTCGAAAGTGAGTTTAAACGGTCGAACGTGGGGGGTAAACGGTCGAAAGTGATTTGAGTCTGTTATTTTCTACATTCGTGTCTTCTTAAACGGTCGAAAGTGAACAATTTTATACATTCGACCATTCGATCATACGAACGTAGAATCTGTTATAAAACTTTTCTAATCTTTTCGTGTTTAATCATTTTCAGATGGAGAACACGGGTGAGCCAATTCCGTTGGAGAATCTTGCAGATGGAGAACACGGGTGAGCCAATTCAACAAGTGTCAGCTTTGCAGATGATTGCGAAGGGTTATGTTGCAGCAGCAGTTGAACGTTGCGTTGGCTAAATACTAATCAGGTGCAGTCTGGGTGCACCTACAAGAAGTTCATGGA
Source organism: Ambrosia x helenae (assembly GCA_030844895.1). Lineage (NCBI taxonomy): Eukaryota > Viridiplantae > Streptophyta > Magnoliopsida > Asterales > Asteraceae > Ambrosia > Ambrosia x helenae. The sequence continues at coordinate 56,755,835 of CM061227.1, forward strand.
CTGTAAGCCCCATTACTTCAATGGGACTGAAGGGGCAGTGGGACTACTTCGGTGGTTAGAGAAGATCGAATCGGTGTTTGCTATGTGTAACTGTCCCGACACTGATCGTGTCAAGTATGCTTCTGCTACACTGGAGGGACATGCGTTGACCTGGTGGAACTCCACCACTGCGAATCTTGGTCTGGGTGAGGCCAATGCTATGCCGTGGTCTGAGTTTGTTCAGATGTTGAGGGCGGAGTATTGCCCAAGAGACGAGATTATGAAGCTGGAACACGAGTTTTGGAATCTGAAGATGGTCGGGTCGGAGATCGAGGTGTTTATTGCTAGGCACAACGAGTTGGCCGTGATGTGCCCCGGTTTGGCTACACCGGAGTACCGGAGGATTGAGCACTACGTTGCTGGGTTGGTGCCGGAGATTGCTGGGCTTGTTGCTGCCGCTGATCACACTACTATGTTGACCACTGTTCGGGCAGCTCACAAGCTGACCAACATGAAGGTTGCTGAGGGCGTTCTACCTCCGAGGGGTGCTGCTGTGAAAGCCCCTGCGGACAACAAGAGGAAGTGGGAGAGTGCTGGAGAGAGCGTTTGGTCGTCCCAGCCGCAGGCGAAGAAACAGGAGGTTGTGGGAGCGTCATCCGAGCAGAGGTCTGGGGGTTATACTAGGAAACTCCCGAAGTGTGGTGAGTATGGGTTTCATCATACGGGTGATTGTGAGAAGTTTCGCTATCGTCGGTGCCATCGTTTTGGTCATCATGCTAAGGACTGTAGGACTACTCTTCAGCTACAACCAGCACAGGCCACTACTGCTACTACCACTGCTACTGCTCCTCAGGGGAGGCAGGGATGTTATTGTGACACCTGGCAAATTCGGGTTAACAACGTTGTCTAGATGAAAGTCTACCTTAGCGAGTCACGCGTATATTGTACTTAACTAGGTTAGTTAAGTCGGGTTATGGTTCGGGAACTATTGGTTAGTCTAGAAGATCATTGGATGTTGGTCTAGAGGTTCGTTAGATGTCAGTCCTTAACCAAGGGTACAAACGGTGACGATCGGTAGGATCGTCAGGGCATACGGAACATACGAGTCTCGAGTCCCGGGAATTGGTGAACGAGTGTGAATATGTGTATTTACTTGTGTTATGTGTTTACAATCATTATATGACTTGTCGGTACATTAAAATGTGTTAACATATGTTAAAACGGGGTTTAACGCGCAAAACACACAAAGGGAACCCCTACAGGCGATTAGGAGGCCTAATCGCCCATAGGGGAGGCGAGTAGGGCACAGTAGACGCGAGTAGGAGGCTACTCGTGTGTTCTTAGGGGCGATTAGGCCCAATTCCATGCGATTAGCAGCCCTAATCGCATGTAGCTGCTGCATACTCGCCTATAACGTGCTGGACGACTAGAAACGCCTATAAATACAACACTTAACCTCCTAAACTCACTAATATTAACCCTAGTCGTCCCATAACCGCCCCAAACACTGAAACAACCTCTGGGAGGCGATTTTGATCAAAAACACAAGGTTTCAAGGTCTAACCATCAATCTTTTACAATTCCAAGGTTTGATTCTCATCCATAATACTTTGTAAATGTTTTTAATCAATCCCTAATGGTCCAGACCTGTTCATAAACGAAAAAGATTTCTGAAAATCGTCAATAAGAGTCATTAATCGGATTATAACTATTAAACATGCGTTATGGGTATGTATGATTAGAAAGTTAGGGTTTTCATGATGCATGATGATGATTTGATATAAAATTATGATAGATCAGAGTTGATATTGATATTATGATGATAGGATTCTCAGTAATTGATTATTAGGACCATTGTTATGCATGTTAGTATGATGGTTGCATGCTATGTGTATGTGTTTGGATTGCTTTGGTTGCATGCAGGACTGATTTTACGAGGATGAACGAAGGGTTTTGGGTTAAACATGATTAGGATAGTGTTTGGGATGATATTGGGTAGTTACACACGCTCTGGATCTGATTTGGAGTGTTAAACGCGCGAAAAACCGGAACAGCAAGGTTACAGGCGAGTAGCCTTGCTAATCGCGTGTATTAGGGGCGAGTAGCCCCCAATCGCATGACTATAGGGGCGATTAGCCCCACTCGCCTGACTATAGGGGCGAGTAGCCCCAATCGTGTGACACATGGGGCGAGTAGCCCCAATCGCGTGAAGTAAGGGGCGATTAGCCCTAATCACGTGACATTTCACGCGATTAGCCTCCCTAATCGCGTGTACTGCTGCTGTAAGCGTATATTAGCATACCGAGACCTGATTTGACATGTAGTAACATGATAGGAACCCCGTAACATGTCTAATAACTTGGTAACATATATTTGGATGTATTTCGGTGATACGTGAACTATGTGCTATAACTTGTTGAACGTTAACGTGTGTTAAATGTACTTGCGTTATTGTATGTTTTGGAACGTAAACATAACATGGGGAGTCTCGGGTCACCAATGGGATGTCGAGTCTTGTACTTTGGGTCAGTTAAACAGTCACGGTATTTTCAAACGAACTTGGTTATGGTCTGGACATCTAGGGACTAATTAACCTGCGGGTTATTAGTCTAAGTACTTGTAACTGTCGTATGTTAGGTCGCCACTGTACGGGACTAACATAGCAGCTGAGTTTACTCGGGATTAGGAGTAAAGCAACTTAAGGTGAGTTTACGGCCCCTCTTTTAAACTGGTTTTATACTTTCGGGGGAGAAAACATGTGTTAAAACGATTGTTTGGTAAATTCTGTCATACTATGGGTTCTAACGTATACTACACGATCTTTGGAAGTCCCGGGGGGAACCATGAATGTGCGGGTTTGCACAACGGGGAAATGTGAATAGCGCTATTGGGAGTGACCAACCCCGCTCGTCGGCTTGGAGGGCCGGGCGAGTGCATATTGTCTCAAACAGGAACAACAGGAACATTTGGAACTATTCGGGCACAACAACTGGTATTCGTGTTAGTAATGGTTTTCCAATCGTGGTAGTAGCAAAACGTACGCCTAGCTAGCGTATACTGGTTTTCTATTTGTTATAGTATGGACAGGTGGACTTGGTACTTGAACTGCAAACCTGTAAACTCACCAGCATTTTTGTGCTGACGTAAACTTTTACATGTTTTCTCAGGTCGCTAAGGTAGCACAGGGGAACTAGGGCGCACGCGTCTGCACGGCGTCTAGATAGAATTGCATGATTTCACAAACATTGAACTTGGTTTATTTAGGTTGAACTTTGTTTTGAATAAGCTTCCGCTGTAAACGGGATTTTAAAACTATGTTTTGGTATTGCATTATTTACATTTAGACTTGTTTATTGTGATCGTTGGTTTGGATCCTGGTTTGTCATGCGCCTCGCGGTAAAACTCCTCAAGTGGATTTTGAGGGTGTGACAGATTGGTATCAGAGCCAATGGTTATAGTGAACTAGGACTGCATGTAGAGTCTAGTCTATAGCCGAGTCGCACACACTAGACGATCACATGGTACTAAACGTTATAGTGGTTTACGTATGGTCTTGTCGGGGTGTCTCTAAATCGTTGGTCTTTCTACGTTACATCATCCGTTCTATCTTAGGTTGGGTTACTTGTTATCTAGGCAGTGTAGTCTATTGGAGTAACTCGTGTGCTCTTGAGAATTGTCCAAGGCTCGGACATCTCCCTTTCGCATTCCAATAGAAACACTTGTCATAAACTACCGTAGTATTACGGTGTGTAGCTAAGAGTCTATGTTCGGTGATTTGAACTTTGAACTAAGAGAACACTTGGAGGACCATGTAGAGCGTTTTATCATTTTGGGTGCACACAAAATCATAAAACGAAATGCATGGAAGCCCTAGTGAGCTTTGGGTTTGAGGGGATAGTCCTGGATTGGATCTGGCTTTAATCTTGTGAACATTAGTGGTTATCTTTAACTGCGCAACTAAAATTTTCTCGTTCTTTCTGCCAGAATCATGTCTGGAGTGCGTGGAGGACGAGGAGGTGGACGCGGTGGTGGACGCGGTGGTGGTCGTGGTGGTGCTGGTGGTCGTGGTGGAGGTATTAACCTGTCACAGGCTGATCTGAATAACTTGCTCCAGGCTGCCTTTCAGTTAGGGCACAACGGTGGTGGTAAGTTGTTTTATCCATTTTCTTTGCCTCATTGGTGAGTCTTGTGTACGTTATTCGTGGTTTCTCATACGTTTCATTTCAGGTGGTCCTGTTGACCCACCCCCACCCATGTGCACCTACAAGATGTTCCGGGACTGCAAGCCCCAGGAATTCTCTGGCACCGAGGGTGCGGTCAGTTTGCTTAGGTGGTTGGAGAAAGTGGAGTCGGTATTCCTGATGTGTAACTGTCTCCCGGAAGATCGGGTGAAGTATTCGGCTGCGTTATTTCAGGACGTGGCATTGACTTGGTGGAATGGTATCACCCAGAACATGGGGATTGGGGAGGCATATGCTATGCCATGGGAGAACTTTGTGCAGTTGCTGAAGCGGGAGTATTGCCCGAGAGAAGAGGTGCAGAAGCTGGAACATGAGGTGTGGAACCTCAAGATGACTGGATCGGAAATCGAGAAGTACACTGTGAGAAGGAATGAGTTGGCAGTGCTATGTCCCGATTTGCACGTGCCAGAGTATCGTAAGATTGAACATTATGTCTCAGGGTTGGTGCCGGAAATTGCAGGGTTAGTGGCTGCTGGGAATCATCCTACTTACGCGGAGGTAGTTCGATCGGCACATAGGATGACTAATTTAAAGGTGAATGAGGGGATTTTGCCGGCGAAAGGTTCGACTGCTAAGACTCCAGAGAACAATAAGCGCAAGTGGGAAAACGACGGGAAGGGATCTGGGTCTACGCAGCAGGGTAAAAAGTTTGATAATGGGGGTTCATCGTCTTCGGGTAATAAGCAGGGTGGTTATGCAGGAAAACTGCCCAAATGCAACAAGTGTGGACGCCATCACCTAGGGAACTGCGACAGTAACCGTTGTCACCGCTGCCAGCGAACAGGCCATTATGCTAAAGACTGTCGGGTTACACTTCCATCGACTCAGGCTCCGACCAACAGTTCAGCTCCGACTACTCAGGGGACTACAGGGAAACAGGGATGCTACAACTGTGGTGACACTGGGCATTATAAGAAGGATTGCCCAAAACTGAAACAGGGTGGAAACAACGGGAATGGGAACAACTGGGGCGGCGGCAGAAATGCACGTGCCTTCGTCATTGGAGCTGCTGAGGCTAGGCAGGACCCTGATACAGTCACCGGTACGTTTCTTCTCAACAATCATACTGTTAGCGTGCTATTTGATTCTGGTGCCGACAAGAGTTTTGTATCCATGGGTGTTAGTCGACTGCTAGATGTAGTATCTGTACCATTAGAGACCAAGTACATTATTGAGTTGGCTGACGGTAAAACGATTGAAGCTACTAGTGTTCTTCGGGAGTGTCAATTAGAATTGTCGGGTATAACGTTTCCCATCGACCTTATGCCGGTACCATTGGGTAGTTTTGACGTTGTGGTAGGAATGGATTGGTTATCTTTGTATCGCGCGGAAATCGTCTGTTACGATAAAGTTATTCGGATTCCTCTCCCTGATGGAGAATTTCTTTCTGTATACGGTATCAAGGGTGGTGTTTCGCTAAACATCATCTCTAGCATGAAAAGCCCTTAAATGTCTTCGAAAGGGTTATCCAGCCGTTCTGGCGCTTTTATCTGTTTCCTCCAGTGATGAGAAGAAGATTGTTGATATTCCGGTAGTACGCGAGTTTTCTGATGTTTTTCCCGATGATTTATCTGGTCTTCCTCCCCATCGTCAAGTCGAGTTCGGTATTGATCTTGTACCAGGGGCTGCTCCTATTGCTCGGGCCCCCTACCGTCTTGCACCTCCCGAAATGCAGGAATTGTCTAGCCAGTTACAGGAACTCTTGGACAAGGGTTTCATCCGACCAAGTTCTTCCCCTTGGGGAGCCCCGATTTTATTTGTCAAGAAGAAGGATGGGAGTTTCCGATTGTGTGTAGACTACAGAGAGCTGAACAAGTTGACCATCAAGAACCGTTATCCTCTTCCACGTATCGATGATCTATTCGACCAGCTTCAGGGTTCTAGTTATTATTCCAAGATCGATTTGAGGTCCGGTTATCACCAGCTGCGCGTCAGGGAGACTGACGTTGCAAAGACTGCTTTTCGAACACGTTATGGCCACTTCGAATTCTTGGTCATGCCTTTCGGTCTCACGAACGCACCGGCGGTTTTCATGGACTTGATGAACCGCGTCTGTAAACCGTACCTGGACAAGTTTGTCATTGTGTTTATTGATGACATCCTGATCTACTCAAAGAACGAGACCGAACACGGGGAACATCTGCGGTTAGTCTTGGAACTTTTACGACGGGAGCAACTTTACGCCAAGTTCTCAAAGTGTGACTTTTGGTTACGCGAAGTTCAATTCCTAGGACATGTGGTTAATGAACTAGGAATTCATGTCGATCCCGCTAAAATCGAAGCGATCAAGGACTGGGGAGCACCAAAGACGCCAACTGAGGTGCGGCAATTCCTAGGCCTTGCGGGCTACTATCGTCGTTTCATTCAGGGGTTCTCGAAGATTGCTCAACCCCTCACCACTCTCACTCAGAAGGATAGGAAGTTCGACTGGGGTGAATCACAAGAGTCAGCGTTTGAAGAACTGAAGTCTAAACTGTGTTCTGCTCCTATTCTGTCTTTACCTGAGGGTCCTGATGATTTTGTCGTTTACTGTGATGCTTCCATTCATGGACTCGGTTGCGTGTTGATGCAACGCGAGAAAGTGATTGCGTATGCTTCTCGTCAACTCAAAGTGCACGAGAAGAACTACACAACTCATGACTTGGAGTTGGGTGCCGTGGTATTCGCGTTGAAAATTTGGAGACATTACTTGTACGGTACCAAATGCACCATCTACACCGATCACAAGAGTCTCCAACACATTTTCGACCAACAACACTTGAACATACGGCAGCGTCGCTGGATTGAACTTTTGAACGATTATGATTGTGCTATTAAGTACCATCCTGGCAAGGCGAATGTTGTAGCAGACGCCTTGAGCAGGAAGGAATCTTCTAAACCTCGTCGCGTTCGGGCGTTGCAGCTCACTATCCATTCGTCGTTACCTGATCAACTCCGTTCTGCCCAATTGGAAGCTTTGAAGGAGGAAAACCTTAAAGCTGAAACTATGCACGGTGCCGACAAGCACCTAGAGCGAAGGCCTGATGGCCTGCACTATTTCGCAGAACGCATATGGGTTCCTTTATTCGGGGGACTACGGGAGCTTGTTCTTGATGAGGCTCATAAGTCCCGGTATTCTATTCATCCTGGTTCGGATAAGATGTACCAAGATCTGAAAGTGCTTTACTGGTGGCCAAACATGAGGTCGGACATAGCCTCATACGTGAGTAAATGCTTGACCTGTGCTAAGGTCAAGGTGGAATACCAGAAACCGTCGGGTCTCCTGCAACAACCTGAAATTCCGGAATGGAAATGGGAACGGATTACTATGGATTTTGTCACACAACTTCCTAAGTCACCAAGCGGGAACGACAAGATATGGGTGATTGTCGATCGGTTGACGAAATCAGCTCATTTTCTTGCTATTAAGGAGACCGACACCATGGATCGTTTGGCTCGTCTCTACTTGAAAGAAGTTGTTTCTAAGCACGGGGTACCAGTTTCTATAATCTCGGATCGCGATTCTCGCTTTACTTCTCACTTCTGGAAGTCTTTGCACAAGGCTTTGGGTACCCAACTAGACATGAGTACGGCTTACCATCCACAGACTGACGGTCAGAGTGAGCGTACGATTCAAACTTTAGAAGACATGCTGCGGGCGTGTGTGATCGATTTTGGTAAGGGTTGGGAAGCTCATCTGCCGTTGGTAGAATTCTCGTACAACAACAGTTATCACACGAGCATCAAGGCTGCTCCGTTCGAGGCACTGTACGGACGGAAATGCCGCTCTCCTCTTTGTTGGGCTGAGGTGGGTGAGAGTCAACTCACTGGGCCCGAACTAGTGTACGAAACTTCGGAAAAGATCGTACAAATTCGTAATCGGTTGGCGGCGGCACGGGACCGGCAAAAGAGTTATGCTGATCAGCGTCGCAAACCACTGGAGTTCCAAGTCAATGACAAGGTACTTCTAAAAGTCTCACCGTGGAAGGGCGTCATACGCTTTGGGAAGCGTGGCAAACTAAATCCGCGATATGTCGGCCCATTTACGATCCTGGAACGGATTGGGCCGGTGGCATATCGACTTGATCTACCGACGGAGCTCGGTAACGTACATAACGTCTTTCACGTGTCAAACTTGAAGAAGTGCCTGGCTGACGAGTCTCTCATCGTTCCACTAGAAGAGATCAAGGTTGATGATCGTCTTCGGATTGTGGAAGAACCTGTGGAGATCCTTGACTACAAGATTCGTAGCCTACGTCACAGCAAGATTCGTATCGTTAAGGTTCGGTGGAACTCGAACCGGGGACCGGAATATACATGGGAACGGGAGGATCAGATGAAGTCTATGTATCCTCACCTCTTTCCTAAGGAAGCGTTCGAGTCAAGGCATGTCTCTTCGGCAGCTGAATGAATCTCGGGTCGAGATTCCTTTTAACGTGGGGATGATGTGACACCTCGGGTAAATCTCTCTCTTGATTTATACTCTCTATTTGATTCCTATCTGTTTGTTTATTCCCTTCGTTGTTTCTTTTGTTACTTACGCAATTTTCGGGACGAAAATTCTTTTAACGTGGGGATGATGTGACACCTGGAAAATTCGGGTTAACAACGTTGTCTAGATGAAAGTCTACCTTAGCGAGTCACGCGTATATTGTACTTAACTAGGTTAGTTAAGTCGGGTTATGGTTCGGGAACTATTGGTTAGTCTAGAAGATCATTGGATGTTGGTCTAGAGGTTCGTTAGATGTCAGTCCTTAACCAAGGGTACAAACGGTGACGATCGGTAGGATCGTCAGGGCATACGGAACATACGAGTCTCGAGTCCCGGGAATTGGTGAACGAGTGTGAATATGTGTATTTACTTGTGTTATGTGTTTACAATCATTATATGACTTGTCGGTACATTAAAATGTGTTAACATATGTTAAAACGGGGTTTAACGCGCAAAACACACAAAGGGAACCCCTACAGGCGATTAGGAGGCCTAATCGCCCATAGGGGAGGCGAGTAGGGCACAGTAGACGCGAGTAGGAGGCTACTCGTGTGTTCTTAGGGGCGATTAGGCCCAATTCCATGCGATTAGCAGCCCTAATCGCATGTAGCTGCTGCATACTCGCCTATAACGTGCTGGACGACTAGAAACGCCTATAAATACAACACTTAACCTCCTAAACTCACTAATATTAACCCTAGTCGTCCCATAACCGCCCCAAACACTGAAACAACCTCTGGGAGGCGATTTTGATCAAAAACACAAGGTTTCAAGGTCTAACCATCAATCTTTTACAATTCCAAGGTTTGATTCTCATCCATAATACTTTGTAAATGTTTTTAATCAATCCCTAATGGTCCAGACCTGTTCATAAACGAAAAAGATTTCTGAAAATCGTCAATAAGAGTCATTAATCGGATTATAACTATTAAACATGCGTTATGGGTATGTATGATTAGAAAGTTAGGGTTTTCATGATGCATGATGATGATTTGATATAAAATTATGATAGATCAGAGTTGATATTGATATTATGATGATAGGATTCTCAGTAATTGATTATTAGGACCATTGTTATGCATGTTAGTATGATGGTTGCATGCTATGTGTATGTGTTTGGATTGCTTTGGTTGCATGCAGGACTGATTTTACGAGGATGAACGAAGGGTTTTGGGTTAAACATGATTAGGATAGTGTTTGGGATGATATTGGGTAGTTACACACGCTCTGGATCTGATTTGGAGTGTTAAACGCGCGAAAAACCGGAACAGCAAGGTTACAGGCGAGTAGCCTTGCTAATCGCGTGTATTAGGGGCGAGTAGCCCCCAATCGCATGACTATAGGGGCGATTAGCCCCACTCGCCTGACTATAGGGGCGAGTAGCCCCAATCGTGTGACACATGGGGCGAGTAGCCCCAATCGCGTGAAGTAAGGGGCGATTAGCCCTAATCACGTGACATTTCACGCGATTAGCCTCCCTAATCGCGTGTACTGCTGCTGTAAGCGTATATTAGCATACCGAGACCTGATTTGACATGTAGTAACATGCTAGGAACCCCGTAACATGTCTAATAACTTGGTAACATATATTTGGATGTATTTCGGTGATACGTGAACTATGTGCTATAACTTGTTGAACGTTAACGTGTGTTAAATGTACTTGCGTTATTGTATGTTTTGGAACGTAAACATAACATGGGGAGTCTCGGGTCACCAATGGGATGTCGAGTCTTGTACTTTGGGTCAGTTAAACAGTCACGGTATTTTCAAACGAACTTGGTTATGGTCTGGACATCTAGGGACTAATTAACCTGCGGGTTATTAGTCTAAGTACTTGTAACTGTCGTATGTTAGGTCGCCACTGTACGGGACTAACATAGCAGCTGAGTTTACTCGGGATTAGGAGTAAAGCAACTTAAGGTGAGTTTACGGCCCCTCTTTTAAACTGGTTTTATACTTTCGGGGGAGAAAACATGTGTTAAAACGATTGTTTGGTAAATTCTGTCATACTATGGGTTCTAACGTATACTACACGATCTTTGGAAGTCCCGGGGGGAACCATGAATGTGCGGGTTTGCACAACGGGGAAATGTGAATAGCGCTATTGGGAGTGACCAACCCCGCTCGTCGGCTTGGAGGGCCGGGCGAGTGCATATTGTCTCAAACAGGAACAACAGGAACATTTGGAACTATTCGGGCACAACAACTGGTATTCGTGTTAGTAATGGTTTTCCAATCGTGGTAGTAGCAAAACGTACGCCTAGCTAGCGTATACTGGTTTTCTATTTGTTATAGTATGGACAGGTGGACTTGGTACTTGAACTGCAAACCTGTAAACTCACCAGCATTTTTGTGCTGACGTAAACTTTTACATGTTTTCTCAGGTCGCTAAGGTAGCACAGGGGAACTAGGGCGCACGCGTCTGCACGGCGTCTAGATAGAATTGCATGATTTCACAAACATTGAACTTGGTTTATTTAGGTTGAACTTTGTTTTGAATAAGCTTCCGCTGTAAACGGGATTTTAAAACTATGTTTTGGTATTGCATTATTTACATTTAGACTTGTTTATTGTGATCGTTGGTTTGGATCCTGGTTTGTCATGCGCCTCGCGGTAAAACTCCTCAAGTGGATTTTGAGGGTGTGACAGTTATCACTGTGGGGAAACTGGACACTTCAAGCGGGATTGTCCTAAGCTGAAGCAAGGGACTGCAGGTGGTGCTTGGAACAACGAGGGTGGCGGTCGAGCTGCTCCGGGTTGTTTTTATGTCATTGGCGCTAGGGAGAACCAGGAGGATCCTGATCTGTTACTGGTGAGTATTCTTTTCTTGATTCTCGCTATACTTGTATTCATTCTCATTCACCTTGTTTGGCGATTCGTATTCATTGTGTGCATTCAGTTTGGTATTTGGTCATCGTTTTGCATTCATGGCTCTGATGTGGGTCCTTTAGAGATGCTACTTGGACGGTACCGGTGTATCATTTCTACCGATCACAATAGTCTCTAGTAGGCCTTCGATCAGGAGGATTCATTGTTTTGTATTCACTTTGGGGAGGGCGGTTCCCCGGCATAGAGTATTTGTTGATATCATCTTTCGTTCGTGGTTATCATTTCGTTTGCGTTCTGGGAAACGTTACTTGGGTTAGGTCGACACTCATTACTGTCGAAGAGTGAATCTCGGGGCGAGATTCCTTTCAACAGGGGGATGATGTGACGTCCGGGAAAATTTTTCTTTTTATCGCTTCGTTCTCTTTGACTTCGGGAAATTTTCGAGACGAAAATTCTTTCAACAGGGGGATGATGTGACACCCGGCATGTTTAGGTCAACATTTTATAAACACATAAGTCTACCTTAGCGAAAAACGTTTATTAAACATACTTGACGGGGTCAGTCGAGTCGGAACACAGTCCGTATTGTCCAGGGTTAAATGATTTGGAGGATCATTGGGTTAGTCACACACACACACACACACACACGTTACGAGTCCCGTTGTTGGTGAATTACATAAACTAGGTCATGTGTTATGCGTAGATTGATTCTTGTGGTAGATTATAAGCAAATACGTGTTTAAACGATTTGTAGATGATTATCGATGCCTATATATGTTAAACATAGATTAAGATTGCATGTTCCTGTGTTAGGATGCGTTAAAATGCGTTAAACACGACAAACTGGAAAACTAGAAAAACATAGGTCCAGGTTCGACCACATCGTGGGGGCGAACCTGGAAAATAATCTTGGTTCGACCCTTACTGAAGGGGCGAACCTGGAATGTGAAAATAATAATATTTCATTCGACCAGATAAGGTACATTCAACCCTAAGAAAGGGGCGAATGTGGGTACATTCGACCATGTAAAATGGGCGAATGTGGACTAGTATAAACACCACACTTTGTCATTTTTCACCATTTCACAAACCCACCACCGATCATTACATGAATGTGCAGCACCTATCCTCTGCTGCCCACACCTCCACGCATATAACCACACCACCAGCAACCACCATACCTCACCCCTTTCTGACAACTCTCATGCGGCGCCGCCGCCAACCACCACCCGAGCCATCAACAGCCATCACACGAGCCACCAAACCCACGCATCTATCCCTCTCCTCTTATTCTTGCACCACACCCTTCCACCACTTCACAAACAGCAGCGGTAGCAGCATAACATCACGATTACAAACAACCATAGTGGCTCCAGATCGTGGGTTTCGTTTGATGTTTGGTTCCGGATATGTTACTCTTATGGGGCAGCAGTGGCGTGGGTTTGGATCTCGGTTGCCATCCCGACTTGCCCACGAATGAAGAGTGACACGACGGTGACGCTGGTAATAGTTTTCCGGCTGCGGGTGTTTGTTTGGTCTCCGGTGAGCCTCGATACAAACCAGTAATGAGTTGTCTTCTTTTCTGGGTTTAATCTCGTCGTTGTTGGTTCTGGTCAGATCTGGACAATCGGTTCTAGATTCTTGAAAGGGGTGTTTCAATCAATAATCTGGGTGTTTGTATCGGTAGTTTCAATTTGCTTTCTTTTCGGATCAAGTGTTCTAGTAGATCCGGTTGTTGAGTCTCGGGTCTGGTCCGTCTTTCTGTTCTGGTCAACCTTAGTCAACAGCCAAATCCGGTCAGATCTGTCTCGGTTCGAGGCACGCACTTGTCGGTTCGCGAGTCTATCTTTGGGAAGGCATAACGCGCGCCTTATCTTGATTCGTTTATTTCGCGCAACATTGTATTTACTTATATAAATATAATTGTATTCTAAATATAAAACGTTAACGGTGTATACGCGCGTAACGAACCGAACGTACTTGTAATAAAACGCCTAGAATAGTAATGAGACATTTGACAAAGGAATGGTTAATCTATATTATGTTTATGAGCATACGCATTCCCATATTTCTTTTACATATACAAACATATTATCTAGTCGTTTATTCAAGTCCAACAATAGTCGATTTATTATTTTGTCGCCAAATGATTGTTACTAGAACGATCAAAGGTTGAGGTATACATAAGCGTTACTTGTCATGCATGTAATTTTTGTTACATTATAGTTTTAACGAGTTAATCAATTGTCGTGTCTAAAAGCTTAGTCAAATTACGTGATGTTTAGTTTACACAATTGATGTTTTGGGATAAAATAGACGACTTGCGTCGTCTGGTTTCTTACAAAAACAGAGGAAACTCTGCCCAAATTTTTACAAAATATAACTATAATTTTGTACAAAAGAAGCTAAGTTTTACAAATAAACGCTATACAAACCTTACTTCGTCATGATATAAAAGCGTACATAAATAAATATAATACATATATTGTTTGGTCTTCAAACAAACTAAAACGCGAATCAAGTTACACATAATATTTTTCACTATCTTAAATATTCTTTTCTAGCTAGTTTTGAATCTGAATATTATATAAAGTATACATATACATTATATATAACTATACACGTGAGCAAGCTTCGTGAGACTAAACCAAGTACTATCGGTTCTTTAAGTCATACACTCATTAAGACACGTATTGTTTACAATACGAGTCTAGGTAGTTGAATCAACTATCTTTACAACCTAGAAATGAAACAAGTGTATTTGCATTAGAATTTAAGGCATCGTTTATTTGTAATAGGATACAAGAGTTCAATTAATCCAAGTTCAGACTTGTTGCTACTTGCTAGTACTTACACAGTGAATTTCAGGTGAGTTTACGTAACCATGATTATGCAATTTTTTATACTTGCAACATTATACTTAAGCAATTCTACATACATGTCTAGTTGTAAACTTTAATGCCTCATGATTTAGACAACAACAACAGTTAGACTTACGCTTCAACATACATAATCATTAGCTATGGCCAAGCCGGCGATACTCAATAATAGATCTATTGGATTGACAATCCCACCTAGATTCGTTGACCATCTTTTATGGGGAGCGCGGGTGATTGTTATCGTTCCAACATGATATTAAGGTGAACCGTGGATGACGGGATGGACCTAAACTAGTTGGAGGTTTGATTATGTGCATTCAACACTTCATGTTTTTTCATGTAGACTTAAACTTACGATAGACATATGAATTGCTAAACTTTTATTCTTAAACTTAATTGCTTGACATGGCTTATGTATTCTCACCAACTTCTAGTTGACCCCCCCATTTTTACAACTCAACAGGAAATAATGATGCGTGAAGACTAGAGTGCTAGCATGAGAAGACAAATTGATGTTTTAAGCTTTGTTTGATTATTTGATGTAGACTTTAATGTAATTCAATTTTGTAATGAAATAAAGGATTATTTAAACATATGTATTTCCATGAGCTACTGAACAATCATTCATACGCGACACCTCGATGTTTCCGCCATCGGTTGGGGTGTTACAAATTGGTATCAGAGCCATGGTTATAGGGAATTAGGTTATTAGAAAAATAATCTAGTCTATAACCTTAGGACTTTAACCAGTATTTGCTTCAATTACTTGTAGCTCTACCTTATCCTTATCTCTATCCCTATCCTCATCCTTATTCTTAGCCTAACTTGGTCTTGCCTACTCTCTTTCACTTACTTGCTACAATCCTAACGTACTTCTAGATTATTAAGGCAAATTCGTTGGGCTTAGACCTGATCTGTTTTGATAAGCCAACATTTTCGTTTATTCGGGGTTAGATATTTACAATCTTTGTGTTTCATTTTCATTTATACCCCCTCACTCCTGTATAAAATCTAAGTTTTGAATCTCAAAATTTTTACAATTCAAATGTATTTTCTTCTTATATAATTCCCTCATTAGCTTAAACTTCATGAATCATTTCTGGGTTTCACAATCCTAATTCATTTTACAAACTTATAATATTACCCATAAGCCTAATTATTTTTAACATCTAACCCAAATCATATGTTTCCCTTTTACATCATACATAAAACTATTATCTTTGATGTTTCTGGCCAATTTTATTTTAAACTTCCCCCCCCCCCTACAATTTTTATTTATGTGTATATATATATATGTATATTTTGAAGATACCATAACCCATAAAATTTCATCACATTCGAGATTTTAAAATCCTTGTTTAAACTGTAACCTTATAATCTGTGTATAGGAGATACTGTAGCACCAAAGCTAAAGAGTACTGAATTTTGTCAAACTTTCAACACTTGGGAATTTCACAAACTATAACAAATATATATATATATATATATATATATATTTTAAAAAGAGTCTTTTATTTCCACAAACTTATTTGCTAAATTTCAAATTTTTATTAAACAATTTATTGGCGTAACAAATGATTTACGATAAAAATGTTTTAATCTATTAAGAATGACCTCTTTTATGTATTACTCGAAGCCTATTATACAAAACGTCTGAACAAATTCTTGATTTTTGAAATCCAACATCGTGTTTAAAACCTATGACTCATCGAAATATTTTGATCTAAATCAATTTAGTTGTACAATTTAATGACTTTTGCTTTATATATAAAACCAATTTTGAAAATAAAATCTTTCCATCCACAGGAACAAAATTTACTCTACAATTTTTTTCCATTAACGCATACTTATTTTAAACTTGTTCGAACTATTACAAATTTTTGCCAAATACCACAATCATGTTTTCTCATACGCTTGTATCTAACCATTTATTCAAACCCCACGATTATTCTGCATGATCACCTTACTATTTGCGTCTTTTTTGAAACCCTATAAATTAAACCCTTTATCAACCATTTACACATTCACCATTTTTCACAACCTTGATTTTACTTTGAGTTTTCATCATCTCTCAAAATCCAAATTCACATCCTTTACCTCCTCGAACATGAACTTGATCTCCACGATAACCACACTATTGAAAGCTTAATTGTTCGTTGCATCAAACTTGAATATTAGTTATACATGAGGATTTGATTATCTACCTGCACAATTGATTATTCATGATACATGAAAGCATGGAATATAAACTATTTGCTATAAACACACCTAGAGTCATTAACCTTGTCTAGGGCAACTCTGTTACAACTCGCATGCTATACTCGATACTTAATGCATTTACAAACTTGCTTACATGTATGTATTATCAATTTGCAACTTATGTGATAAACCAAAATCAATTGTTACACTTAATCAAACAACTGATAGAGGATGAAGTACTTGCTCAACGGTTAGTAGAGTACCAAATAACCTACTCAACGATTGGTAGAGGTCATCATGCCTTTTCAATAGTCGGGAGAGGCCCTACAACCTGCTCAACGACTGGTGGAGGCTATCCAACCTGCTCAACAATCGGTAGAGGTTCCTACTCACTAACTGGTAGGAGTCTTTTCCTGCTCAATAGTTGGACTCATTAATACAAAGGTTCAACCACATGATTATTTTTTGCATTATTTACATGTGTGTTAGAGTCATAGAAGGACACAAAACCCTAATGTAAGGTAAATTGGTGATTGCGGTCCGGAACGTAATCACGAATTTACAGGTACGTTATGCTAGTGTGAAATTCTATCAAGGTTTTCGGTAAATAACCAATTATAAACTCTAGTTACCTGATAGTTCATTTAGTCTTTCTATAGTCAATAAACTCATGAATTTCTTTTAGGATTCCTAAAACTTAAGATTCTTATACATCCATACCGACATCAACTAAACCAATCCAAAACTAACAAGTACTGTTCTAGATCTGTTATCACACATTAACAAAACAACCTGAACTAAATTAAGATTCTTATTCTCCTTGCTATTTCAGCTGAACCTAATCCAACCCTTAAAACTCACACATATCAAAACTCTTACCCAAATTATTCGAAACATATTATTCTATTACTTATAAATTCATGTTGTGCCTTAACCCAAATTTTTCCAAACCACATTTGTCTTAATTTCTACCAAATCACACTCAACCCTGTGTTTTTAATAACTTCGGGACGAAGTTTCCTAAAGTAGGGGAAACTGTAACGCCTCGCTATTTCAATAAATAATAATAATTATTATTATTATTATTATTATTATTATTATTATTATTATTAATAATAATTCCTACAAATGTTCACACGTCTATAAATACGTCTATTATTAATATATATGTACACATAGTCCAAACACTTGAGCTAAATCCGTTTATATGAACAAATAACGCGTTTGTAAGTAATAACACGCTAGTAACCGACCCTTATCGTTGTAAATTTCTAAACGCGACCTAAAAATATATAACAAGTATATAATCCAACCACTCGTTTTAAGTCGGTTTATATAAATAAATTTAACAAAATATCTATTTTAGCGGTTAAATAAGTTATGTAATTTAAACGAGACCCGAGTCGGTAAGAGTTCGTACACGTGATACCTTCCACTTAACCTACCCAAGACCCTACCTATTTAAAACCCCACAAGTCTTCTTCTTCATCTTAACAAAATAAAACCCTACCCACAATAACCTACAACCCTCTTATTACCTCCTCTCTTCCTTCTTCCTCTTACCTTCAAAAAAAGAAAAAGAAAAAAAGAAACCACCACCGATCATTACATGAATGTGCAGCACCTATCCTCTGCTGCCCACACCTCCACGCACATAACCACACCACCAGCAACCACCATACCTCACCCCTTTCTGACCACTCTCATGCGGCGCCGCCGCCAACCACCACCCGAGCCATCAACAACCATCACACGAGTCACCAAACCTACACATCTATCCCTCTCCTCTTATTCTTGCACAACACCCTTCCACCACGTCACAAACAGCAGCGGTAGCAGCATAACATCACGATTACAAACAACCACAGTGGCTCCAGATCGTGGGTTTCGTTTGATGTTTGGTTCCGGATTTGTTACTCTTATGGGGCAGCAGTGACGTGGGTTTGGATCTCGGTTGCCATCCCGACTTGCCGACGAATGACGAGTGACACGACGGCGACGCTGGTAATAGTTTTCCGGCTGCGGGTGTTTGTTTGGTCTCCGGTGAGCCTCGATACAAACCAGTAATGAGTTGTCTTCTTTTCTGGGTTTAATCTCGTCGTTGTTGGTTCCGGTCAGATCTGGACAAACGGTTCTAGATTCTTGAAAGGGGTGTTTCAATAAATAATCTGGGTGTTTGTATCGGTAGTTTCAATTTGCTTTCTTTTCGGATCAAGTGTTCGAGTAGATCCGGTTGTTGAGTCTCGGGTCTGGTCCGTCTTTCTGTTCTGGTCAACCTTAGTCAACAGCCAAATCCGGTCAGATCTGTCTCGGTTCGAGGCACGCACTTGTCGGTTCGCGAGTCTATCTTTGGGAAGGGATAACGCGCGCCTTATCTTGATTCATTTATTTCGTGTAACATTGTATTTCCTTATATAAATATAATTGTATTCTAAATATAAAACGTTAACGGTGTATACGCGCGTAACGAACCGAACGTACTTGTAATAAAACGCCTAGAATAGTAATGAGACATTTGACAAAGGAATGGTTAATCTATATTATGTTTATGAGCATACGCATTCCCATGTTTCTTTTACATATACAAACATATTATCTAGTCGTTTATTCAAGTCCAACAATAGTCGATTTATTATTTTGTCGCCAAATGATTGTTACTAGAACGATCAAAGGTTGGGGTATACATAAGCGTTACTTGTCAAGCATATAATTTTTGTTACATTATAGTTTTAACGAGTTAATCAATTGTCGTGTCTAAAAGCTTAGTCAAATTACGTGATGTTTAGTTTAGACAATTGATGTTTTGGGATAAAATAGACGACTTGCGTCGTCTGGTTTCTTACAAAAACAGAGGAAACTCTGCCCAAATTTTTACAAAATATAACTATAATTTTGTACAAAAGAAGCTATGTTTTACAAATAAACGATATTCAAACCTTACTTTGTCATGATATAAAAGCGTACATAAATAAATATAATACATATATTGTTCGGTCTTCAAACAAACTAAAACGCGAATCAAGTTACACATAATATTTTTCACTATCTTAAATATTCTTTTCTAGCTAGTTTTGAATCTGCATATTATGTAAAGTATACATATACATTATATATAACTATACACATGAGCAAGCTTCGTGAGACTAAACCAAGTACTATCGGTTCGTTAAGTCATACACTCATTAAGACACGTATTGTTTACAATACAAGTCTAGGTAGTTGAATCAACTATCTTTACAACCAAGAAACGAAACAAGCGTATTTGCATTAGAATTTAAGGCATCGTTTATTTGTAATAGGATACAAGAGTTCAATTAATCCAAGTTCAGACTTGTTGCTACTTGCTAGTACTTATACAGTGAATTTCAGGTGAGTTTACGTAACCATGTTTATGCAATTCTTTATACTTGCAACATTATACTTATGCAATTCTACATACATGTCTAGTTGTAAACTTTAATGCCTCATGATTTAGACAACAACAGTTAGACTTACGCTTCAACATACATAATCATTAGCTATGGCCAAGCCGGCGATACTCAATAATAGATCTATTGGATTGACAATCCCACCTAGATTCGTTGACCATCTTTTATGGGGAGCGCGGGTGATTGTTATCGTTCCAACATGATATTAAGGTGAACCGTGGATGACGGGATGGACCTAAACTAGTCGGAGGTTTGATTATGTGCATTCAACACTTCATGTTTATTCATGTAGACTTAAACTTATGATAGACATATGAATTGCTAAACTTTTATTCTTAAACTTAATAGCTTGACATGGATTATGTATTCTCACCAACTTCTAGTTGACCCCCCCCCCATTTTTACAACTCAACAGGAAATAATGATGCGTGAAGACTAGAGTGCTAGCATGAGAAGACAAATTGATGTTTTAAGCTTTGTTTGATTATTTGATGTAGACTTTTATGTAATTCAATTTTGTAATGAAATAAAGGATTATTTAAACATATGTATTTCCATGAGCTACTGAAGAATCAATCATACGTGACACCTCGATGTTTCCGCCATCGGTTGGGGTGTTACATAGATGTTATAACAATGATCTAGGACTGTTATTGATGATGATTTATGATTGAGATAGGTTACAATTGATTATTGATGATGCTTTGTTCATTTTGGGGATTTTAGGTTAGATCTAGGGCTTGTTCATGATGATAGTTATAAGGATATGATTGGGGGTTTCTTGTTCATGATAATCTGAGTATATTAAGTTGATTATTGATTGATTTCACGAAGTTTCCTAATAGGGTAAAGATTGCATGCGTTTGATGTGACATCTCCATAATTTGCTACTTCGGGTAACTTGTAGAACGAACGGATTTCGGGATAAAATTGGTAGGGTTTTGTAGGAATATGTTAATGATAGTTGACTGCTGTGATTGGTGATGTTTCGTGATGTTTTCGGACCGTTTAGATGCGTTTTGGTGCGTTTTATGAAGTTCCGCAGCAAACGGTCGAACGTGGAACTCATTCGACCCATCGTGTGGTCGAACGTGGCTCAAAACGGTCGAACGTGGCTCCAAACGGTCGAACGTGGCTCCAAACGGTCGAACGTGGCTCAAAAGGGTCGAAGGTGGCTCAAATGGGTCGAATGTAGCACCAAAGGGTCGAATGTGGGTGTCTGGGGGTCGAATGTGGGTGCCTGGGGTCGAATTTGGGTGCCCGGGGGCAAATTAACACGTTTTAGGGTTGAATTAACATACGTTAAGGTTGAATAAACATATGTTAGGGTCAAATAAACATGTGTTGGGTCAAATGAACTTGTGAATAGGTTGAATGAACATCATGAGGGTTGAACCAAGGGTCCATGGGTCGAACCAGAAGCCCTTGGGGGCGAACCAAACACAATAAACTCCCGATTCGACCTTACGACTTCGTATATGCGATTTTTGATGCAAACTAAGTGTTTTATGCTTGAAACTTATGTTTTAACCTTATGTGAATGACTAATTGATGTAATGGGTCACCAACGGGATGTCGGGTCTGTCTGGTATGTCCGGTTAACATTTAAACGCACTTTTTAACACACGTTGTCAAGATCTGGACAATCGGGGACTAGTTAACCTTCGGGTTAGTAGTCAATACACTTATTCAAACTCATTGATAGGTTGTCACTAAGTTGGGTCATCATACACATGCTGGAATTCTAAGTATCTGAAGGCACACTCTAAGGTGAGTTTCACGGCCCCACTCTTTTACAGGTTTTAAATTTTCGGGGGGAGAAAACATGTTGTATTCTTTAAACGTGTGTCAACTATGTTTTCATAAAAGGCATTTCAACTATGTTTTCATGAAAGGTGTGTCAACTATGTTTTCATAAAAGGCGTTTCAACTATGTTTTCATGAAAGGTGTGTCAACTATGTTTTGGTATTCACGAATTCATTGGGTTTTGGAGTATTCATTATGTTTTCAAGTATTTATTATGTTTTGGAGTATTCATTATATTACTATGCGATCTTTGGAAGTCCCGGGGAGAACCATGAATGTGCGGGGATGCACAACGGGGGAAATGTGGATAGATCTATTTGGGCTTGACCCGCCCCACTCGTCGACTGGAGGTCGGACGGGTGCATGTTGTCTCTTACGTATTCAGTATTCAGTATTCAGTATGCAGTATTCAGTATTCAGTATTCAGTATTCATTCGGGCATGTATTCAGTATTCACAGTATTCGAGTCCAGTAATGGTTTTCCAATCGCAGTAGTAACAGGTATTCTTATGTTTTGCATGCATGTGGTCTGGATTTACCATGGGTATTCATTTGGGATTCAGTATTCATTGGAGTCGGTATTCATTAAAAACCTGTGAACTCACCGGCATTATGTGCTGACATTTTTAGCATGTTTGTCTCAGGTCGCTAAGGTAGCAGCTGTCGATAGGCGCACGGAGTCTCACGGCGTCTAGGAATCATAAGCATGTTTTGTTAAACATTTCAGACTTTGTGTTTTACTTTTGAGTTGTAATAATACATTTTGCTTCCGCTGTGCTAGAACGGTTTTGAAACTCAATGGCAGTTTACGTTGTTTTCATATCATATAGTGTCGTTTATTGTGACCATTGACTTGGATCCTGGTTTGTCACGCGCCTCGCGGTAAAAATCCGCAAGTGGAAATTTGAGGGTGTGACAAAATCAACCAAAGTCAAACAAATTAGAGCCCGATTGTGTTGGAGACATCGAACCTAAACAATTTCAGCCATGGTAGCATCTTATAATGGGCTTGTTGCGAGTCAAATTGGTAATAACAACTTGACCAATGAAGACTACGCACAGATTGATAAAGAAGAGATGGAGCTCATGGATATTCAATGGGCATTTGCAAGTATTATGAGGAGAGCTACTGATTTCATCCAGAAAACTGGAAGAACTGATCTTTCTACTTCTCCGAACACCACTTATGGCTTCAACAAAGCCAAAGTGACTTGTTTCAATTGTGGTGAGAAAGGCCATTTTAAGAGAGAATGTACACAACCAGCACAGCAGAGAAATAGAAATTCTTTCAACTCTAACTACCAAAACCGTCAAACCCAAAATCAGGTATCTTACCAAAGTCCTAATATTTCAAGCTTTCAACCACAAAATTACTACCAAAACCGCCAAAATATCCCACAAAATAACACTGTTAGACAAAACACAACACAAAACCAAAACCAAACACCACAAAATTCAAATAGAACAATCATTCCTATTTCTACACCAAACACACAAACCCAAACAGATAATCAAAACCAAGATTTGGTGATACAGAAAGACGAAAGGTTTGATTGGACAGGGATGCAGTTAGGTGTTGAAGAGATTACAACGGGGAATGTGGCTTGTGTTGCACAGCAGATGAATTTGGATGAGCCGGTAGAGGTTGAAGAGGAATTAGTGTCTGAAAAGATATCTGAGGTGAGGATCGAGGAGTTGAATGAAGAGAGTGATGATCGTACAGAGAAGAAGTCTGGGATGATTCTTGATTCGGTTTCTGATATTCCCGAACAGTATGATTCAGCTTATTCTGATGAGGAGAGTGAGTCTGATTCTGAATCTAGTGTTAACTCACTGGATGATGATATTGACCAATTGCTTGCTGAAGCTGACTTTTTGATGACCCATAAATCATGCATGGTGGATGATGCTTGTACCAGGATTGATTATTCAAAGTTTTTCGCTGGGAAGGAAGCACACTTTGCCTTGATGGCCATGACAGAACCTCCAAAACAGGTAAGTACCGAATCTGCTTCTAATTCAAATTCAACTTGTGTTAAACATTGTAATGCTTGTGATAAATTGAAAGAGGAGAATAAGCAACTCAAGGTTCAGCTTAAGAGTGCTAAAATCAACTGTCAATCCTATCAGAAAGAAGCAAAAGAGTTTAACAGAGTACTTGATGGTTATAAGAAAGATGTTTCAGAACTGAAAAAGACTCTATCTTTGAAACAAATGGCCATAAATAATTATATCAATGATTTAGAAAATACAAAACTTGAAATGGCCACCATCAAGTGCTTTGCAGAAAAAGTGAACAAGAAACTTGAGAGTTATAAGCATATCGCTTATGATGTTGATCATATAATAGAAGAGCCTTCACAGTCTAGTAGTGCCAACTACAAAGCTGTCCCAGCTCCGGTGTTGTTTGAAAACCATAATTTGCACTCAATAGCACCGGAGAGCTCAGTTAAATCTGACTCTACATCGGATGACGAGTCAAACACTTCTAGTGTGGGAGACCCTTATTCTGATGTTAGACCTGTATTGGGAAATGATGAAGGTGTAGTTGCTGTAACTGATGATTCTGATTCAGAGGATGAACATGAGCGAACAAATGATGTACCTCCAGAAATCTTAAAGAAAATTTATTTGGATGTTCCTAAAGAACCAAAAGTCCATGTCACAGAATTTATTAAACCAAAAGAAAAGTCAAACGGTTTTCTTGAGCCGACTTACTCAAAGGACCCAACTCCTGAGAGTTTAAGAAGAAGGTGTGTGGATGATCAATATCCTATCACTAGTTATGCAAAGTCGAACGCCAAGAACAACTTTGAAGAGTAATGTGCGTGTTTTAAGTGCGGGGAGAGATGGCATTTACTTGCTCACTGCCCGTACGTAAGGCACAAGAGGCACGAGGTGGAAATGAAGCAGAAGTATGAAAGTCCAGTCGATAATCATTTTTATCCACAAAGACGATTTGTTCCTCAACCAGCACCTTTTTATAATCAAAGCAGATATTTTCAAAAGAGTGAAAATCGTCCGATGACATATGATCGTCGTAACCGGATAGCTACTGAAAAATCTCTTAAGAAACAAATGGTGAACTCAACTGTTGACAAGAAAAAGGTTCCTGTTAAACCTGCTATCAAACCAACAGTTGGACATGTCTCTGTTAAATCAGAGAAGGTAACCAAGAAAGTTTCGTTCAAAGAAGAAGTGAAGAAACCGGCTGAGACCCCAAAATCTCAAATCCGGATCCTGAAACGATCTGAACAATCTTGGTCACAAAAGGGTTCTCAAGGTGCTTCAACTTCACAACAACATGTGAAATCGGAGAATGAAAAAGATTTGAGTGATCAGAAAAAGATAGATTCAAATCAAACTGTTTGTGAAACATCTAATTCTTTACTTGATATGTGCAGGGTCCCCCAAAAAGGCTTGGGTCCCCCAAAAAATCTAATTCTTTACTTGATATGTGCAGGGAGCTTCAGCTGGCCCTATGAGCAGTCTTTGGATTCTTGATGTAACATCGCGAATTTCCCCTAATTTGTTTTTGATAAAAAGAATGTATTGTTTTAAACAATATATGTTTTAAATACCTTAAGCTAATAATTATTTGTATCTCGACATTTTTGTACGTTTTAAAAATATTTCGAGTCACTTTCGGGCTTATATAATCATATTATGAATTTAGAATAATATAGTTTTAGGGAAATAATTGCCAAAAAAAGATTTGTGTGCACCGGGACTCGAACCCGCGTCCACAGCCAACCAACACACAGTGACAACTAACTGAGCCAACTATCATCTTGTGTAGTATTTCAGAAGAAAATAAACTTAACACATTCCTTAAATTGATTAGTCAAAGTCTTAGTCAAACAGTCAAAGTCTTAGTCAAACAGTTAAAGTCTTAGTCAAATAGTCAATTCATCATAAAACCTTACTTTATGGTGTTGACCAACTTTAATGGCTAATTGACTCCAAAACTAGTATAAAAACCCACCTATGACCCATTATACTTTGCACCTCTAAATCGATTGTTTCAATCCGATTAAACTTTCCCTCATACCTTTCTTCTATAGTCTATTACTTCTACAATTGAAGCTTTGATTATAAGCTCTTGTAATTGGCAAATTGGAAGCTTGATATTCTTTCTTTTTCGTTTTCTTCAATTTGGACTAGCTACGTTGTTGAGCCTTTGGGATTCGCCTCGCATACATTCACAACACATTATTCTATTTTTTTCACGAGACATAAAATTTTGCTAAGGTGAGTTTTACATAGCCCCTTTTCTATTTATCACCGTTTTTGGGGTGAAACATGTTACAACATTCTATATGCAATTCAATCATCAAAGTGTCTATGTGTTTTTCTATGTTGCATTATGTCTTGAACATGACTAGGGTAAGCACAATTCTAGCATAATTATTAACATTGATCAGCCGACGGTATACAATGCTAGATCTATTGGACTGACAATCCCACCCGGATACGTGCCTCCTACAAAGGTAGCGTGGGTGTTTGTTATCGCATAACATATTCGAGTGAACCATGAGCGTATGGGATGTACCACATTATTACAGTCACAAGGGTTTATTATGCACTCGATTTACTTCTAGTATGTTTTCACATATGGACTAGACTTGCCATGACACTTGAATTGTACAAGTTTTATTCAATTATCAAAACCTATGTAATTCTCACCAACTTTTGTTGACCCAAAATATTTTCAAACTTAACATGTTTCAGGTTATAGCTTGCTTGAAGATTAGAGTTATTGCTTGAAGATGCGTAGCTAGTATTTTTCATTTTGATGTACAAAAATCTTAGAACAATTGTATGTAATTTATTTAAATCATTTATTGAAATTTATTATTTACCATGAGTTACTAAACAATCATCAATACGTGACATCCCGATGTTTCCGCCATCGGTTGGGGTGTTACAGTTGACAGTGGAGCTTTTGGTCACATGACAGGGGATCTTTCGCTACTATTCGATATCAGAAATATCAATGGAGGTTATGTAGCGTTTGCAGGAAACAAGGGTGGTTACATTACCATGGAGGGTAGTGTCAGTAATGGAATAGTGAGTTTTGAGAGGATGTCTTATGTGAAGCAAATCTATTACAATCTGCTCAGTGTCAGTCAGATATGTGATAAGCAATTTTCTGTATTCTTTGATGACAAATCTTGCTACATACTCAAGCCGGGATTCGAGTTACCAAAAGAGTGGGTGATGTTAAAGGCACCGAGAGTGAACAACTTGTACATTCTCGACATGCCTAAAGCAATGACTACACAAGGCCAAGTCACGTGTTTTCTCTCCAAGGCTACTGAAAAAGAATCAATTATGTGGCATAAGAGGATGGGACACATTCACCTACGAAAGATAAATCAATTGGTGAAGAATGAACTTGTCACAGGTGTGAACGTTAAACATTTTCACTTAAATGACAAGTGTGCGAGTTGCAAAAAGGGTAAGTAGCACAAACAATCCCATAAGCCAAAGAAAGTCAATTCCGTTGAATTGCCAGTTTAACGTTTGCACATGGATCTGTGTAGATGCATTTTGTGCGACTAATGCTTT
Organism: Ambrosia x helenae; assembly: GCA_030844895.1. Classification (NCBI taxonomy): domain Eukaryota; kingdom Viridiplantae; phylum Streptophyta; class Magnoliopsida; order Asterales; family Asteraceae; genus Ambrosia; species Ambrosia x helenae. The sequence goes on from CM061227.1 coordinate 56,783,239, forward strand.
GGATTACAATAAACATGTGTTAGTATTGGTTATCGGACGGGCGAAGTAAAGAATTGTTGGGCGAATGAAGAATTATGAAGGTGCGAAGGAGTGAAAACGTACGAAGGAGAGACTGGAGTGCGAATGAAGAATTAATTGTTATGTCATGCTTGGCTCGACCAATGTGTTTTGGCGAACCTACACAATCGACCATGCAATATGGGCGAATGTGCAGGCCTATAAATAGGTTAAGCAATTTTTTGAAAGTTAGTTGTTGGTCATTTTATTCCCTCCTGTTTTGTGTCTCTCCCTAGTATTTGTGGCAACTTATTTTCAAGTTAGATTTGATTGTAAACATTATTAAAACGTGTAATTCAAGTTGTTTATGAATGAGAAAAACCTTTGAAAGATGATTTCTGTGTTTTGATTGTTTGATTATCATTATTGTGATTGATTCAGGGATTCCGCACCTGAATCAAACTTGTTTGATCAATCTCTTTGTAGATTTGACGATCCTAAGCGCATACAAAGTGGTATCAGAGCCATTATGGATCAAACAACCACAATTTGATAATTTTACAGCAGATTTGGACCCTATTTTGATCAAAAACTTTCTGTTTTCATTGATAAAACTGAATTGGTGATAAATTGATTGATTAGAGCTTGTTTTCATGGATAAATTGGATAATTCTCTTTGATAAACTTGTTCCAAATCAAATCCGAATCAAAACCTGATTAAAATCATCAAATTCTTTCAACTTTTGAAAAATTTGATCAAAATCAACTGATTTTCAAAGAATAACCGTTTTTGAAAGTGCAGGGTCGAACCTAGGGAGATATAGGCGGACGTGTGTGTTAAACGGTCGAACCAAAGGATTTTTTGGTCGAAGGTGATGTTTTAAGTGGTCGAACCTAGAGCTTGTTAGTGTATTGGTGTTCATTCGACCATACTTGTTTCTTTCGACCATTCGAACGGTCGAAGGAGAAATACAAACGGTCGAAAGAGAATTAAACGGTCGAAAGTGATTTGTGTTTGACATACTTCTCATTCGTATCTTTTAAAACGGTCGAAGGAGAACAGTTTTACTCATTCGACCATTCGACTCGTATGAAGGAGAATTCTGTTTAAAACTTTTCTAATCTTTTCGTGTTTAAACATTTTCAGATCAAGATGTGGAACTTTCCGACTACACCACGACCAAACACGACACCACAACAGCAGACAACTATGGATCCTTGGTCGGTTGCTGCCCAAAAGTCTAGTCAACCGTCACAACCTATCAACTATATGGCGATGACTAGTACTATTCCTCAACATGTTGCGCAACCACAACCTCAACCGATTGGCGACTATTGGGGAGTAGCAGCAGCAGCAGTTCACACACAGACGACTAATGCCATATCAACGCTTATTCAAGACTTGTCATCTGGGAGTGGAAACTGACCACCTAAGCTTATGGAGATGGTCGACTACAACACGTGGAAGACTAAGTTCAAGATCCATTTGGAGGGTATGGGTTCAAAGGCAACTGAGGCGTGGCAGATGATTGCGAAAGGCTATGTTGCTCCGATCTTGGAGAACACGGGAGAGCCTATTCCTTTGGAGAATCTAGCAGACGATGAAAAGAAAAAGTTTGCTATTGAGAAAAAGGCGTTTTCTCAATTGTCCCAAGCTATCAACACTGATTTGATACATTAGTTTGGTTCTTGCACGACTTCTAAGCAGCTGTGGGACATGTTGAGAAACAGGCATGATGGGAATGAGAAGAATAGGAAGCTAAGGATGGAGGAGCTTCGCAAAGAGTTTGAGAATTTTAGTTACATGGGTAATGAGACTTTGAAAGAGTTGGTTCCAAGGTATTGCCACTTACTCACAGAGCTGTCAAGCTATGAGATCAGCATACCTATGTCTAAATTGGTGGACAAGTTTGCCAATGCGTTGCCACCGTATTGGAACTAGCATATTGAGGTGTTGAAAGAGAAGGATGCGTACCAGTATTGGACGATCAATGAGTTTATACAGAAACTGGAAAACAAGGAGATGGAAGAGAAGAGGAAAGCAAAGAGGGCTCAAATTCCTCAGAATCCGGAACTTTATCTTGGTGGTACATCTACTTCTCATTCTACTTCCAGTTCTACTACCAATGTTGCTCCACACATCGCGTGCGTATCTAACATCGTTGAACCACCCAAACAACCAATCAACTACCTAGCTCAAACATCTTCATATACCTCACCATCATATCCAACAACTTCTTATATTCCACCATTTTCACCCATGCAACAAGCAGCGTGTTACTCTGCTAGCCAACCTCAACAGCAACAACCTTTCAACTCTCAAATGAACCAAATGCAACTTAACCAAAGTCAATCAAACCAAAGCCCGATTGTGTTGGAAACTTCAAATCTAAATAATGTTACTGTTGAGATTGCTCAACAACATGTAGCATTAGTTTCAGCGATGGTAGCATCATACAATGGTCTGGTTGCTAGTCAAATTGGGAACAACAATTTGACCAATGAGGACTATGCACAGATCGACAAGGAAGAGATGGAATTGATGGATATACAGTGGGCTTTTGCAAGTATCATGAGAAGAGCCACTGATTTTATTCAGAAGACCGGGAGAACGGATCTTTCAACTTCTCCTAACACCACTTATGGCTTCAACAAAGCCAAAGTAACTTGTTTCAACTGTGGTGAAAAAGGTCATTTTAAAAGAGAGTGCACACAGCCAGCACAACAAGGTAATCGAAATCCATTCAACTCTACATACCAAAACTGTCAAACTCAAAATCAAAATCAAGTATCATACCAAAGTTCCAACAACATTTCAAGCTTTCAACCTCACAACAACTATCAAAACCGCCAAAATAACCAACAAAATAACAATGCTAGACAATCCACATCACAAAACCAAAACCAAACACAACAGAACTCAAACCGAACAATCATTCCCATCTCTACACCAAACACACAAACCCAAACTGAAAACCCAAATCAAGCTTTGGTGATACAGAAGGATGAGGGTTTTGATTGGACCGATATGCAGTTGGGTGTGGAAGAAATTACGGCTGGTAATGTGGCTTGTGTGGCACAGCAGATGAACTTGGATGAACCGGCGGAGGTTGAAGAAGAGATTGTGACAGAGAAGTTGAGTGAGTTGAAGATTGACGAGTTGAATGATGAGAAGAATGTTGATGTTGATTGTGCTGAGAAGAAGACTGGAATGGTTATGGACACGGTTGCTGATATTCCAGAATAGTTTGATTCTACTTATTCTGATGAGGAGAGTGATTTTGACTCTGAATCTAGTGTTAACTCACTGGATGACGACATTGACCAGCTGCTTGCTGAAGCTGACTTCTTGATGACCCAGAAGTCATGCATGGTGGATGATGCTTGCACCAGAATTGATTATTCCAAGTTTTTCGCTGGAAAGGAAGCACATTTTGCACTGATGGCAATGACAGAACCTCCTAAACAGGTAAGTACCGAATCTACTGTTAATTCCAATTCAACTTGTGTTAAGAATTGCAAAACTTGTGATAAGTTGACAGATGAAAATAAGCAACTCAAGGTTCAACTTGAGAGTGCAAAAATTAACTGTCAATTATATCAGAAAAAATCAAAAGAGTTTAACAGAGTACTTGATGGGTATAAGAAAGATGTGTCTGAATTGAAAAAGACTTTGTCGTTAAAACAAATGGTCATAAATAACTATATTAATGATTTAGAAAACACAAAATTGGAAATGGCCACCATCAAGTGCTTTGCAGAGAAAGTTAATAAAAAGCTTGAGAGTTATAAGCACATTGCTTATGTTGTTGACCACATTATAGAAGAGCCTTCACAGTCGAGTAGTGCAAACTACAAAGCTGTCCCAGCTCCGGTGTTGTTTGAAAACCATAATTTGCATGCAATAGCACCGGAGAGCTTAGTCAAATCTGACTCTACATCGGATAACGAGTCCAACACATCCAGTGTCGGAGACCCGTATTCTGATGTTAGACCTGTTCTGGGAAACAATGAAGGTGTGATTGCTGCTGATGATTTTGATGAAGAGGATGAACAGTCTGAGACGATTGTTGAAAAAGTGAGTGATATTCCTGATGAAAATCACATCATCACTACTGAACCGGTTTCACCATCTCAGATTGTCCATCCCATGGCTAACGCTCACAAAAAGAATCAATCAGCAAAGTATGTTGATAAGAAAGTTGAGAAGTCTGTTGTTAAGAATGTTGTAAAGAATGTTGAAAAGAAAATGGTTAAGAATGTTGAAAAGAATGTTGTTAATTCTGTTGAAAAGAAAGTTGAGAATAAAATTGAAAAATCAAATGAAGAGAAAAATGAATCGTGTGATAAACCTGTGAATGTTTTCTATCGGATGCAAGGCTCCGATAAGATCATGTCTGATGAAGAATATCCGATTCAATTTGCAAAATATTCTAAAATAGAAAAGATTTGGCAGGAAAGTACAATTTGGTTCCCGAAACATGAACGAACCAATGATATTCCTCCAGCCATTTTAAAGAAAATTCATTCGGATAATCCTAAAGACCCAAAGGTCAATGTCACACAATTCGTTAAACCAACAGATAAGTCAAATAGTTTTATTGAGCCGGCTTACTCAAAGGACCCAGCTCCTGAGAGTTTAAGAAGACAGTGTATGGTTGATCAATATCCCATTGCTAGTTATTCTAAGTCGAACATCAAGGAAAACTATGAAGAGTACCGTGCGTGTTTTAAGTGTGGGGAAAGGGGGCATTTACTTGCCAACTACCCGTATGTACGACACAAGAGGCACGAGGTGGAGATGAAGCAAAAATATGATTGTCCGGTTGATAATCACAGTTATACACAGAGACGGTTTTTCCCTCAGCCAGCACCTTTTTATAATCAAAACAATTATTTCAAAAGGAGGGAAAATCGTCCGATGACTTATGATAGACGCAACCGGATAGCCACTGAGAAACCATTGAAGAAACCATTGGTGAACGCAACTGCTGACAACAAAAAGGTTCATGTTAAACCTAATGTCAAACCAACAGTTGGACCTGTCTCTGTTAAATAAGAGAAGGTAACCAAGAAGGTATCGTTCAAGCATGAAGTAAAGAAATCGGCTGAGACCCCAAAATCTCAGATCCGGATCTTGAAACGGACTGAACAATCTTGGTCATCAAAGGGTTCTGAGGGTGCTTCAACTTCACAAAATGTGAAATCTGAGAAATAAAAAGATTTGTGTGATAAGAAAAAGGTTGATAAAACCCAAGATGTTTGTGAAAAAACTGACTCTTTGAAACAATCTGTTCAAAGACCCAAGACCAAACAGGCATGGGTCCCCCGAAAAATCTAACTTTTCTACTTGATCTGTGCAGGGAGCTTCAGCTGGCCCTGTGAGCAGTCTTTGGATTGTTGACAGTGGAGCTTCTGGCCACATGACTGGGGATCTTTCGCTACTGTTCGATATTCGAAACATCAATGGAGGCTATGTAGCGTTTGCCGGGAACAAAGGAGGCTATATTACCATGGAGGGTAGTGTGAGCAATGGAATCGTGAGCTTCGAGAGAATTTCTTATGTGAAACAGATAGATTACAATCTGTTGAGTGTTAGTCAGATATGCGATAAGCATTTTTCTGTGTACTTTGACGACAAATCTTGCTACATACTCAAGCCTGGTTTTGAATTACCGAAAGAGTGGGCGATGCTAAAGGCGCCGAGAGTGAACAACTTGTACATTCTCGATATGTCAAAAGCCATGACAATCCAAGGCAAAGTCACCTGTTTCCTCTCCAAGGCTATAGAAAAAGAATCCATAATGTGGCACAGGAGGATGGGACACATTCACCTCAGAAAGATGAATCAATTGGTGAAGAATGAACTTGTCACAGGCGTGAACGTCAAACATTTTCACCTAAATGACAAGTGTGTGAGTTGTAAAAAGGGTAAGCAGCACAAACAATCCCATAGACCAAAGAAAGTTAATTCCGTTGAACTGCCACTTGAACGTTTGCACATGGAATCGTTTGGACCGGTCAAGCGTAAGATTCATGCTAGGGAGTTATATTGTCTTGTGGTGACTGATGATTTTTCAAGATTTTCATGGGTGATGTGCTTACACAGGAAGAGCGACACATTTGACAATTTGAAAGTTCTGTTCACTCATCTGGAAAATATCTATGGTCTCAAGATCAAGAGGATTAGGAGTGACAATGGGACGGAGTTTAAAAATGCACAGATGGACGATCTTTGTGAAAACAAAGTAATTCATCATGAATATAGTGCTCTGTATACCCCACAACAGAACGCTGTCGCTGAACGTAAAAACAGGACTCTAATTGAAACGGCGAGGACAATGCTTGCGGAGTCAAATCTTCCAGTAATGTTCTGGAATGAAGCAATTTACGCAGCTTGTTATACTCTTAATCGCTTTTTAACGGTGAAGAAGTTTGGCAAAACTTCTTATGAGCTGTTGAATCATCGCAAGCCGAATTTGGAGTATCTAGAACCGTTTGGAGCTCCTTGTACTATGCTTAATCCATCTGAGAAGTTCGCACCGAAGGCTGAGGAAGGATATTTTGTTGGATAGGCAACCCTGCTCAAACGGGTATTCAACAAAAGAACTCGTCAGGTCGAGGGGTGGCCTAATGTTGAAGTACAACGGTACACTCAGAATTTACAGGGAAGCGGTCCAGACTGGATGTTTTATTACAAAGATTTCTTTGAATCATTCAACCTAGATAGCTTGGTTGAAGAGGCTGTACTACGTTTATATTACGAGGTTGAAAACGCAGTGACTTCACCGTTGGTGCGTCCGATCACTATGAATCCTTAAACAGCTTCTAATGATACCAATGTTCCTCTCGTTGAAGAAGAGGTATTTCAAGAAGCTTCCACAACGTTGAATTCATCAGAATCAGAAGATGACGACGATGATGTTACAAGTGAAGCTATCTTAGATCATGCTACAGTGACACCACCAGTGAACCCAACTACAAATGGTGCTTCAACATCGAATGTGGGTAATGATCTGGTTTCTGCAGAGAACTTAACTACTCAGACGGGAGTCCAAGTACCCGATTATCCGGAATCTCGGATACATCGAATTCACCCGATCGAGCAAGTTATTGGTGATCCTGGTAGCAGTGTGATTACAAGAGGACAATTGAGGAATGCGAATTCACCAGAAAACCTTGGCAATCTTGCTTTATATGCCAAAATACAAAAATATGGTTTTCAGAATGACTGGTCTTTTGCTTGTTATGTTTCGCAGGTGGAGCCGCGAACTTACAAGGATGCTCTTTTGGACGATGCTTGGGTGGAAGCAATGCAAGAGGAGTTGTTGCAGTTTCAGAAACTTGGCGTCTGGACACTGACAGATCTGCCCCCGGGAAGAAAGAAGATTGGAACGAAGTGGGTTTTTAAGTGCAAAAAGGATGATAGAGGAGTGATCGTAAGGAACAAAGCTCGTTTGGTTGTACAAGTATTTCATCAGGTGGAGGGAATCGATTACAACGAAATCTATGCACCAGTTGCACGCTTAGAGGCAATCCGAATGTTTCTGGCGTTTGCATCATTCAAGAAATTTAAGGTGTATCAAATGGATGTCAAGAGCGCATTTCTTTACGGTGTGGTCAAGGAGGAAGTATACGTAGGTCAACCACCAGGCTTTGAAGATCCTATTCACCGGGATAAGGTCTACGTATTGAACAAAGCTCTCTACGGGTTGCACCAAGCTCCAAGGCAATGGTATGAGGAGCTGAGCACGTATCTTTTCTCAAAAGGATTCAAGCGAGGTTGGGTAGACTGCACATTATTCACTAAACGAACAGGCGATGACTTGCTTCTAGTCCAGATTTATGTTGACGATATTATATTTGGGTCTACTAACGAACTTCTATGCAAAGAATTTGAACGTGTTATGCAGGAAAAGTTCGAGATGAGTGCAATGGGAGAGATGCGGTTTTTCCTAGGCTTGCAGGTGGAACAAAGACCAACGGGGATCTTTATTCACCAGACGAAATAAGTTTCTGAAGTCTTGAGACGATTCCAGATGGATGATTCGAAGCCGATGGACACCCCAATACAACCTAATCACAGGATTGGAGTTGATGCTAAGGGGGAGCTAACTAATCCATTTACATACAGAGCAATCGTCGGATCTCTGATGTATCTCACTGCCTCCCGACCTGATATAATGTTTGCCACATGTCTCTGTGCACGTTATTGTAACCTCACGAATTTTCCCATTTATTTTGCATTAAAGTATTTCCCGATCCATGATATAAAGTCTAATTTATTTCTAAGTATTCTTATCTTTATCCGTGCACTCTATTTTTCTAAGTTCCTTTTATCATTGTACTTAAAAAAAATCTTCAATCATGACATATGTCCTATCCTAATTCTATTTATAAAATCGTCATTTTATAAGACGATGTTTTTTTTTTTATTTTCTAATTCAAACTAATGATTTTTTTTTATTTCTTATTTAAAGCTAATCATTTTTCCAATTACATTTATAATCTCAAACAAGGAAGATATAAATTCATTTCAAAATAAAGCCTTGAGTCAAGAGTCAAAGTCTTGACAACATAATTCTTGGAGTCAAAGTCCTGGTCAAAGTCCTAGTCAAAGTCTTAGTCAAATAGTCAATTCATCATAGAACCTTACTTTATGGTGTTGACCAATTTTAATGGCTAATTGAATCCAAAACTAGTATAAAAACCTACCTATGACCCATTATACTTTGCACCTCTAAATCGATTGTTTCAATCCGATTAAACTTTCCCTCATACCTTTCTTCTATAGTCTATTACTTCTACAATTGAAGCTTTGATTATAAGCTCTTGTAATTGGCAACTTTGGGGCTACACATATTTTATTTCTCGAGACTTAATACTTTGATAAGGTGAGTTTACGTAACCATGTTTATGCAATTCTTCATACTTGCAACATTATACTTAAGCAATTCTACATGCATGTCTAGTTGTAAACTTTAACGCCTCATGATTTAGACAACAACAACAGTTTCAACGAGTTTCAACATTACATAATCATTAGCTATGGCCAAGCCGGCGATACTCAATAATAGATCTATTGGATTGACAATCCCACCCGGATACGTGTACCTCCTACATAGGTAGCGTGGGTGATTGTTATCGTTCCAACATATTATTAAGGTGAACCGTGGATGACGGGATGGACCTAAACTAGTCGGAGGTTTGATTATGTCGATTCAACATATCATGTTTATTCATGTAGACTTAAACTTACGATAGACATATGAATTGCTCAACTTTTATACTTAAACTATTTGCTTGACATGGCTTATGTATTCTCACCAACTTCTAGTTGACCCCCCCATTTTTCCAAACTCAACAGGAAATATTGATGCTTGAAGTCTAGAGCTAGCATGAGGAGTTATTTGAAGTTTATGCTTTGTTTGGCTTTTTGATGTATTAGAATTTCATTCAAGACTTGTTATGTATTTTCAATTTTGGATATTTTACTTTAAATAAATTTCAATTAAAACTTGAATACCATGTGCTATTGAACAATCATCACTACGTGACATCCCGATGTTTCCGCCATCGGTTGGGGTGTTACAGTTATCAATCGAAGCCGAAACAGAGTCATCTTGCAGCTGTCAAACGTATCCTTATATATCTGAAGGATTGTCCGTCGAGAGGACTATGGTACCCTAATGATGATAATTTTGACCTAATCGTTATTTAGTGATGCAGATTGGGGCGGCTGTGACAAAGACAGCAAATCCACAACGGCTGGATGCCAGTTTATGGGGAGCAGGCTCGTGACCTGGCAATGCAAGAAACAGACCGCAGTTGCATTATCCACATGTGAAGCAGAATACGTTTCAGCATCGAGCTGCTGCTCACAGGTTCTTTGGATCCAACAACAGATGGTGGACTACGGTTTGCAATTTCTTAAAACCCCTATTTACTGTGATAATGAAGCCGCAATCACATTAACAAAAGACTTAGTAAATCACTCAAAGGCTAAACATATTCGGATTAAATATCATTTTATCCGTGATTGTTATGCTAAAGAGTTGATCGATATTGTGAATCTGTAACACCCCGCCCCTCTCACCACCAATATTGTCCGCTTTGCCCATCCAGAGCTCACGGATTTGTTTTTGGTTACCCAAGTGGAGACTTCCCAGGAGGTCACCCATCCTGAAATTTCTCCCACCTGAGCACGCTTAACTGTGGAGTTCTCCTCTCATCCACTAACATTAAGCCCCAAAACGCGTTGGTGATTTAAGAGGCAAGACATTACTTATGAACCAAGGATCTCTCCTGGCCACGGCCGATGTGGGATTTTCCTGGGGTGTCACATTCACCCCCCGTTAGAGTCTCATCGTCCCTGATGAGGTATGCACCCACCATCCCGAACGGCACAGGAGTGGCTCTGATACCAATCTGTAACACCCCAACTGATGGCGGAAACATCAGGATGTCACGTATTGATGATTGTTCAGTAGCTCATGGCGAATAATAAATGTCATTAAATAATTTAAATACGTTACATGCAATTGTTCTAAGAATTTGTACATCAAATCGATTTAAACTTTGCAAAACATCTTCAAGCATCAATTCAAATCCTCAAGCAAGTAGAACCTGAAACATGTTAAGTTGAAAATATTTTGGGTCAACAAAAGTTGGTGAGAATTACATAGGTTTTGATAATAGAATAAAATTGTTGTGCAATTCATGTGTCATGGCAATCTAGTCCATATGCGAAAACATACTAGAAGTAAATCGAGTGCATAATCAACCTTGTGACTGTTGTATTGTGGTACATCCCATACGCTCATGGTTCACTCGTTTATATTGCAGTAACAAACACCCACGTAACCTTTGTAGGAGGCACGTATCCAGGTGGGATTGTCAGTCCAATAGATCTATCAATGTATACCGTTTGGCTGATGAATGTTTATGCTAGAATTGTGCTTACCCTAGTCATGTTCAAGACATAATGCAACATAGAAATACACATAGACACATTGATGATTGAATTGCATAAATATAGTTGTAACATGTTTCACCCCAAAAATGGTGATAAATAGCAACACCATTATTCAATCTTTTCAACAGATACAACATTTTGCTAAGGTGAGTTTTACATAGCCCCTTTTCTATTTATCACCATTTTTGGGGTGAAACATGTTACAACTATATTTATGCAATTCAATCATCAATGTGTCTATGTGTATTTCTATGTTGCATTATGTCTTGAATATGACTAGGGTAAGCACAATTCTAGCATAAACATTCATCAGCCAAACGGTATACATTGATAGATCTATTGGACTGACAATCCCACCCGGATACGTGCCTCCTACAAAGGTTACGTGGGTGTTTGTTACTGCAATATAAACGAGTGAACCATGAGCGTATGGGATGTACCACAATACAACGGTCACAAGGTTGATTATGCACTCGATTTACTTCTAGTATGTTTTCGCATATGGACTAGATTGCCATGACACATGAATTGCACAACAATTTTATTCTATTATCAAAACCTATGTAATTCTCACCAACTTTTGTTGACCCAAAATATTTTCAACTTAACATGTTTCAGGTTCTACTTGCTTGAGGATTTGAATTGATGCTTGAAGATGTTTTGCAAAGTTTAAATCGATTTGATGTACAAATTCTTAGAACAATTGCATGTAACGTATTTAAATTATTTAATGACATTTATTATTCGCCATGAGCTACTGAACAATCATCAATACGTGACATCCCGATGTTACCGCCATCAGTTGGGGTGTTACAGATATGGTCAAAATCCACACTGATTACCAACGCGCAGACCTTTTTACCAAAGCTTTTGATAAATCGAGATTTGAATATCTTTTGAAAGATAATGGTATTAAAGAAAAACAAGACTAATCACCACCTCAGTTTATCGCTTTTTAGTTTAAATTTACTGTTTTTGAGAAAAATTTCTAAAATCCAAAAACATTGAAAAATTTCAAAATCCATAAAAATTAGAAAATTTCTTTACGGACTACTATATCTTCTTCCCTTAGATTAATGTTGTCAGATTTCTGTGAACAAACGATATCTGGGCAGTCACATATTTGAAATGCTCCAGCTTATCCTTAGGAACAGTAAATTCAAAAAAAAAATTTATTATTCGCCATGAGCTACTGAACAAATTCTTAGAACAATTCTTAGAACAATTGCATGTAACGTATTTAAATTATTTAATGACATTTATTATTCGCCATGAGCTACTGAACAATCATCAATACGTGACATCCCGATGTTTCCGCCATCAGTTGGGGTGTTACAGATATGGTCAAAATCCACACTGATTACCAACGCGCAGACCTTTTTACCAAAGCTTTTGATAAATCGAGATTTGAATATCTTTTGAAAGATAATGGTATTAAAGAAAAACAAGACTAATCACCACCTCAGTTTATCGCTTTTTAGTTTAAATTTACTGTTTTTCAGAAAAATTTCTAAAATCCAAAAACATTGAAAAATTTCAAAATCCATAAAAATTAGAAAATTTCTTTACGGACTACTATATCTTCTTCCCTTAGATTAATGTTGTCAGATTTCTGTGAACAAACGATATCTGGGCAGTCACATATTTGAAATGCTCCAGCTTATCCTTAGGAACAGTAAATTCAAAAAAAAATTTATAAAAATCAGAAAAACCAAAAATGATTTCCTGGAGAAAAAGGGGAAATGATAGTACATCAGTGGAGATCTGACACATTCTAAGAAATGTAATGCTATATAGGGCGTGTGTCTGAGTCTGTGCGATGTGCTGATAGGCTTCGTAGACCTATTACTGCGTGCCTGATACATACATATCAAACGAATTGTTGTGTGGATGAACTCCTCATGGGCATATGGTCTTAGTACCGTAATTTCGTTTGATAGGGTATTTGTACAAAACTCGGAGGTTTTGGGTCGTTATGTTATTAGTTGTCTGGGGATAGCCTCTCTGATCTTCTGCTGTAAGTCATTACGGACCTAGATCAGATAGGGTGTCTTTATAAAAGAGCTTTATTCGAAATCCTAAAGTTACCGAATTGAGGAACTTTGCATGTTTTATGATAATCAAAGATTATCTATTACATCGTATTAATCACTGATGCAAATCATGATTGATATCAGTCCTCAACTTGGTAGAGTGCACATGTTACTTTGCTGCATTAATTTGCTGACTTGTATACCTCTGTGCCTCATACCTTGTAAATTACAGACGACGAAAGCATAATCACGCTTTACAATGAGTCTTTGTGAATTTACTTCTTGATACGGGAGTATGTCGTGTGCGTGGGAACCACAGACAATTGAGTTTATACTATATATAACAGTATCAGTATAAAGCACTGCACAAAAGTCTGCATGTGAGTTTATGTGGATCACAATATCAGCAGTTGCCAGATCACACTTTGTCTTTAATGATAATATTTAAAATGATCAACGGTGTGATCAGATTTCTCAATAACTGATATGATCCCTTTACCGGAAATCCCAAAACATTTACTGTTTTATCTTTACATTTCTGCCTTTTATTTTCTCGTTAAATATTGCAAAACTCAAAAAGATTTTAGGTGTGTTTTAACATAAACTTTAGAAAATCCAAAAAGATTTTCATTTCTATCTTCTTTTTGATAGCTGATGGTGGTTGATGATGATTTTCTAAACCTTGATGAACCATTTGAGCTTTGTCATCTTTAACTGAGATAATATGATTGTCGGATGCTTAAAAGTTGGAAAATATTTTGAACGGGACTCGATTTTGAGATTTGGTAAAATTTTCAAAAATTCCTGATTCACCTTCGCCCATTCGCTTGGGTCGAAGGAGGAATTTTCTTGTTCATTCGTATGTTTTATTTTGGGAGAATGTGAGAGTTCTTAAGTTGTTTTCTCTTTCGAACCCTTTTATCTCATTCGCACCTTTCATTAGGGGCGAAGAAGATTAAAGCTTCACATTCGACCACAATGAACGGTCGAAGGAGCAGTCTATATATAGCCTTCTCTGCACATTCGACCCCTTACAGAATTTTTTCAAAATTTTTGATCCTAAGTCCACTTGTTGCTCATGACATTTAGACCTTACCATTGTGTTCGTTTGATAATCCTGATCATTTTGCACTCATTTTTACAGGTTAACATCCATTTTTGAGTGATTAATCCGTCTATTTCAGTGATAATTGTCTCAATTGTTGATAGGGAAACATTCGTTCAGTGTTTTAGGGGGAGATAATCCAAAAACTTAGGGTTTTAATCCATAAAAATTGATCAGTTATTTAGTTTTAGACTCGAACCCTAGTTTTTATTTGAAAACACTGAAACAATGTTGGTTTGATAAAATTGATTGTTTTGAAACATTAATCGGTGTTGTTACTTGCAAACTGAATCAAAATGACAAGTTTAAATCCACTGAATTTCAAAATTGAAAATTTGAATTGAAGAACAGTTCCTTCGCCCTTTTCAAACGGTCGAACGTGTAATACTGGGCGAAGGAGATGTTTTGTTTGGGCGAATGAAGTTCAAACGGGCGAATGAAACATTTTTCAAAAAACATTTTACATTCGCATCTATAAAACTTCACATTCGTACCCAGAATCTCTCATTCGCACCTCCGAATGGGCGAATGTAGAGATCAATTACCATATCTTCAACTTTTGATTATTTTGTCGATTTTTAACGTGTTTACTTGTTTTGTTTTGCAGTATAAACCATGTCTGAACAGGATAAACCTAGTGAACAAGCTGGATCATTTGCACAAGCTGCTGAGAAAGGAAAGGAAGAAATCTTGCCATTCGAGAATGCGCACAACTGTTGTGCATATCTTGGGGATGTGAAGAAGCACACCGAGTTTACAGAGATTATCGAGTTTCTAAAGAGGAGTCGGGTGATAGATGCAATTGCTACACCTGCTATTATCTACCGAGACTTGCTACAAGAGTTTTTGACGAACGCGAAGATGGATTTCTGGGAGTGTGAATCATCTCTGGTTAGCAAGATTCAAGGACAGTTAGTTATTGTTTCAGAGAATGATATCAGGGAAGCCTTAAAGCTTAAAGATGAAAAGACTGATCCTAGAGAACTTAGCTTTACTGAACAGAGGAAATGCTTCCTAAGGATGAAGTTTAACGGGCTGATTACTGATGGTTCGTTACACAAGGGAAAGCTTTGTCCTCAATTCAAGTATTTGGCACATGTTATGATCCATGTCTTTGGTTCAGCAGCAGGAGGATATGACTTGATGAGAAAGAGTATTAGCTCGATGATGGTTGCACTGATATTGAACAAACTGTTCAATGTATCAGGGATGCTTATGGAAAATTTATTGGAACCTGTTAGAGGTACAAGGAATTTAAAGTTTTTGTTATATCCAAGATTCCTTCAAATGATATTTGATCACAAGTATAAGAAGTTGAAGAGAGATCCGAAGCAGATCATAGTCCAAGAGCATATGTCCATTAATACATTGGCAAGAATGAAGGCTTATAAAGGCTTGTCGGTGAATGAACGACCACTTGTTAGACGTTTATTTGGTCATTTGGCTAGGATTGATTATGTGGATCCAGGTAAAGATGAGGTAAGGCATGCTGACAGTGCATCAGACGAAGATAATCCGTTACATCCTGTTGACCCTGAGGCAAAGCGAAAGCGACAGGTTGTGAATGTGGGAGCCAAGAGTGGCAAAGGTAAAGAGAAAGAAATCAGGATTGAAGTTGTTCCTGAGACTGAGCCTGCAAAGAAGAAGAAAATGTCAAGAAGGCAGAAGAGCGTGGCTAAGAAAGGTTTACACCTTGTTGATGAAGCGTCAGTTGATTCTGAAGAGACGCTAGAGGATGAACGTTGGGATTCTGAGACTGAGACTATAAAGACTACCACGCCCAAGGCCACTGTGGCTGGTGAGTCTGCGAGTCTGAATAGATCCGTGGAAGAACAGAGAATGAATAGTCCTATTCACTTAGATGAAGAGGATGAGGGATTAGGTTTGGGAGCAGGAAATTTTCCTGGTTCACCAGTACAGGGGGAGAAACCAAAGAAGCCCTAATTCAAGAAGAAAGAAAAGGTGTTAAAGCCCGCAGAGAAATGAGCTAGAGAGATTGAATCGTTAGTAGCAGGAAAGAAGTTACCACCTGCTTCAAGCTCGAAATCACCAGTTGCTGCTCCTGCTTCTAAGAAGCAGAAAACCACAACTACTTCCAGTACTGAACAGGGAGCTGATGTACCTGTTGATGCTTTTAACGAAGCATTGGATAATGTACTGAAGAAGATGAAGAAGGGTAAACTGCCTGAGGTTGCTGAAGTTTCTACTCGAAAGGTTACAGTGGATAGTGATGTGATGAACACTGTTAACCGGAAACTTGCTGAGATGATGAATATCATAAACAAGCAGCAAACAGAGATAGATCAATTGAGAAAGAATGACTCAAAGATGTTGGATGTCGTTGTTACATCACATGAGAACTATAAGTGCATTATTCATGTATGTCCCCAGCTAGTGATCCAGTACTGAATGTCGAAGGTTCAGATAATCAGAAAAACGACCAAGGTTTTAGCTTAAAGTTACATTCGATCAGTCGTATGGTCGAATGTAGTTATCTCTGGTCGAATGAAGATTGAATGTAGTAGAAGGATTCATTCGAACCCTTAAAAGGGTCGAATGAACACCTTCGACCTCCTTAAAGGGGCGAAGGTGGAATCCTATATAAAGGGAAAAGTTTGTAAATTTTAGAGAGAGTTATCATTTTGAGCCTTTTCCCTAGAGTGTGTATGTGTGTTTTTCTATGTATTAGGTCTAAGATTTCATATGTAAACATCTTGATTTGATCTAATACAAAGATTAAAGTTATGGAAATTGCTTGGTGATTCGTTATCTGTTTTCATCACGATCATTACCGTTTATTTCTGAATCATTTTGCACAATCGTTGGGGATTCTGCACCCTACGGTTGATATTCGTGAGATCACGTTTCTTGATTAAGATCCTAAAACGAATTCACAAGTACTGAATGTCGAAGGTTCAGATAATCAGAAAAACGACCAAGGTTTTAGCTTAAAGTTACATTCGACCAATCGTATGGTCGAATGTAGTTATCTCTGGTCGAATGAAGATTGAATGTAGTAGAAGGATTCATTCGAACCCTTAAAAGGGTCGAATGAACACCTTCGACCTCCTTAAAGGGGCGAAGGTGGAATCCTATATAAAGGGAAAAGTTTGTAATTTTTAGAGAGAGTTATCATTTTGAGCCTTTTCCCTAGAGTGTGTATGTGTGTTTTTCTCTGTATTAGGTCTAAGATTTCATATGTAAACATCTTGATTTGATCTAACACAAAGATTAAAGTTATGGAAATTGCTCGGTGATTCGTTATCTGTTTTCATCACGATCATTACCGTTTATTTCTGAATCATTTTGCACGATCGTTGGGGATTCCGCACCCTACGGTTGATATTCGTGAGATCACGTGTCTTGATTACGATCCTAAAACGAATTCACAAGTGGTATCAGAGCATAGGCTCGATTTCACGATTGCAAATTGATCTGAATTGATGAAAACTAATTAGAATTCTGGTTTAAAAGTTAAAAACCCAAGAAATTTTGAAGCTTTTCATAAAAAGATGGTTTTTGATTGAAATGGAGTTGAATTTGATGTTATTTTCACAAATTCTTTCACAAATGTTTGTCTAAATTCAAATCCGAACAAAACCTATCAAATTTCATTACATTTGGTGAAAATTTTATCAAAAACTGATCAGATTCGTGTTCTTGAGATTGAAGATGATGAACAGACCTGAAATGGTCGAATGTGAGATTTGAGGGTCGAACGTAGCATTTTTTGGTCGAACGTGGAGTTTTAACTGGTCGAATCTAGAGTTTATCAGTGTTATTTTGTTCATTCGACCATTTTGTCTCATTCAACCATTCGAACGGTCGAAGGAGAAAATCAAATGGTCGAAAGAGAGTTAAAGGGTCGAAAGAGATTAGTGTTTGTCATACTTCTCTTTCGTATCTTTTCAAACGGTCGAAGGAGATCATTTTGGCTCATTCGACCACTCGAAAATTGAAAAGAGTCGAACGTAGAATCTGATTTTCAAAAATTTTGATTTTTAAGGTCGAACCAAGACTGAGACACATTCGATCCTTGTAATAGGTCGAATAAGACTGGTTACTTCCACATTCGAACCTACGAATATTCAGATAATATTTTTCAAATTTTAAGGTGTAAAAAAATTTCGAAGGTTGTTTTTAGAAAAATTTTGAAATAATTTTTGTTGAAAAATGATGAATTATTTGGCTATGTCAAGAACTGATGAACAGATAAAAGCTGCAATGCAACAAAAGCTAACATGGGAACAAGTTGTTGCATCCAACTGATAAAATGAATAATGTGAATGAGTGTGTTAACAAAGAAAGTGTTAAAAGTAACGTTGTGTGTCTTGTCAAACAAGTGGGGAATGATGATTCAAGTGAATTGTCAGAGAGTGTCTTGAGTTCTGATACAGATTCAGAACAGAGTGAATCAAGAGAGAGTGATATCTCAAATATTGATGCTAAATCAGATGATGAGGTAAGATCTAGTATTGACTGTGCTAGTTGTTCTGAATGTGTCAAGTTGAAATGTGAATTGATGACACTTATTAAGGACAAACAGAACATAGCAAATGAACTAGAAAATTGTCAAAACCAAAATAAAGTTTTTGAAAAGAATGAAAAAGATTTGTTAAATAAAATTGAATCATTAAAGCAAGAAATTTTAGAAATAAATAAAAGTGTTTCAATGAATAATACCACATCAGAGTTGAAAGACATAACATCTTGTGTTGAAGTTTCAAACTCTGAGGTGAAGTCCGATTCTAGTCAGAAAAATAAAAATGTGGTAGTCATTTCAGAACCTGAGTCTGAAGAGAAAACCATATTTAAATTTCCTGATGGAATGGAAGGATCCTATATGTTGGTAGGGCATGACAAGTTGATTCTCAATAAAGATTTTCCAATTGATAATATCGAACAATCTTTACTTAAATGTATATATGTTGATAATATCGATTTGTTAAATCAATTTACAAATCAATTTGGGCATTTGTCGTTTGAACTAAATCCTAACCAACATGAGGATCAAAAGAAAAACATTGAAAAGAAAAATGTTGAAAACAAGAAAGGTTCTAAAGTAAAAGGACCGAAACCAAACAAATCGAAAGGAAATGATCAGATGAAAAACTCTCATCAAAAGAATTCAAGAAATTTTTCATCTAGATCATATGACTCTTATGATTATTCATATACCTCTCGATTTGATGGTTATTGGAGAAACAACTCACCACAGTATTCTCATGGTTATGTTGAATGGAGAAGCTGTTTTGAATGTGGTGAAGTTGGTCATATTGCTGCTCATTGTCCCTACTGGTATTGGGATGAAGGGTATGCATGTGATTTTTTGGATTATAGGTCTTGTTATAACTGCGAAGAGTGTGGGCATTTAGTTGCTTCCTGTCCGTATGTTAAACAGAAAAAGACCGAAGTGAAATTTGCTAAAAATTCAGGCAATGTCAAAAAGTCTGTATCCCCAAAATCAATCAAGAAACAAAAGGGGAAACAGGTTGTGTATGACAATCGTAACAAGATTGCCTTGAACAAAAATATAGATAGTAAACGGGTTGCTAAGGTAAGGGGGAGTTCTAAGGCTAAGCCTAAGAATAACTCTAAACCTGGACCTTTATCAGTTAAGTCTGAGAAGGTTCCAAACAAAGTTCAGAAGCAGGTTTTAAATGAGAAATCTGAAAAGTCAACAATCAAAACGATTTCAACAAAATCAAAAATAAACTCTGAACGCGTTTGGAAACCCAAATCACTTTCTAAATCAATAGCAATTTCATCTTCAAATCAATCCATTGAAAAACCAATTGATTTTTCAAAAGGAGAATGGATTGATGTTCCGAGGATTGATGACCTTGGACGACCCATCATTGTGAAGGGATGGGTGCCTCTCTCGTTCTAATTGTTTAACAGGTGTGCAGATTGTTCCAGACAGACCTATTAGTTATCTTTTGATAGTTTGAGAATCCGGTTAGAAACTGAATTCGTGGATCGATTACGCATAAACAACTCGGTTTCAGACGGGAGATTCGAGACGAGACAGAAATACACGATAACAACGTCATCACAGATTCGTATTACTACAGAAACGGTTACAGACACTGTCATCAGTAGGATAAACATCTATCTCGGGGCCGGGGGAGGTCGGGCATGACCTCCCCCTTGAGAGCATTCAAAATACAAACTCAAATCACCAAATGAACAATAACACATGAGATTGCTATTTATAGTCCAAAACCCAAGTTCCACGTTCGCCCCTTTAGAATGGTCGAATGTGGAGTATTTCCACATTCGCCCGTTTAGACTGGTCGAATGTGGAGTATTTCCACATTCGCCCAGTAGATATGGTCGAACCTGGCTCAGTGTTTTGTCCTATATTAACAAATGCGTCAGATCCATAAAATGCCCTTATGGATCACCACAATCTCATGTAACACACTACTAAGACTCAACCCTAGTCTATTCGACAGTGACGTCCACAGAAAGTGCATCAACATAGTTGATAGTGGAGCATCTGTATACAAGCTATTTATTGGAGAGGAGAAGGTCAAGGAAAAGATTTTGAGAAAGAAAGAATGATGTCAACAGAGAAGAGAGTGTTTGTCGTCTGTTTTCTACCTATGAAGCCGGAAAATGTTGCAATCTCATGCAATTGCTCTCAGGTTCTGGACTTTTCAACAGCTACGACGAAACGGTTTATTCTAAACTCTCTTATATTTGTTAATGGTTTGCTAATTGAAAGATCTTGATGAGTCTAGTAATCTGAGTGGAAAATGGTTTTTGAAACTCAATGAGTAAACCGCATCGGATATCATTTTATTTTGTTTTTCTTCAAAGGTTTAAAAAAAATCCAAAAATATGCTTATTTTTAGATTTTTAGGGGGAGAAAATTTCAGAAAAATCAAAATTAAAAAAAAATTAGAAAATCAAAAATGAGTTTTCCTGGAGAAAAAAGAGGAGATGATAGTACATCAGTGGACTATCAGACTATTCTGAAAACAAAATGTATGAACAAACATTGAGTAGCCACTACAATTATATATTGGTAGGCTTGAAATCAAAGTTTAAAGTTCAGCATGGTGATATAAACTTAAAAAACATTAACTGATAATCATGTGGATCAACGTCTCGTTGACATATGGTCTTAGTACCGATATTTTGTTTGATAGATTGCCAAAATCGAAGGTTTCGGGTAGTTATATTGAAAGTTATCTGGGGATAGCCTAACTGATCTTTTGTTGTATCGATTTACGGACCTAGATCAGTCAGGGTATCTTAACAAAAGATCTTTAATGACAAATCCTTAAGTTACCGAATGAGGAACTTAACATGTGTGATGATAATCAAAGATTATCTAACGCATCGTATCAGTACTATGATGAAAATCATGTATGATCTTAGTCCTCACCCTGGTTGAGTGCATAAGTCGCTTTGAAGCATTAATTTGCTAACCTGTCACCGCTGTGCCTCATACCTTGTAACTAACGGATAACTACAATATAATCACGCGTTACGATGAAACTTTGTGCAATTCTTGATACGGGAATGTGTCACGTGTGCGGGGACCATAGATTTTTCAGTATCTAATACTACCATAATGTATCTGAAG
Source organism: Ambrosia x helenae (assembly GCA_030844895.1). Taxonomy (NCBI): domain Eukaryota; kingdom Viridiplantae; phylum Streptophyta; class Magnoliopsida; order Asterales; family Asteraceae; genus Ambrosia; species Ambrosia x helenae. The sequence goes on from CM061227.1 coordinate 56,804,946, forward strand.
TGCTGAACAATGAATAATGATTTTGAGTTTAGGTGGACAAACATACTGGTAATGGTTGTAGGATGCTCAATGTCAAAAACAGAAAATTGATCAAAAAGAGTTTTGACTGATTGTTCCAATACTGATATGATCCTCTTACCGGAAAATTCACAAAAATATGTTCAGTTTACTTTTATGCAATTCCATTTGAAAATTCAAAAAGATTTTTGGTGTGTTTTAGCATAAAATTTAATAAAATCAAAATATTTTGTTTCTACTTAATTTTCGATAATCGATGATGGGATACTTAATGTGAATGCTCAGATACATAAAAGTTGAAAAAGTCTACAGATTTTCAAGTTTCTGGTGCGTTTTAAAAATGTTTAATAGTTTAGGGGGAGAACTATTGAGGGTCAAAAGGAATGTGAAGAGTACTTCCGAGATTTTTGTCGTGTCTAACGCTGGTTGTAGATTGTGCAGTTTTTAGTAAATTTTTCTGCAGAATCAAACACAACAGGTGCACTGCTCAAGATTCATCGACAAAATGTGTAACTGAAAAAGACCCAAACCTGAACATATAGAACCAGAACAACAGAAACTAGTCAGAGATTGTTAAATAAAAGATTGAAGATCGAAGAATACAAGATTTATGTCTGTCTTTATCTTTGGACCAACAAAAGACAAAGCCAAGATTTCATGAGTCTGTCTAAGATTTCAAAGCTTACTGCAGAGATAGACAAGAACCTCGACACAAACGTGCATGAAAACGGAAAGTTTTCAATGCGTTCAAGATGATGATTGCAAGACTTGAAGAATTGATAGCTTTCTGATTTGGTACATCACTAGCTAGGTCCAAGGGGGAGATTGTAAGTGCATTATTCATGTATGTCCCCAGCTAGTGATCCAGTACTGAATGTCGAAGGTTCAGATAATCAGAAAAAACGACCAAGGTTTTAGCTTAAAGTTACATTCGACCAGTCGTATGGTCGAATGTAGTTATCTCTGGTCGAATGAAGATTGAATGTAGTAGAAGGATTCATTCGAACCCTTAAAAGGGTCAAATGAACACCTTCGACCTCCTTAAAGGGGCGAAGGTGGAATCCTATATAAAGGGAAAAGTTTGTAATTTTTAGAGAGAGTTATAATTTTGAGCCTTTTCCCTAGAGTGTGTATGTGTGTTTTTCTCTGTATTAGGTCTAAGATTTCATATGTAAACATCTTGATTTGATCTAATACAAGGATTAAAGTTATGGAAATTGCTCGGTGATTCGTTATCTGTTTTCATCACGATCATTACCGTTTATTTCTGAATCATTTTGCACGATCGTTGGGGATTCCGCACCCTACGGTTGATATTCGTGAGATCACGTTTCTTGATTACGATCCTAAAACGAATTCACAAGAACAATGAAGAGCTGAAAAAGAAGATTAAACGGTTTGCAGAAGGATAATAAGAAACTGTTAAAACATGAGCAAAGGAACACCAGAAGGTTTATAGCTTTGAAGGAAGAGAATAAGAAGCTAAAAGAGAGTAATAAAAGCATGGATAATCTAATTAAAGATTTATACTCTCGAGCTTCTCAATTGAAAGAAGGTGAGGAGGATAAAGATCAAGATGAGCAGCAGGATGATTACGAACTGTCTAATAATGAGGAGGAGGATGATGAAGATCTTGATGAAGATGCTGGAAAGGCTCCTAAAAAGAAGAAGGATGATGCAGATGATGATGGTTCGAATGATGAATCTGGTGATGATAGCAGCTCTGCATTTGATGATGATGATGATGATGATGATAATGATGATGATGATACAGATAAATACAAGTATGAGAAATGGGAATCTGGAAAAGGAGGAGAATCTAGTTCTAAAGCTCCTGGAGGATCGGTTGATGATGATACGATCTTTTGGAACGAAAAGCTGAAGTCATTGTCTGAAGATGATAAACAGATGTATCGCCAGATGCTTACTGATCGAGTCTGGACGATTGACATGACCAGCAGATTCTCTGAGATCTTTGAATCTCGTGACAGGGTGCTTGAATTAGAGTATAATGATCCAGATTTAGAAGATGGTGATGTTTATGCGGCAATGACAAAAGAGATTTTGGAAGGTTTGGCGAAGCAGGTTGGGGAAAACTTTAGAAGAACTATTGGCTGATAACCAGATTCCTAATCTACCTGAAAAGGAAGCTGGAAATCATTCTGATGATCGTGACGTACCTGTGTTCGAGGATATTGAAGTTGAAGATGTCACCAGTGAAGAGTATCCAGAATATTTTAAGAAAGATAAGGATTCTGGATTTACTACATTCACTGATGAGCTATTGAATGAAGCCGAGAGACTTGCAAAAGAAAAGAGCGATAAGTTTGTTGATGAAGTGTTCAAAGGGCATGATAAACCGCATATCAAACATTCCGATAGCTTGAAAGAGTTACTGAGGAAACTAAAAGAGAAAGAAGCCAATCGTCGAAAGCCGAGATTCAGGGTAGCTTCTATAAACTCCACAACGAAATGTTTAAAGGAAAAGCGTTGGGTTGGAAGTTTATAAAGCAATTAAAGTGTGTTGCCGTGAAATGGGAGAAGGGGATACTCTATTTTGATAGATTTCATGATTTGAAGACTCTCCCATACTGGGCTATTCGTGATATTTGTCGACATAAGTTGACTGGATCGTCAAATGATCAGATTGCCTACTTTGCTGATAAAATGACGAGAGAAAGCAGGACGAAGTGGAATCTTTTTGCACCTCAGTATCCGAAGCGAATTGTTCATAAGAAAAACATTGATGATATAACCGGATTGCCCAAGGTAACTCTAAAGTACAAACCACCGAAAGTGTTGAAACATATTCCATTGTTGCAGATTCCTCAACACTTTGCAAAAGACTTTATCTGGTGGTATTACGATTGGAAGATTGCAGAGGCTGTGATAGTTTTGAAGGATGGTGAAAAGAGTTTCAAGAAAATACACATATTTGATCCCATGTGGTTGGTGAATTGTTCACATGAGGACATCATTTTGTTGTATTACAATCCCATTTTCAGCGATGTGAAGGATGCTGAACAAGCAAGTAAATATTAGCGTGTGGTATTTCTGTGCTTTGCTCATGACATTAATGCCGGATGCGACTACGATAAGAAACTTGGCAAGTTTGTTAAAGTTCAAGATGTTCCTGAAGTGAAGAAGAAAAAGTCGAAACAAGTATTTGAAAAGGTGATGACGTTGGAACAGAAGAAACAAGTGCGCATAAAGATTATGAACAAGATTATGGACCAAGAGCGTAAACAATCCAAGAAATAGTCGAGGGGGAGTTTGTAGATGCATTTTGTGCGACTAATGCTTTGGATTACAATAAACATGTGTTAGTATTGGTTATCGGACGGGCGAAGGAAAGAATTGTTGGGCGAATGAAGAATTATGAAGGTGCGAAGGAGTGAAAACGTACGAAGGAGAGACTGGAGTGCGAATGAAGAATTAATTGTTATGTCATGCTTGGTTCGACCAATATGTTTGGGCGAACCTGCACATTCGACCATGCAATATGGGCGAATGTGCAGGCCTATAAATAGGTTAAGCAATTTTTTGAAAGTTAGTTGTTGGTCATTTTATTCCCTCCTGTTTTGTGTCTCTCCCTAGTGTTTGTGTCAACTTATTTTCACGTTAGATTTGATTGTAAACATTATTAAAACGTGTAATTCAAGTTGTTTATGAATGAGAAAAACCTTTGAAAGATGATTTCTGTGTTTTGATTGTTTGATTATCATTATTGTGATTTATTCAGGGATTCCGCACCTGAATCAAACTTGTTTGATCAATCTCTTTGTAGATTTGACGATCCTAAGCGCATACAATCTGTTCGGACCGGTCAAACGTAAAAGTCATGCTGGAGAATTGTACTGTCTTGTGGTGACTGATGATTTTTCAATATTTTCATGGGTTATGTGCTTACACCATAAGAGCGACACATTTGATAATCTGAAAGTTCTGTTCACTCGATTGGAAAATATCTATGGTCTAAAGATCAAGAGAATTAGGAGTGATAATGGGACGGAGTTTAAGAATGCACAGATGGACGCTCTTTGTGAAAACAAAGGTATTCATCATGAATACAGTGCTCCGTATACCCCACAACATAACGGTGTCGCCGAACGCAAAAACAGGACTCTAATTTAAACAACGAGAACAATGCTTGCGGACTCAATCTTCCAGTAATGTTCTGGAATGAAGCAATTTACGCAGCTTGTTATACTCTTAATCATGTTTTAACGATGAAGAAGTTTGGCAAAACTTCTTATGAGCTGTTGAATCGTCGAAAGCCGAATTTAGAGTATCTAGAACCGTTTGGAGCTCCATGTACAATGCTTAATCCATCTGAGAAGTTCGCACCGAAGGCTGAAGAAGGATACTTTGTTGGATATGCAACCCCGCTCAAACGAGTATTCAAAAAACGAACTCGTCAAGTCGAGGAGTGGGCTAACGTTGAAGTGCAACGGTATACTCAGAATGTACAGGGAAGCGGTCCAGACTGGATGTTTGATTACAAAGATATCTTTGAATCATTCAGCCTAGATAGCTTGGTTGAGGAGGCTGTATTACGTTTATATTACGAGGTCGAAAACGCAGTGACATCACCGTTGGTGCGTCCGATCACCGTGAACCCCAAGAAGCTTATAATGATACCAATGCTCCTGTAGTTGAAGAAGAGGTATTCCAAGAAGCTTCCACAACTCTTAATTCATCGGAATTTGAAGATGACGACGATGATGTTACAAGTGAAGCTATTTTAGATCATGCTACAGTGACACCACCAGTGAACCCAAATACAAATGGTGCTTCATCATCGAATGTGGGTATGATCTGGTTTCTGCAGAGACTTTAACTACTCAGACGGGAGTCCAAGTACCAGATTATCCGGAATCTTGGATACATCGAATTCACCCGATTGAGAAGGTTACTGGTGATCCTAGTAGCAGTGTGATGACAAGTGGTTGAGCCGCGGACTTACAAGGACGCTCTTTTGGATGACGCTTGGGTAGAAGCTATGCAAGAGGAGTTATTGCAGTTTCAGAAACTTGGTGTATGGACACTGACAGATTTGCCCCCAGGACGAAAGAAGATTGGAACTAAATGGGTATTCAAATGCAAAAAGGATGATAGAGGAGTGATCGTAAGAAACAAAGCTCGTTTGGTTGTACAAGGATTTCATCAAGTTGAAGGAATTTATTACAATGAGATTTATGCACCTGTTGCACGCTTAGAGGCTATCCGAATGTTTCTCGCGTTTGGATCAAACAAGAAATTTAAGGTGTATCAAATGGATGTCAAGAGCGTGTTTCTTTACGGTGTGGTCAAGGAGGAAGTTTACGTAGGTCAACCTCCAGGCTTTGAAGATCCTATTCACCGGGATAAGGTCTATGTTCTGAACAAAGCTCTCTATGGGTTGCACCAAGCTCCAAGGCAATGGTATGAGGAGCTGAGCACGTATCTTCTTTCCAAAGGATTCAAGCGAGGTTTGGTAGATTGCTCATTGTTTACTAAACGAACAGGCGATGACTTGCTTCTAGTCCAGATTTATGTTGACGATATTATATTTGGTTCTACTAACGAACTTTTTTGCAGAGAATTTGAACGTGTTATGCAGGAAAAGTTCGAGATGAGTGCAATGGGAGAGATGCAGTTTTTCCTAGGCTTGCAGGTGGAACAAAGACCAACGGGGATTTTTATTCACCAGACGAAATACGTTTCTGAAGTCTTGAGCCGATTCCAGATGGATGATTCGAAGCCGATGGATACCCCAATACAACCTAATCACGGGATTGTAGTTGACGCTAAGGGGGAGCTAACTGATCCATTTACATACAGAGCAATCGTCGGATCTCTGATGTATCTCACTGCCTCCAGACCAGATATAATGTTTGCCACATGTCTCTGTGCACGTTTTCAGTCGAAGCCGAAACAGAGTCATCTTGCAGCTGTCAAACGTATCCTTAGATATCTGAAGGGTTGTCCGTCGAGAGGACTATGGTACCCTAATGATGATAATTTTGACCTAATCTCTTTTAGTGATGCAGATTGGGGTGGCTGTGACAAGGACAGCAAATCCACAACGGCTGAATGCCAGTTTATGGGGAGCAGGCTCGTGACCTGGCAGTGCAAGAAACAGACCGCAGTTGCCTTATCCACATGTGAAGCAGAATACGTTTCAGCATCGAGCTGCTGCTCACAGGTTCTTTGGATACAACAACAGATGGTGGACTACGGTTTGCAATTTCTAAAAACCCTATTTACTGTGATAATGAAGCTGCAATTGCATTAACAAAAGACTTAGTAAATCACTCAAAGGCTAAACATATCCTGATCAAATACCATTTTATCCGTGATTGTTACGCTAAAGAGTTGATCGATATGGTCAAAATCCAGACTGATTATCAACGTGCAGATCTTTTTACCAAAGCTTTTGATAAATCAAGATTTGACTATCTTTTGAAAGCTAATGGTGTTAAAGAAAAACAAGACTGATCACCACCTCAGTTTATCGCTTTTTAGTTTAGTTTTTTTATTGTTTTTCAGAAAAATTAAAAAAAAATCAAAAATATGTTTTTACAATTTTTAGATAGAATATATTTTTAGAAAATCCAAAAACATTGAAAAATCTCAAAACCCATAAAAATTAGAAAAACATTGGTGACTGCTATATCTTCTTCCCTTAGACTAATGCCGTCAGATTTCTGTGAACAAACGATATCTTGGGCAGTCACATATTTGAAATGCTCCAGCTTATCCTTGGGAACAGTAAACTCAAAAATTCATAAAATTTATAAAAACCCAAAATGATTTCCTTGAGAAAAAGGGGAAATGATAGTACATCAGTGGGGATCTGACACATTCTAAAGAAATGTAATGCAATATAAGGCGTGTGTCTGAATCTGTGTGATGTGCTGATAGGCTTCGTAGACCTATTACTGCGTGCCTGATACATACATATCAAACGAATTGTTGTGTGGATGAACTCCTCATGGACATATGGTCTTAGTACCGTAATTTCGTTTGATAGCGTATTTGTACAAAACTCGGAGGTTTTGGGTCGTTATGTTATTAGTTGTCTGGGATAGCCTCTCTGATTTTCTGCTGTAAGTCATTACGAACCTAGATCAGATAAGGTGTCTTTATAAAGGAGCTTTAATGCCAAATCCTAAAGTTACCGAATTGAGGAACTTTCAATGTATTATGATAATCAAAGATTATCTATTACATCGTATCCAATCATTGATGCAAATCATGATTGATATCAGTCCTCACCTTGGTAGAGTGCACATGTTAGTTTGTTGCCTTGATTTGTTGACCTGTATACCCCTGTGCCTCCTACCTTGTAAATTACAGATGATGAAAGCATAATCACGCTTTACAATGAGTCTTTGTGCATTTACTTCTTGATACGGGAGTATGTCGTGTGCGTGGGAACCACAGTCAATTGGGTTTATACTATAAATAATCGTATCAGTATAAAGCACTACACAAAAGTCTGCATGAGAGTTTATGTGGATCACAATATTAGCAGTTGCCAGATCACACATTGTCTTTAATGATAATAAATCAAAAAGATCAACGGTGTGATCAGATTTCTCAATAATTGATATGATCCCTTTACTGGAAATCCCAAAACATTTACTGCTTTATCTTTACTTTTCAGCATTTTATGTTTCTCGTCAAAAATTGCAAACTCAAAAAGATTTTGGGTGTATTTTAACATAAACTTTAGAAAATCCAAAAAGATTTTACATTTCTATCTTATTTTTGATAGCTGATGGTGGTTGATTATGATTTTCTAAAACTTGATGGACCATTTGAGCTTTGTAATCTTTAAATGAGAAATAATGACTGTTGAATACTTAAAAGTTGAAAAAATTTTTGAACGGGACTCGATTATGAGATTTGGTAAAATTTTCAAAAAATCCATGTTTCATTCGCCCCATCGTTGGGTCGAAGGTGGAGTTTTGTCTGCTAATTCGTATGTTTTGAATGGTCGAATGTGAGTGTTCATGTGCAAATTTCACATTCGAACCTTTCAGTAGGGTCGAAGGTGGCAAAAGCATCACATTCGACCATGTCAAACGGTCGAAAGTGGAGCCTATATATCCCAATCTCTGCTCATTCGACACCATTCGAAAAATTTTCAAATTTTCTGAGATAAAGTCACCTTGTTGCTCCTGATTTCTAGACTGTATCATTGTCTTCGTCATACTTCACTGATCATTTGCACCATTATTTGCAGGTTATTATCCATTTTTTAGTGTTTAATCACTGATTTTGTGTTCGTGCCCTAACCGACTTTAAAACTAGATTAAACCATGATAATTGTACTAATTTTTGTTCGGGATTCATTGATTAAGTGTTTTAGTGGGAGATTATCCAAAAACTTATGGTTAAACAACAACAGATTGGATAATTGATTGTTTAAGTTTTCGAACCCTAGTTTTTGATTAAAAACACATAATCAATGAATGATTGTTGAAATTGATCATTGGAAAAGCTTAATCGGTAGTGTTAGATGCTTTCCAAATCAAAATGGCAGTTTAAAACGACCAAAATTGAAATCTGTAATTTGAAGAAGATGAACAGTCACCTTCGCCCCTTAACAAACGGTCGAATGTGACAGTTTGGGCGAAGGAGAATGTTCAAACGGTCGAATGAAGATCAGATGGTCGAATGAATAAATTTTTCAAAATGTTTTACATTCGAACCTTTAGATTTTTACATTCGAACCTATAATTTCACATTCGAACCACTGTTTGGTCAAATGTAGAAATTGAAAATCAAATTTTTCAAATTTTGTTTATTTTGTCCGTTTTTAACATGTTTATTTGATTTGTTTTGCAGTTTTAACCATGTCTGAACAAGAAAGTGCGAGTGTTCCTGCTGGATCATCTTCACAGGCAGCCGAGAAGGAAAAGAATGTTGATTTACCGTTTGAATCTGCACACAATTGCTGTGCATATTTAGGCGATGTGAAGAAACATACAGAGTTTGCTAGGATTATACAGTTCTTGAAGAGGAGTAGAGTGATTGACGCGATTGCTACACCAGCTATCATTTACCGTGATCACCAATAGGAGTTCTGGACCAATGCAAAGATGGACTTCTGGGAAGACGAATCGTCACTCGTTAGTAAGATTCAGGGAGAGCTGGTGATCATCTCTGAGAACGACATCAGAGAAGCATTGAAGCTGGAGGATGTTAAGACGGATCCTAGGGGACTGAGTTGGACTGAACAACGGAAATGCTTTTTACAGTTCAAGTACAACGGACCTATCACTGACGGTTCGTTACATAAAGGAAAGCTATGTCCTCAGTTCAAATATCTTGCACATGTGATGATTCATGTTTTTGGATCAGCAAGTGGTGGATACGATTTGATGAGAAAGAGCATCAGCTCATTGATGGTGGCTTTAATATTGAACACACCGTTCAATGTGTCTGGGATGCTGATGGACCACATGTTAGAACCTGTGAGAGGGTTAAGGAGCAGGAAATTTTTGTTATATCCTAGATTTCTTCAGATGATTTTTGATTCGAAGTATAAGCATTTGAAGAGAGATCCTAAACAGATTATTGTTCAGGAGCACATGAATCTGAACACTCTTGCTAGGATGAAGGCGTATAAGGGTGTACCATTGAATGAACGACCACCGATGAATAATCTTTTTGGTCATCTGATCAAGATAGATTATGAAGACCCAGGTCAGGATAAGGTGAGACATGATAACAGTGGATCAGATGAAGACAATCCTTTACATCCAGTAGACCCTGATGCTAAGAGAAAGCGTCAAGTGGTTAATGTTGGTGCGAAGAGTGGAAAGGGTAAAGAGAAAGAGATGAAGCTGAACCAGTTAAGAAGAAATTTTCGAGAAGGAAGAAAAGTATGGCAAAGAAAGGATTACATTTGGTAGATGAGGCGTCTATAGACTCTGAAGAGACGCAAGAGGATGAGAGATGGGACTCTGATGCTGAGACAGTGAAGAGCACCTCGCCCAAGGCCACTATGGCTGGTGAGTCTTTCAGTCTTAACAAGTCATTGGCGGAACAAATGTGACATCCGTCACTTTTATCACTATTATTATTATATATATACATTTTTTTTTATTTCGTACCACCTACCTTGTACGCCACAGTTTATTCGCATCTATATTAATAATAATAATAATAATAATAATAATAATAATAATAATAATAATAATAATAATAATAATAAAACACTAAATCTCTAAAAACCATAACCAAACCATAACCCAATCAAACATGAGCCCATCTTTCATTGTGTTAAAAAAAAAAAAAAATTTCGGAGCCCACAAACCGGCCCAAGAAACCAGCCCAGCCCAACATACTTCTTCTTCCCTTCCTTCTTCCTGTACGCGACCAGCAAGCACACCAGGGTTGACCAAGAACCTTCAAACCTTGACCGAATAATTAAGCGTAATTCCGGAAATGTTGACGCAATTGAAGTATGCTTCATGACTAGCACCAATCAAGCCTTGACCCAGCACAATAACATCGCACATTACTTCCATTTTTGGAGCTCCATTAACGAGCGTTGACCAACCCGGGTCAACTTGCCATACGAACACTCCAAGCCACGGCACTATAAATTGATGACCCTCATTTGAACAGAGAGTGCCAAAAAACAAAACCACTCTAAGATTTCACTCTCAATCACTCGTTCACGCTTTGTATGTACCCGGTTGACTTTTCGTTTGACTCACTTAGTCGAGCTTTATACGTACTGTAAGTTAATTTTAATTACGGGTTTTTGTTTGTCTTGAATCAAGGATCAAAAGCCCTATAATCAATTCGACCATCGCAGTTGAATCGATTCAGTTATGAAACTAGGGTTTATCTCATTACGAATTGGGGAAGAACACTTCTACTGAAAACGTATATAACTATTACGAAACGAAAATATCAACCAACTGATCCTCAGATCAGTTGGTTATGTTTGATGTTCAAAAGGATTGAACCGGCCGAAGGCCCGGGTTCGAATCCCACTTAAAACGAGATTTTGTTTCTTTTTTATTTGAATATAAATCATGTTTTACTTATAGTATATAATTAATATAATCTGAAATAAATCGTTCTCAGGGTGTGGCTCAGTTGGTGGCCACGCTTGTGATAAAACCCGAACCGGCCTGAGGCCCGAGTTCGACTCCCATAACCAACAAACATTTTTTTTCTTTTTATATATATATATATATATATATATTTTACATAATAATCTTTTAAAATAGTTTTTAAATACTAAACGTGGTTTATAAATTCTATAAAAATTATTATATGATCTCCAAATGATAAAGTTCATTATCCAATTTTTAGTTTTTCAAAAATCATTTATTTAATATATATAATAAATATTTCAACTTTATTCTATTTTATTTATAAAATTCTATAAAAATATCTAAACGATTTTGTAAAATTCCACAAAAATTATACTAAACTTATATAGCAATAAACATTTCAGAATTCATTTTTATTACAGAAAAACCGTTCATATTATATTTTTAATTATTTTTTGTTAGTTTTAATCATAAATAAATCATAATAAATTCATTTTTTTAGTATTTTTGCACCAAAATTTTACATAAATTATTTCTATTCATGTGGAACATAAATAGAATTTTTAATTTAAAAATAATTTAATTTTAATATTTTTAAATATTAAAGTTATACTTTCGACAAATTGAAATAAATAGATTTAATATTCTAATTATAAGAAAATAATTTTATAAAAATTATTTTCACACTTAAAACTTTATATTGTGACCATCTTTGATTTAAAATTTACAAAAAGACTTTTGTTTATTTATTTATCAAATTTCTCTTATTTATTAAACGTTTAATTTATTAATCAAACGAATACTTATCCCCAATTCGAAACCCTAGAAAATACTTATAGACTAGATAGACTTAGACTTATTTGTTACCTTATACATAGGGTGATACTTGGCAACGTTGGATTATACTTACTCAATTCCACAAGACTTATCACCTTGCTAAGGTGAGTATTATTTATCCCCTTTTTCGCTTTTACAACTTTTGGGGTGATTCATGCACAAGTATACAAAATTTCATATTCATTTACACATACATTTTTAATCATTTACAATTCATATACGTGTCTTGTTTATCTTTGTGCTTATGTTTGAACATGAACGTAGCTTACATACAAAATCATACATCTAGACATAACTTATGTTATGGTGCTCTTTACATATAGACGTAACTTATGTTACGGTGCTCATTTAGACGTAACTTATGTTACGGTGCTCATTTAGACATAACTTATGTTATGGTGCTCTTTTAGACTCACACGTGTTGAGGTGCTCATTATCAATTTCATTGTACAAACTATACATTTGATCTTTGTCTTGTTTGGTTACTTGCGTGTTTACATAATGCCTTGGTGATGCTAGACACATGAATTGTACTACTTTTCAAACTTATACTATATGTACAAAACTAAGTAGTACTCACCAACATCATATGTTGACAAAATTATTTTCGTGCATGTTTCAGGATAAGCTGCTTGACGCTTCATATAGGACTTTGGACTTAGATTAAATCAATCAATTATCTTTATTTATGTTGTCTTGTATTTAATTTCACATGTTGTAAAACAATATTCAATAATCATATATTTACATTTTAGTACCATGAGCTTTTGAACAATCGTCACTACGTGGCACCTCGATGATTCCGCCATCGGTTGGGGTGTTACAGATTGGTATCAGAGCCATGGTTATAGGGAACTAGGTTATTAGATAAAATGGCCTAGACTATAACCGAACTTCAACTTTCATGCATAACATTTCCTAAATTACCCTACCCCTCATTTCCCTCTACTTTCCTTTCTTTATCTTTCCCGTCTCTCTCTATTTCTCCTCATCTTTCATCATGGTGCATAGAGATGGTGTCCTACAAGGGGTGGAAAGTCTATATCATCATGGAACGGAAGCAGTACCTTTCATGAAGACACTCTTAGGCATAATGCCTACTCTTATTCTGCTCCTTCAAAGTTGTTGAACTTTAATGAGTGTGATAAGGACACGTGCAATCTGGAAGGGTGGATGCCTGTACACTGGGTTTTCTGGCATAGGCAAGCATAGCGCATAAATCCATTTACGGACCTGTTATGCTTACTAGGGGATTCCTGGAGTGAGTGTCCACTTATAGGCTAAAGCATGTCTTCTTTGATCACCATTGGGTTCAACTCCTTTGAAAAGTCAACGTTCTTGTTGGGCTTTACAGCTAGACAAGGGCACTCCAAGCATTTATGCAAGTTTTTCAATAATACTCTCTCGTTTCATATACAATATTCTGTATATCATAATTTTCATATATTGCTTACAAGTTCATACTTTCATAATCATATGTACGGTTATACACTTACATATTCTAATCTCGTGATTATTCATTGACTACCTTGTAGATGTCTGCTCGCCGCATGCTCCGTGATGCCCGCCGACGCCCTGTTCATGCTTCTAGACAACGTTCTGACCGTCGCCTCGCATCTTTAGTCGCTGAGCAAATTGCTGCAGTGATCCCAAACCTTGTTAGTGGGATAACCCAGAATAGTAACAGTGCCAACACAGGAAGTACGACTCAATTTTGGTGCACTTTCAAACACTTTAACTCCTGCAACCCCACAAAATTCACTGGTGAGGAGGGTGCTACTGGCCTCCTCCAATGGTTTGGAAGCATGGAGAGCACCTTTGTGAACAGTGAATGTCCTGATGAACTCCGCGTTCGCTATGCTACTAGTGTCCTTCAAAAGGGGGCGCTAACCTGGTGGAATGGCGAAAAACGCAATCGAGGAGCTGATGTTGCTTTATCTTTATCTTGGGCTGAAGTTAAGGAACTCATGATCACCAAATTCTACCCTAGGAACGAAATCAGGAAACTGGAGGATGAATTTCGTGAGCTCAAACAAGACAGTGGTGAGAACCTTGCGTATAATACTCGATATCATGAACTTAGCATACTGGTTCCACACATGGTCACCCCGGTCTCTCGATCAATCGAGAAATATATCGAGGGATTACCTGACCTGATACAAGACGTAGTCACTGGGAGCAAATCCACTACGGTAGAAGAAGCCATCCAACTTGCAGCCACTTTGACAGACAAACACGTAAGGAAAGGAAACTTGGTTAGGAAGGGCACCAAGACGTCTGCTGAGAAAACCAGCCATGTTGTTGTACAATCTAAAACCGTTTCAGCAAAGGCCGCCACTACTGCTTCGAACTCTAAGAAATGAATGGACAATGATCAGAACCATGCTGTTTTTGGTCCTGTGATTCAACCTCCTAACAAGAAAGCCTACACGGGAACCCATCCTCAATGCAACACTTGCAAGTATCATCACCCTGCAAATCTTCCATGTCGTCAATGCACTAGATGTGGAAGGTTTGGACACTTTTTCACCACTTGTCGTGTAATGGATAGGGCACAGGATAATCATCAGACAGCTGCCCAGGAACCACTACCGATTACTAACGGTCGGGCATGTTATCACTGTAGAGACCCTAACCACATGCGACCTCAATGTCCTAAATTGAATAACGTAAACTTGGTGGCACATGGACGAGCTTTCAATATCAATATCAACGGAGCAGACAGTCAGGATGACGTTAATCCCACTGGCTAAGCCATGGATGGAATCTTCTTAAGACTCGGGAATCCAACACTTGCGTTTTCATTTTCTTGATCCTATTATCATTTTGTACCCAATTTTGTCGCACTCATTAGCAAATAACATCTAGAAATTTTCTTGCATACTATTGTGTACGAACACAGATTGGAAATTTATCATATTTGATTATGTTTATTTTAATCGTAGAAGTTTAAAGACTCTACCTTACATTTGTTTGAAACATTTGGACTTGATTTCCATGAAAATCAAACTACTAAAAAAACTTGATACTTGATCCTACAGAGCTTTTCTAAAAACATCGTTGTTTGAAACTTAATTTTTCCCTTAATTTGACTATCCATTGAACATGATACTCGTAAACTATTTCTATAGGCCACTAAGATAACACTTACACATAATGGTTGTAGTACTTACAAACTTGCTTACATGTGTGTTTTATCCACGCAACTCAGATAAACATTTCATTTAAAGGGCTCCTCGGACGAGTGGTAGCCCGTACTTAAATACTGTTATGCTTACAAGTTGTTGCAAACCAATGTAATTGACCTCATTATTACATAGCTTCATTGATAATGTCTCATTTTTTGTGTCATATTCTTGTGAAATTTATTTGCATTAATGTGTTGTTAGAATAGGATCATAGAAGGACATAAAACCCTAATGTAAGGTAAATTGATGATTCCGGTCCGGAACGTAATCATGAATTTACGGGTACATTGAGGTAGTGTGAAATTCTATTAGAGTTTTTGGAAAGATGTCCAGTACGTTTTCAAGGTATCAAAGGTGTGGTGGGTTAGCTGCGGTACACCCTATATATAAACACTAATGATGCATTGAAAGTGAGACCGGAAGTCGAACCAGGAACAAACTCTACTTACTTGGTAGTTCACTTAGTCTTTATATAGTCAATCAACTTATACATTTATTTTAGGATTTCTAAAAACTTGAAGCTTAGTGTTTTACTAGATTGTTATTCTCTTTATTATTCGAGACGAACCTAATCCAATCTTTAACTCACACCTATCGAACCGCTTATTCAAATCATTCGAAACAGTTACTCTGTTACCTATAAATTCACGTCGTGTCTTAACTCAAATTTTCCAAACCACGGTTACCTTAATTTTTTTACCCAAACATCCATAACCCTATGTTTCTAATAACTTCGGGACGAAGTTTCTAAAAGTAGGGGATGCTGTGACATCCGTCACTTTTATCACTATTATTATATATATATATATATATATATATATATATATATATATATATATATATACATTTTTTTATTTCGTACCACCTACCTTGTACGCCACAGTTTATCCGCATCTATAATAATAATAATAATAATAATAATAATAATAATAATAATAATAATAATAATCATAATAAAACACTAAATCTCTAAAAACCATAACCAAACCATAACCCAATCAAACATGAGCCCATCTTTCATTGTGTTAAAAAAAAAATTCGGAGCCCACAAACTGGCCCAAGAAACCAGCCCAACCCAACATACTTCTTCTTCCCTTCCTTCTTCCTGTACGCGACCAGCAAGCACACCAGGGTTGACCAAGAACCTTCAAACCTTGACCAAATAATTAAGCGTAATTCCGGAAATATTGACGCAATTGAAGTATGCTTCATGACTAGCACCAATCAAGCCTTGACCCAGCACAATAACATCGCACACTACTTCCATTTTTAGAGCTCCATTAACGAGCATTGACCAAGCCCGGGTCAACTTGCCATACGAACACTCAAGCCACGACACTATAAATTGATGACCCTCAATTGAACAGAGAGTGCCGAAAAACAAAACCACTCTAAGATTTCACTCTCAATCACTCGTTCACGCTTTGTATGTACCCGGTTGACTTTTCGTTTGACTCACTTAGTCGAGCTTTATACGTACTGTAAGTTAATTTTAATTACGGGTTTTTGTTTGTCTTGAATCAGGGATCAAAAGCCCTATAATCAATTCGACCATCGCAGTTGAATCGATTCAGTTATGAAACTAGGGTTTATCTCATTACGAATTGGGGAAGAACACTTCTACTGAAAACGTATATAATTATTACGAAACGAAAATATCAACCAACTAATCCTCAGATCAGTTGTTTATGTTTGATGTTCAAAAGGATTGAACCGGCCGAAGGCCCGGGTTCGAATCCCACTTAAAACGAGATTTTGTTTCTTTTTTTATTTGAATATAAATCATGTTTTACTTATAGTATATAATTAATATAATCTGAAATAAATCATTCTCAGGGTGTGGCTCAGTTGGTGGCCATGCTTGTGATAAAACCCGAACCGGCCTGAGGCCCGGGTTCGACTCCCATAACCAACAAACATTTTTTTCTTTTTATATATATATATTTTACATAATAATCTTTTAAAATAGTTTTTAAATACTAAACGTGGTTTATAAATTCTATAAAAATTATTATATGATCTCCAAATGATAAAGTTCATTATCCAATTTTTAGTTTTTCAAAAATCATTTATTTAATATATATAATTAAATATTTCAACTTTATTCTATTTTATTTATAAAATTCTATAAAAATATCTAAACGATTTTGTAAAATTCCACAAAAATTATACTAAACTTATATAGCAATAAACATTTCAGAATTCATTTTTATTTCAGAAAAACCGTTCATATTATATTTTTAATTAATTTTTGTTAGTTTTAATCATAAATAAATCATAATAAATTCATTTTTTAGTATTTTTGCACCAAAATTTTACATAAATTATTTCTATTCATTTGGAACAGAAATACAATTTTTAATTTAAAAATTATTTAATTTTAATATTTTTAAATATTAAAGTTATACTTTTGACAAATTGAAATAAATAGATTTAATATTCTAATTATAAGAAAATAATTTTATAAAAATTATTTTCACACTTAAAACTTTATATTGTGACCATCTTTGATTTAAAATTTACAAAAAGACTTTTGTTTATTTATTTATCAAATTTCTCTTATTTATTAAACGTTTAATTTATTAATCAAACGAATACTTATCCCCAATTCAGAACCTAGAAAATACTTATAGACTAGATAGACTTAGACTTATTTGTTACCTTATACATAGGGTGATACTTGGCAACGTTGGATTATACTTACTCAATTCCACAAGACTTATCACCTTGCTTAGGTGAGTATTACTTATCCCCTTTTTCGCTTTTACAACTTTTGGGGTGATTCATGCACAAGTATATAAAACTTTCATATTCATTTACACATACATTTTTATTCATTTACAATTCATATACGTGTCTTGTTTATCTTTGTGCTTATGTTTGAACATGAACGTAGCTTACATACAAAATCATACATCTAGACATAACTTATGTTATGGTGCTCTTTACATATAGACGTAACTTATGTTACGGTGCTCATTTAGACGTAACTTATGTTACGGTGCTCATTTTGACATAACTTATGTTATGGTGCTCTTTTAGACTCACACGTGTTGAGGTGCTCATTATCAATTTCATTGTACAAACTATACATTTGATCTTTGTCTTGCTTGGTTACTTGCGTGTTTACATAATGCCTTGGTGATGCTAGACACATGAATTGTACTACTTTTCAAACTTATACTATATGTACAAAACTAAGTAGTACTCACCAACATCATATGTTGACAAAATTATTTTCGTGCATGTTTCAGGATAAGCTGCTTGACGCTTCATATAGGACTTTGGACTTAGATTAAATCAATCAATTATCTTTATTTATGTTGTCTTGTATTTAATTTCACATGTTGTAAAACAATATTCAATAATCATATATTTACATTTTAGTACCATGAGCTTTTGAACAATCGTCACTACGTGGCACCTCGATGATTCCGCCATCGGTTGGTGTGTTACAACAAAGTACTAAAAGTCCTATTCATTTAGATGAAACTGATGAGGGTTTAGGATTGGTATCAGAGGATTTTCCTGGATCGCCAAAGCAAGGGGAGAAACAAAAGAAACCCCAACTTAAGAAGAAGGAGAAGGTTTTAAGACCAATGGAGAAGAGAGCTAGAGACATTGAGACATTGATTGCTGGTAAGAGACTGCCACCAGCATCTAGCTCGAAATCACCGATCACATCTCCAGCTGCTAAGAAGCAAAAGACAGCATCAGAGATTGTTAAAGAGACTGAATTACCAGTTAATGAGTTTAATGAGGCAGTAGATAGAGTGCTGAAGAAGATAAAGAAAGGAAAGTTGGTTGCTGCTGAAGCTTCTACACCAAAGGTCACAGTAGATAGTGATGTTTTGAATGCTGTGAACCAGAAGCTTGCTGACATGATGAAAATAATTAATCAGCAACAAGCAGAGATAGAGCAATTGAGAAGCAACAAAAAAATATGTTAGACGTTGTTGAAACATCTCACGAGAATCAGGAAGCTCTTGAAGCCAAGATTAAACAACTTCGAAAAGAAAACAAGAAGTTGATAAAGCTTGAACAGAGGAACACCAGGAGATTTATTGAATTAAAAGAGTTGAATAAGAAGCTGAAAGAGAGTAACAAGAACATGGATAATTTGATTAAAGACTTGTACTCTAGAGCTCCTCAATTGCAAGCTGGTGAAGAGGATAAAGAGCGTGATGAGGAGCAGGTAGATTTTGAACCATCTGATGAGGAAGAGAAAGATGAGGAGTTAGATGATGATGCTGGCAATACTTCTCAGAAGAAAAAAAAGATGATGGTGACGATGATGGTTCTGATAATGGTTCTGGTGAAGGAAACAACTCTGCAAGTTCAGATAGTGATGATGATGATGACGATACTGATAAATACAAGTGTGAGAAAAGTGGATCTGGAAAAGGTGAAGGAGGATCCAGCTCAAATGCTCCTGGAGGATCTGTTGATGATGATACGGTCTTTTGGAATGAGAAGCTAAGATCATTATCAGAAGATGATAAAAAGATGTATCGCCAGATGTTAACAGATATAGTCTGGACGATAGATATGACTAGCAGATTTCCTGAGATTTTTGAATCCAGTGACATGAGATATGAGTTAGAGATAACGATCCAGATTTGGAGGATGGAGAAGTTTCTGCGGCGATGTCGAAAGAGATATTAGAAGGTTTGGCAAAACAAGTTGGGAAGACGTCGGAAGAATTATTGGTTGATAATCAGATTCCCAATGTACCTGAAAAAGAAGTAGGTAATCATTCAGATGATCGAGATGTGCCTGTATTTGAGGAGGTTGAGATTGAAGACATAACCAGCGAGGAATATCCAGAATATTACAAGAAGAATAAAGATTTTGGATTTGCTGAATTTACTGATGAATTGTTGAAAGAAGCTGAGAAACTTGCTCATGAAAAGAGTATGAAATTTGTTGAAGAAGTATTTCAAGGGCATGATAAACCGAGCACAGAACAATCTGATAGTTTGAAGGAGTTATTGAGGAAACTGAAGGAGAAAGAAGCAAATCATCCTAAGACAGAGATTCAGGGAAGTTTTTACATGTTACACAATGAGATGTTCAAAGGTAGAGCATTGGGATGGAAGTTTGTGAAACAGTTGAAGTGTGTAGCTGTTAAATGGGAAAAAGGAATACTTTATTTTGAAAGATTCCATGATCTGAAGACATTTCCATACTGGGCAATTCGTGATGTTTGTAGGCATGAGATGACTGCATCTGCGAACGATCATGTTGCTTATTTTGCTGATCGTATGTCGAGAGAAAGCAGGAAGAGATGGAATTTATTCACTCCTCAGTATCCTAAACGGATTGTTCATAAGAAGGATATTGATGCTATAACTGGTATGCCCAAGGTGACGTTAATGTACAAACAACCTAAGGTGTTGAAACACATTCCTTTGATGCAGATCCCTCAACACTTTTCAAAGGATTTTATCTGGTGGTACTATGACTGGAAAACTGCAGAGGCTGTGATTGTGTTGAAAGATGGTGTGAAAGATTTCAAGAAGATACACATATTTGATCCTATGTGGTTGATTAACTGCTCACATGAGGATATTATTATGTTGTATTATAATCCGATTTATAGTGAGGTGAAAGATTGTGATCAAGCAAGCAAATACCAACGTGTGGTATTCCTGTGCTTTGCTTATGATATAAATGCTGGATGTGATTATGACAAGAAGCTGGGTAAGTTTGTGAAGGTTCAAGATGTTCCTGAAGTCAAGAAGAAGAAGCCGAAACAAGCTTATGAACTGGTGATGACCAAAGAACAAAAGAAGCAATTGCACATAAAGCTGATGAACAAAAGGATGGATGAAGAATGTCAACTCAAACAATCCAAGAAATAGTCGAGGGGGAGTTTGTAGATGCATTTTGTGCGACTAGTGCTTTGGATTGTACTTAACATATGTTTTTGTCATCAGTCGAATGGTCGAAGGAGTCTCCAGTGGTCGAAGGAAGGTTTTTGAACGGTCGAAGGAAGCTTAATGGTTCGAAGGAGAATAGGAGGTCGAAGGTAGAAATAGATTTTAATGTATGGCTTGGTTTGACCAGTATGTTTGGTCGAACCTGCACATTCGACCATACTATATGGGCGAATGTGCAGGTCTATATAAGGTCAAGTTCATTTTCGAGATGTAACTTTTGGTCATTTTGTTTTCCCTCCAGTTTGTGTTCTCCCTAGGGTTTTGAGTCAACTTTGTACACGTCTTTTATTAATTATAAACATCTTTTTAACGTGTAATTGAGTATGAATATGAATGAATTGAATGTTTTAATGATGATTTCTGCGTTTTATTAGTATTATTATCATTTTGTGATTGATTCAGGGATTCCGCACCTGAATCAAACCTGTTTGATCATTATCTTTGTTGTTTAGACGATCCTACGCGCATACAGTTAATACCTGACAATAACATTTTTGACAAGAATTTGTACCTTAGTTCCTTAAGCTCTTCTTGTTGAACATCCTCTTTTACCAAGAAACCGCTATCTCATTTATCATTTCCCATATAGGTTTCCATATGACGCATTGCAAAAACGCCACAATCGATTTTGTTTTCCTCTGTCCTCCATTGCATTTTCAACCTAGTGATATTTGCCACAATCAATTTCTTCAGACCTGTTCTGATTTTCGAAACCTAAATGTAATTGCACAATGCATATCTCTACAATATATGCAAAAACATATTAGCTTTTGAAAATTATATAAATGGTAAAGTAAATAAAATGTCAACAATATTACCAGCTTATGAGGGATCCCTTTATATCTATCGTCAAAATTGTCACCCATCTTGCTGTTATCCATCAAAACAATTTTCCCAATTTCAAATGGAAACACAAAACATAGTAATGTTCTGAAGCTAGAATTGGGAAAAAAAGGAGGTCAGTATCTAATAAGGATTTGACTTTAAACTGTTTAAGGTACTGATCCTTTTGTAGTATTACACATAAAATTCTTGGGTATATCAGAAAAGCATTGTTTGACCCAGACTTTACTCCCTTCATATTTTCTACTAAATCCAAGAACAGGGCCTGGGATACATTGTAGTCAGATTTTGACAACATAGCATATCCCAAGTACTGAACTTTTAATGGGATTTCATTAAAAGAAGTGGATTTAGCAGAGATACAGAGAAGAAGTCTATGAAAGAAAATTTTCATGACTGGTGGGAAAAACTTTTTGAAAAGAGTTGACCCAGTCATTTGTGAATCATAACCCCTTTCCTGAAACTCGGTGTGAAGTTCAGCCTTAGGGAAAGAGTCGTTTCCTGAAAAGTCATTCAATGAGAAGGTTGTAGATATCAGTTGGGGGTAATGACGATATTTGTCTCTCCAATTTTTGAGATAATGGTTGTGGGCTTTTTGTCCTGTAGAAGAACCTCAGCATTTAACCAGAATTCTTGCAGAGTATCGATGTAGATGGGGGCATCAGCGGTTAGTATTTTCAGGTATTTAGATTTGAGAATGATGTCGATGGTGGTATGGAACGGGACGTTTTCATCTATTTTGACCAGACAGGGAAGGTAATTGTGGGTGGATTTAGCTTGAAGATCCATTGTAATGGATTTCGAGTGTGAGGATGAGAGGAACTAGAGTGGCGGTTTGAGGTTGAAGAAAGCGGATTCAGTATTTTGAATACAGTGAGACAGTGTAACATCTGTTGTGGTAAAACAGGGTTTTTATAGCTTCTAGTGAAACCGCTGATGTGGCCAAAACTCTGCTTTTGAGAGCAAACGTGGCAAACATCTGGTGGCATACAGCTGGTGCCAAAGTACTGATCCAAACAGCTGTTGTTCTACAAAAGTGCTGATGCTAACAGCACTTGGTTTTTTTTAATATATATATATAGTGGAAACAGTTGTTCTATCTGATCAGACATTTAAAAACAGATTCTTCAACCAAACAGTGGTTGTTGTGTATGATCAGATGATTGAAACGGATTTTTTTAACTAACAGATGATAGAATGGATGAAACAGTGGTTGTTTTATCCTTAGCAGATTTTTCAACCAAAGTGCTATTTTTAAGGATGAATTTTGATTTTCTGAAACATTTTAATGTTTTTATTTAAAACATTTTTGTTGTTTAGTCCATGTTTAGCATACTAATCCTAGAAATCAGATTTTCAAAGGTAGATGTGTCTAAAGCCTTTGTCAACACACCTGCCAACTGATCCTCTGTTGGAACATGGTGCAGAGAAATCAAACCTTTTTCATAGCTATCTCTGACAAAGTGATGTCTGATGTCAATGTGCTTTGTGGTTGAATGAGAAACTGGATTTTTGATGATATTTTCAACAGCTTGAATGTCCAGCATGAGTGGAGTCTTTAGTGCAATTATACCGAAATCCAGCAGTTGATTTTGAAGCCACATGAGTTGGGCTGTACAGCTTGCAGCAGCAATGTATTCAGCCTCTACTTTTGAAGTTGAAACAGCTGCTTGCTTTTTGCTTTGCCATGAGACTAAGGCATTCCCTAGAAAATGGCACCCTCCTGATGTAGACTTCCTTGTGGTGTGGCAGCCAGCAAAATCACTATCTGAATAACCTGAAAGCTCAATGTTTCCATTAGCAGGATACCAGATACCAAGTGTGGGAGAACCTTTTAGGTATCTGAATATCCTTTTCACGGCAATAAGGTTTGACTTTCTAGGTGATGCCTGGGATCTTGCACAAAAACAAGTGGCAAACATAATGTCTGGCCTAGATGCAGTTAAGTACAATAAAGACCCAATCATGCATCTGTAATGTGTCTGGTCAACCAGTTCATCCTTGTCATCAATAGTTAGTAGCTTAGCTGTGCTCATGGGTGTACTACATGGCTTACAATCATTCATCTCAAATCTGGTTAATAAGTTTTTCACATATTTGTTTTGATGAATGAATGTGCCATTTTGCAGTTGCTTCACTTGGAGACCAAGGAAGCACTGAAGTTCACCCATAGCACTCATCTCAAACTCTGCTGTCATGAGTTGCCTAAACTCTTCACACACTTTGTTACATATGGATCCAAAAATAATGTCATCCACATATATTTGAACAATCATTAAATTTTTCCGTCTCCATTTTAGAAATAAAGTTTTATCAATTTTACCTCTTATGAAACTAATGGATAAAAGAAAGGTGGAAAGAGTTTCATATTTTTCAAGTTCAGTGAATGATGAGGAACCTTCTAGCTTTTCAAGAATAATTTTCTTGCCATTAGGTTCAGTGATTTTAATCTCTTGACCCTCCAAATTAGTTGGTACTACCTCAACTAACTTTTATTCCCTTTTGTCAGTGTTTTCAAAAGCTGGAGCAGTGGTTCCAAAACCAAAACCAAACATCACATGACTTTTGGTTTGTTTGTTGAGGAACATCTCAAAACCTTTACATGATTCCACCCATTTTTCACATTCAACTTGGGTGGCCTTAAGCTCCTTTTTACAACTATGATATTTAGTTATTATAGTTTGGAGCTGGTCTTTGGTTATAGTTGCTTCATGTTTTAAACTGTTGATTTCAGATTCTTTTTCAGTCAATTTTGATTTTAACTCTTTTGAAAGTTTTTCAAATTGAACTTCATCATCTAAAATTTTCTTCCTAAGGTTTTCATTCACCTCTTTAATGTTAGCAAATACTATTACACATTTGTCTGAACACAGATCTTTTAGGATTTGACGAGATACCTTAGTAGCAGCCATCAATGCACAATCACACTTGCACTCACAATCATTAGATGCATCATAGGGATCTGAGAGATTCACAACCTCTTCTTCAGATTTTTCACCTGCAACTACTTCATCAACAATATCATCAGCCACAATATCAGATTCAGTTACCACATCCTCAGATTCAACCTCTTCAACCATAGCCACGAAACAAAAATTTTCTGGTTCATTTTTCAGCTTTGGCTACAAGAGCAAAATTTTCATCTGTTAACTCATTTGGTAGACTGCTCGAATCAACAAAGCCTTGTGTGAAGAAACTCTGTTGACTGGTCTCTGCAAGAGCAGAGGGTGGAGCAGCAGTCATTGGCACTTGTGCTTGAGCAACAGGGGCTTGCGCATAGTGAATCTAAGGAACAGTGGTTTGGACATACATGACAGGAACAGTGTTTAAGGACTGTGCAAAATGAGCAGTGTTTTGCCCATTTGGTCAAGGGGTATTATGGGAAACATGATAAGTTTTGGTCTATGGCCTTTGATTTGGATAGGTAATCATAGGTGTACCATGTTGACTCCTACATTCCCTAGAAAAATGACCAAGTCTATGACATTTATAACACTTAATCTTTGATTTAACCAACCCCACCTTTGACTTGCCAGTCAACCCTGGAAATCTTCTGCCAGTTTTCTTGTAAAAATTGTTAGTTCTTACACTGAGCAGAGGCAATTGGTGCATAATGTCCATTTCTTCCAAATCATCAGGGTCAAAGTACTTTAGGTCATCATACTCAAAGGATTGTTATCAGATGCCTGGATATCACCACCACTTGCTGTAAAAGCAAAGTATGGTGAATAAGAATCAGCGTTAAAACCTGAGTTAAAACCTGAAGTGATGTCAATGAAATGATCATAACTCTGATCCTTATTGTTACCAGGCACCTCATCATGACCCAAAAGTGATGTATTACCAAATACATAATCATCAGACACTTTTCCAGAGCCTTGGAGCTTCTTTTTCTTGTTAAGCTCTCTCTCATAGGTCAAGAGCTTACCATGAAGCTGGGTCAGTGATAGGTCCTTAAATCCAATTGAGTTTCTCATAACTATAGCAATAGTGTCCCATTTGTCTGGTAATGATCTTAAAAACCTATGGTTCAAGGTTGAATTAGGGTAAGTTAGACCAACCAGTTTTAGTTCACTAATGAGATAGTTAAATCTCTCAAATTGTTGAGTTAATGACTCTCCCTTTACATGACTGAATGTTTCATATTGTTGGTTAAGTATTTCACGGTTGTTTTCAATAACCTCTTCAGTCCAACCAAATTGTTCTTTCAATGCATCCCACAACTCCTTTCCATTGTTACTGTGTAATAGCCCATCATGGATATCATTTGGCAGAGCCATGGCCACAATACTGAAGGCCTTAGCATCTAACTCAATTTTCTGAAAATCCTGCTCGGAGTAGTTTTCAAGTTTCTTAGGCTCTTGAACCTTGGGATCTTCGGTACTCGGGCACCATCGGAACATGTGGTCCGAAGATAATCGACTTCCAACACCCAGTGTTCTGTTCAGCTAGAACATGGCTCATCCGACGTTGCCAGATATTGTATTCAGATCTGACAAGCATCGGTGGCTTGTTGTTCGTGCCAGTGTTATGTGGATCGTGATTGATTGAAGCCATTCCCTGATTGTTTCTAAAACAAAGTCTGTTTAAAAACGGTTGAAACGAAAATAAACTATTACTCTATTTTCAATCCGACAAACAAACGATATCAATAATTGTGAGCTGATCTGTTTATATTAAATTGATTGGTTAGATCGAATTTAATTGACCAAGCTCTGATACCAATTGTTAGGATCTGAGTTTGATTGTTTTGATTGTTTAAGTAATATGAGTAATGAAAGAAGTAAACTATAAATGGAAAGTGCAGCGAAATGATAAACAGTAAATCAAAACAAGAGAATAATTGTTTTTGAATCGAAAGCTTTCATATAACTGAATGATTACAAATGATTAAAATTACTCCCCTTCAGCCTGATCACTCGTGTAAGTTTGTCTAAGAGAATGTTTTGAGTGATAATAGAATCAGTACATGCACTGTTCTATTTATAGACAATCTAAACTACTGATGACCTACGCTGATGTCACCTAAGATAGTGACCTCTAACAGAATAACAACATAAAACATCTGATGACACAAATACTTTTACATAGAAACCTCTGATAGGCAAAGAACTGATAGGAAACCTCTGATGGTCTTGTAACGTCTGTTGGAGCCTAAGTGTTGTTGGCTGCAACAGACCTTTAGTCTTCAGTACTTAGATCAGCAATTGTTCTTCATTAGACCTTTGATCAACAGTTGTTCTTCATCAGACCTTTGGAAGAAGCAGTTATTCCAATAGTTGTTAGGGTACAGCAGATGTTAGGGTCAACAGTCTTTTGGGAGAAGTAACTTGTAAATGCTGTTCTTATTAAGGATCAATTGTGTAGTATATTTTGGCTTTCCAATCATCTGTTCTTCTCCAGGTCAGCAGACCCAACAGACAACATGTGATGATAACTATGCCATGAAACACCTTTCTCGTCATATCCGAACCATGAATCCTCTTGTGATGCTCTATCAAGTCATGAATATCGAAAACAAATATACTAGGAATATTACACCACCCCGAGATACATTGCCAAATCCCAAAAACTTAGTTTATATACTATTACACCATTCACAATTTTAAACCCCTATATTTTGTAGTCTTATCTACAATAAATTAACCGCAAACAAACTCACTTGTTCGTTCTATAATACTTGGAATTAGTCTCTGGAGATTAACAAACAACTAGCAAGAATGCACTTTACCCATCATGCTTTCGGGTAACAACGTAATGTTCTTTTGTTGATGTAACAATGTGTCTGATACTTCAACAATTATTGACTGAAGATGCTAGGAATTTTCAAAGAGGAGAATGTGTTGATGTGCAAGAGATTTGTGGATTCGCCAGCAACGTCCAAGGGGGAGATTGTTGATGCACTTTCTGTGGACGTCACTGTCGAATAGACTAGGGTTGAGTCTTAGTAGTGTGTTACATGAGATTGTGGTGATCCATAAGGGCATTTTATGGATCTGACGCATTTGTTAATATAGGACAAAACACTGAGCCAGGTTCGACCATATCTACTGGGCGAATGTGGAAATACTCCACATTTGACCAGTCTAAACGGGCGAATGTGGAAATACTCCACATTCGACCATTCTAAAGGGGCGAACGTGGAACTTGGGTTTTGGACTATAAATAGCAATCTCATGTGTTATTGTTCATTTGGTGATTTGAGTTTGTATTTTGAATGCTCTCAAGGGGGAGGTCATGCCCGACCTCCCCCGGCCCCGAGATAGATGTTTATCCTACTGATGACAGTGTCTGTAACCGTTTCTGTAGTAATACGAATCTGTGATGACGTTGTTATCGTGTATTTCTGTCTCGTCTCGAATCTCCCGTCTGAAACCGAGTTGTTTATGCGTAATCGATCCACGAATTCAGTTTCTAACCGGATTCTCATCTTTTTTAATCAATAATAGAGGATAAATTTGATCCAGTTATAAGTTGGTTTGAAGCTCTAAAATATAACATGTAAAAGTAATAAGTAGAATATGGATGTTAAGCGCGACTGTTTTCGGGTTATTGAGGTTATTTAAATTACAATTTGATTTATGTTTGAATTCGAATCTAGCTAAATAAAATATATATATATATATAGGGGAGGGTTATCTTGAGAAAGCTAAATATTGTGAGAACCGTGAGAACAAGTAGAAAAATCAATCAAAATCAATTTTTTTTAATACAAACCTCATTATAATCAAAATACAACATTAATAAATGAATTTTCTTTCCAAATAATTCATCTTTTCTTGCAAAAACACTTTCAAATTAACTTTTTACACATGTGTAAATGAAACAGTTTACACACGTATAAACAGTAAATTTACACATGTGTAAAAACAAATTATTTTCGTATACGTTTGAATTTTTACGCGTAAATTGTGTTTTTGAGATTGTATTTTAGTAATAAAGACAAGTATAAAAAGAAATTTTGAATTTGAATGGTTTTAGGTGCCGTTCTCACGGTTCGCACGAAATATAGGTGTTCTCAAATTAACTTTCCCATATATATATATATATATATATATATATATATGTGTGTGTGTGTGTGTGTACTTTTTATAAAAGAAATTTAAGTTATATATAATTCAATTTGAATTTTTCAAGTCGAAAATTATAAATTTGACCAAATACAACATCCAAACATTGTACTGCACCACCACAACGCGCGGGCTCCTGCTAGTATATATATATATATATATATATATATATATATAGAGAGAGAGAGAGATATGGGGAAAGGTTAATTTGAGAACACATATATTTCGTGCGAACCGCGAAAACGCTATCTAAAACCGTTCAAATTCAAAATTTCTTTTTACACTTGTCTTTGTTATCAAAATACAATCTCAAAAACACAATTTACGCGTAAAAATTTAATCGTATACAAAAATAAATTGTTTTTACACAGGCGTAAATTTACTGTTTATACATGTGTAAACTGTTTCATTTACACATGCGTAGAAAGTTATTTTTAGAATGTTTTTGCAAGAAAATATGAATTACATGGAAAGAAAATTGTTGTTTTAATAGTGTAATTTAATTATAACGAGATTTGTATTGAACAAAAATGATTTTGATTGGTTTTCTCATTTGATCTCACGGTTCTCGCGATATTTAGTGTTCTCAATATAAACATCCCCTATATATATAGTCAAGATCATGTACAAAGAGTGTTTTTTTGTGAGAAGGCTAAGAAGGAATTATGACCATTAGATGAGTTTAATCTAGGGTATAGATTAATTGAGTGGCAATCTTCTAATTAGTGTTATAATTTTATTAATTGATTAGACTATTTGAGGGTATGATAGTAAAATACACACTCAAATTAAATGAGGCTTTAATATCAGCCATCAATATTCTCTCATTCTCTCATATTCATTCATTTTTTACTCTCTCTCTCTCTCCCCCCCTTCTTTAAAACCTGCAATAACTTATCTCTCTAAAAAAAACCTACAATCATCAAGAATATAATCATCAAACTTCAAATCATATGAGGAAAACCAAACAAATATTGGGTTTAACTTTCAAATTAATCACGATTTCAAAGAAACTAGGCTGAAGTCATGGTGTTTTATCTAGAATGATTGCATTACGATTCAGTGTGTTTATCTTCATCAGCGTGTTTTTCTAAATCAGTGTGTTTATATTCGTCAGTGTGTTTTATCTTCGTCAGTGTGTTTTATCTCCATCTAAAAATGATTCTGATCAACATTTTGGTTTAACATACAAACTACGGTTTATAAAGGTGTTTTTTTTCAATTGTACATTCTAGTGTGTTTTCTGATCATGGGATACTGATTGTGTATGAAAATGTGTTTTGTACTCGTCGTTAATTTTAGTTGTTAGTAAAGATGTGTTTTATTTTGAATGTTTTTACCAATAAGGAACTTAAATATAAAACACAATGTGTTTCACATTTGTTGCTTAACACGAATATAAAACAAATGAGTTTTCGAAAGTGACATAACTTTGTTTATGGAATAAAACACCCTCACCTTAAAACAACATTGTATTTTTTTATTTTTTTTGAAAGGTTTAGATCAATGGAAATCCTTATACAACCCTAACCTATTGGTCTCAAGTTCGAATCCCTACCCACGCACCGGTGTCCTCCTTGCCTAAGCTCAAACCGTCACGGGGAATTTTTTTTGTGGTGTGCATGAATCGAACCTGTGAGCTCCCCCCAGGATGGGAACCCTTAAGGGAAAACCCACCCTACCTCAAACCAGCTGAGCTGGAGATCATTGGCTTAAAACAACATTGTATGACGTTTGAACATAAAACACCAATAATTATCAGGTCAAGATTTGTGATTGTTTATGTGCTAAGAATGGTTGATTGACAAAAATATAATCATTGATGATGGTTAATCAATTTCTGGGAAAACCTCCAAAAAAATATAAGCAATTGCAAAAGCGCTGGGTAGCCCAAGCCCTCAATCTCCAGTTTTACAGAAAATCTGCAACCCAAAGACCCACTTCGGTAAAGCATGGTTGAGACTCAGATTCAAACTTGGGACATATGCTATCATCAAAATTTTAACATCACCATCCAATGATAAAGTTAAAGCTATCTGCACCATTGAAAACATCAAAATATCTGTATGAAGTATGAACACTTAGTCTCTTGTCAATGCCTGATCTATAATTTTCTACATGGGTGTTACTTTTCCAAAAAAGTTTTGTAGGCATCACTTGCTCAAGTTGAGTGTCATATACGTATATAAATACGTAAAAAGACAAATATCATGTATTACATTTATTATTTTTTACATGGGTGTTATTTTATTTTATTTTTTTTAAACGTCCCACTTACGGTGTGCGCATATAATGTATATATGTGTGGCCATTGGGGGGCAAAGGTAAAGTTGCACTAGTTTTAACGTTATTTGACTAATTTCGTGAAAATAATGTTAAAAATGACGGACGGTTAATCATGCGTCATAATGTTAAAAATGACGGACGTTATTTGACTAATTTGACTAATTTCGTGAAAATAATGTTAAAAATAATGCTCAAACAGCCTAGCTTTGGCCAAAGCGAGGCAACCAGGCGCCTCGCTTTGACCAAAGCGAGGCGTTTTGACATTTTTCTAAAAAAAATTGAATTTCTTTTAATTCTTTAAAATTACCTGTTAATCACCAAAAAATAATTTTAATTCATTTTTGGTTCTTTTAAGTTGTTTCCAAGCCAAGAAAATTATATCTTTCCGTTTCGCTTCGTTTATTGCTCGTTTTGGTTTTCCAGTAAAAACATCCAGCTTTGTACAACTTTGAGGAATCATTGTACGTGGTCCTCAAATACTTTCACATTATATATTAAATACTTTCACATTATATTATCAGTTTAACATTCGAAATACTTTAAACCGAACATTAACTAACCATTATTACTCTTTCTATCTTATATAGTCTTCTCCAATTCCTATATAATATTCCTTAACTTTCTCTCTTCCCCTTCTCTAACCCTCCATGCAAATCATCCAAACAACATGGAACCAGATACAAAACAAGCATATATGGGAAGTCAAAACTCTATGACAAGTTGGTCAATCTATGATCCCAATTCTGTCAAAGAAGATGTATTCACCATTTCAAACGATTTGCCTCCTTTTGAATTCAGGTAGTACTAGTTAAGGGATTGTCAAAGACCGATCGAACATCTTTTTGTTTGTTTGTTTGCTTGAATGTCTATGGAAACAACAATGGATTTGTCAAAAGCAAGTGTGAAGATCAAGATCAAGAAGAACAGTACGGTCAACGATGAAGTTGTGTTGTATGTATAAAATAGTGAATAATTGTAGTGTGTTCGGTGCAGTCGACGAACATCATTCAAAATTTCAACTTCCCGTTCAGGTGCTTAAGTCCACCTTGCACCGGCTTGAGATATGAGTTTAATTAGCTTAAATCTCTCTGATCCATGATATGAGAGCAATAATCCATCGAGAACTTGAGAAAGAGAGAATAAGAGAAGAGATAATAACATATGAGCTACAACATAACTTGCACCGACTTGAGATATGAGTTTAATTAGCTTGAATCTCTCTGATCTATGGTATCCGGTTGTTTTCAGGTTGTCTTCATCGTTGACCGCTATCTCTCGGATAACAACTGAAAAGTTGTCTCATTAATTCCAAAACCTAAAGAGAAGATATCATCTCAGTGAGATTGATAACTTCTCTATGGAAGTTGCTACAATAGTTAAACAAAAGATGAAATTGAACAGTTATTTGGAATGTTTCTGATCATTACAGTTATGCATTTTTTGGTGAAATGAACTTGAAGAAATGATTTGGTGGATCTATCATGAGTTAAACAAAAGCTGAAATTGGACGGTTATTTGGAATGTTCCTGATCATTACTTTTAATGCAAGCAAGTAAAATTCAGTTGTTGGACAGTGAGATTGATAACTGGACAGGTTAGCCAAACCATACGAGGGTGGCAGGAAAAAGTTGACATTTTGATCCAAAGGAAATTCAGGTTAGCCAGACGTTTGTCAAAAGAACATTTTTTATAATAATTATATTAAAAAAAACAAAAAACTAACTCAAAAGACCAAAAAAAAAAAAAAAAATTTTGATCCGAAGCGCCTCGCTTAGGCCTAAGCGAGACGCTTCGAATTAAAAATCAGCTTTTTCTGCCCCCTCGTACTGACCTCCTCGGAATGAGTTCAAAGCGCCTCGCTTAGGCCTAAGCGAGGTGCTTTGAGGGGGTGAAAATAGAAGGTGGGGGGTGCCAATAGACGGAGCCTTTTTTAATAACTGAAGTTTCCAAAAAGAAAAGAGAAAATGCTATAAAAGTTGCAGGAAACTTCTTAGAAACTAAAGTTTTTAGTATTCTCCGGTTTAATCTTATTTTCTATAACTATATTTATAAACTTTCGAAACAGTGTTTTATTAGTTCACTCAAACCTTTTATTTTTCAAATTTTCAATTAGACCATTCAACATTAATCACGTTTTAAATAAATATATTATTTACAGGTTATTTCACTGATTTTAATGGTAACAATGGTGATATGGTTTTTTTAATTCCTATTTATTAATGAAGATGCTAAGTAATAACGTAGATTTTGACATATTTCTTTTAATTTTTTAATATATTTAACATGTTGACACATAAAATTTGACAAGGCTCCATTAGAATGTTAAGTGATATAATTGAAACAAAAAAGTATGAATGGACTAATTGTAACACTTATAAAATTTCGTATCATTCTATAAAGTTTTCCCTATATGAAATACCAATATACTGATATGTTTAAAGTTTAAACTTGTCTTTGTGTGAGCATCGTCGCATCGATCTCCAACTCGTTTTTGGCGTTTTTAGCACATGTAAAGAAGTAATGGATGAGACTCAGTGAGACGAACAATCAAATGCAATATTGTGAGAGAAACATTATCATGACATATGTAGCGACGCTTATACACACAAATATTAACAACTACTACTATAAATGCTTAACAAACGCCTAAAAGATGAAGAGCATGTTTGGCTCTCCATTTCCACAACTCCTTTTAACTTATGACTTATTCAATAATTATTTAATAAGTCATAAGTTAAAACAAAAGTATTTTGATAATTGTTTGAAAAATAACTTATAGAGGATTTTGTGCTTTGAAAATGAGAAATTGAGGGAAAAGTCATAAGCCATAATTTGTGACTTATAAGATTAAGTAGCTTTTTATGGATGAAAAGTTATAAATAGAAACGTAGAAGGTGAGCTAAACATGGTAGAAGAAAATATTCCTAAACTAAAAATAAACAGAAAGTATACGCATGAAATATCAATAGAAAAATTAGACATACTTATGAACAAATATACTTAAAAATCTTACCCATAAAAGAAATTTAGTTTTTTTATTAATATTTATTTATTTATTTGCAATTGCCTATATAAAAAGTAAAGGACATAAAATATTGTCAATATCATTGGTCCATGAATAGTCCATGTTCCCATTTAAACCGCGTACCCCACCACACCCCTGTATATAACCTTCTATATTATATATCGCATCCATCCTTTCTCCCTTGCTATATCTACATGAAAAAAGTGATTAGACCACCACCACCACCACCACCAGCAGATATGCAATTCAGTTCACTACGCTCTATATCTCCAAGCTTTACTAGCAATTCATCTAACAACCTAGCGGATATTGCCGCTAGAGTTGTTGAAGAATTCCGCAATGAAAGTTGCTTCCAAGACGAAGATAACATTTATTTTGAAGACGAAGTAAATCATGTGTACACACCCGTACAAAACGAACTGGAAGCTAACAGTACAGAAACATTGAAACAAGGCCAAGGTGAAGGCGAAGAAGAAACCGAATCAGACTCAGAGGAAGAGTTCGAGTTCGCAGTTGTCCATACAGATAACAATTCATCAACCCCTAATTTAATTTTCTTCAACGGCGAGATCCTGCAACGATACCCACTATTCGACCAAAGTTTGTTGCTAAACAAATCCGAGTCAAATAAGCCTGTAAGGCATCCTCTGGGAAAGCTTTTTAAGCTTGACACAGAAACCCCATCCTGTTCGTCATCAGAAGCTGACGAACTGGATGGGGTTTCTCCGGGTACGTACTGCGTCTGGAAACCGAAGACAGAGTCGGTTTCCAGAAGCAATACAAATTGCAAAAAAAGCAATTCAACTGGAAGTTGTTCAAAACGTTGGAGGTTCCGTAACCTTGTTAACCGAAGTAACAGTGATATCAGTTCAAGTCGTGTAACAAATAGCAGCAATGAATCCGTTATCGTTTTCCGTAAGTTGTCCGCAACGAAGAAGAGATCTGAGAAGGTAAAAAAGGTTGAGAAAACGGCGAAAGTTGCTGGCGAACCAGTAACCGTTAATAAAACGGTTAGAGAAGGTGAACGGGCTCGATCGTATCTTCCTTATAAACAAGATTTGGTTGGTGTGTTTGGTAACGTGAATGGATTGAGTAGGAAGTTGCATCCGTTTTAAACTGTTTGATTAGATGAATATTGGATATTTAGCTATAAAGTTTATACAGTATGATAAGTGTATGATTATAATTATTATTATATGTGTATATAAATGTATATGTTGATATGTGTTTGTCTTGATGAATTGATTTTTCGATTTAGAGTGTTTTGTTGGTGGATTGTCTGAATACGGAATGGTTTTAAGGTTTGCCGTAAAGAAATGTTGGCATGCTGGGTAATTACATAGGATTTTGCTTTGTGTTGGAAATTTATTAAAACTTGTTCCACAAGATAATATTTTTTTTATTTGTAAAATACCGTTTGGAACCGATTTCTTTTTTATATTGAATTAAAACAATTTCTGGAATCTTTAATAGTGTCTCATTGTTAGTTTACTTACACCGCCATATTTTGGTAATTTGCATCGCCCCTTTTTTATTCTAACATACACCAACTAGGTTATATTCTCAGAGCGTTACAGGGTTGAGAAATCTAATATGACATATCAATTTTACATATGAAATTGAATGATACGTTTTACAGTTACATGCAGGAAAGAATCGGGTAGCGCCTAACCTAAAACAATTAACAATGTATCTCCAATGTTAACGCCTAACCTTAAACAATGTATAACTCTAATATTAATACCTAACTTAAAACAATGTACAACTCCAATGCTAACACATGTTGAAAATAGAATTCATATTTACTTATTTAAACATAATTAGTGGGCTTGCCGATACATGATTAATGAATTGGCTGAACACTTTGTGTTTTTTTTTCCTGTATGAACAAAACTCCACAAAAAACAGTCGTTTTTTTCTACGTTTTTATATAGCACTATGGTACTCGTTGGAAAAATAATAAAACGCTCGTTAATTTGGTATATTTTTTTTCTTTAAAAAATCTCATATATATAAAATATATTAATCTTTAAAAATTATGGACTGAAACATGAGAGAGAAATTTATTTTTTTTTTCCTAAAATGGCATGCCACATGGCAAACTCAAGAGGGAGGGGGGAGGATGCCCTCTTTAAATGTCATGTAGGATTTATTGTTTTCAATTATATAATAGATATTAAAAAACACATTTTTTAATAAAACCCTCTTTTTATTTGTTATCGGGTACTGGTTTTTTTTCCTTTTTATAGATCAGCATTTGATACCAGGTGCTCGTACTGAATCGATATTTTCGGTACCGGTATAGTGATATTTTCTTTTATCATGAAGAGCCAAACCAACGCCGTCTTAATATCGGTGTTGATACTGTATTCGTTTTTATACTTTTCTTAACGTAGCAGTACAAAATTCATTAAAAATTGAGTTATTAGGAACAAAACATGTATTTGATAACGTTAGCATTTTTGTTTCGAGACATACGGAATTCAAACCTCATCTTGCAGCAATGCACGAGTATAAACAGCGTCCCGCGGCAACCTACGGTTACTGCCCCTCTAGTTATAGTAATATTTCTATGCATATGTATTGAGTTAATAATTATTAATACACACATGAGTAACTTATAGCTAGCATTCTTTCACGCCTCGTTGCGTCGGAACAAAAAGAATTATTATTGTTAGTGCATGATGTCCTTAGGCTAGTATATATGTTGTTTGGGCGTGTTTCGGGGTGTTTGGAGACGTTTATACGCGTTTTTGGGTATGTTTGAGGCTATAGGCGATTACAAGGTGGAACAGGCGATTAGCACCCTATGCTACATCACTGTTCTAGCGAATAGAGGTCTCCTATAGGTGATTAGAGCCCAATCGCCTATAGGAACATGTCTTATAGCCTCCTATTCGCCTATACTACCTGTACGAGTACGGGAGGTGTAAATAGGCCCAATCATTGCCCTAATAATCAGTTTTTGCCACACACACACTCTCCAAACACCCTCCCCAGGTCTGAGATTTCTTGGTTTGATCATTGTAACACTCGTGCTTTGTTTTAATGATATAAACGTTAATCTTTTGACCCGTTTGTGTGTTGTAATTGCTCGTTTAACATTGTTTCAAGTTAGTTTCTGTTATTAAGACATATTCAAGGGATTCCGCACCTTGAATATAACCCTCGTGATTGTCGGGTTGACACGTTCGTCGATCCTACAAGTGGTATCAGAGTCGAAGCTCTTATCACGAGCGTTTTGATTACTAAAACGAGTGAAAACAGGTAGGTTTTTGTGTGAAAGTTGTGATTTTTAATCAAAAACCTGTTTTGAACTTTGAAACTTTGAGTTTTTCACAAAAAACCCTTATTTTCAAATTCTTAGTGTGTTTTTATGGATGAAAACGTGTGTTTTTTATTAGGTTTTGTTCTAAAATTGTTTTGGAAACTTTTCCAATCATTTGGGGATTAAATACATCGTTTTGGATAAGATTTTGAGGCAAAAACGGTGGTTTTTGAGCAAAAGTGAAGTTACAGATCAGATCAGGCGATTACAAATACCAGACCCCTTCCAATCGCCTATCTTTAGGCGATTAGCAGCAAGTTCACACGATTAGAAGCTTATTCGCCAGTTCTACATGCGATTAGGGTGCTATTCGCCATTTTCTTATGTGGCATAGACCTTAATCGCCTAAAGGATCCCAATCGCACCTAAATCTGTATTCGCTCAACTGTTCACTAGCAATTACACCCTAATCGCGTGTAATACTAGTGATTACAACTGTACTCGCCCCTACAAAACTCTAATCCCGTATAAACACACAATTAGAGTTCCCAATCGCCAATAACAACCTGAAACTGAAAATTTGACTAAGTTTCGGACTTTTAACGAACTTAAACATATGGCAAACCCGTGGGGACATCTGAACCAACCAAGACAACAATATAATCAATAAATGAACAATCAAACTAACGTACCCACGAACCCTAGGCAATTCTCAGCTGAGCGTAACGCGCAACGGATGCAACAAG
Source organism: Ambrosia x helenae (assembly GCA_030844895.1). Classification (NCBI taxonomy): domain Eukaryota; kingdom Viridiplantae; phylum Streptophyta; class Magnoliopsida; order Asterales; family Asteraceae; genus Ambrosia; species Ambrosia x helenae. Next base: position 56,843,235 of record CM061227.1, read on the forward strand.
CGCAAATGCAAGCGAATGTTGCCGGAATCAATCCGTGGGCGCTAGCGGCTCAACAACTGGCAATGAATGCGAATCCTTGGGCATTCGTGGCTGCGGCAAATTCAAAGACGAATCATCTGTCTTCCGTTCTCATGAGTGACTTAGAGACGGGTAGTTCTAATAGGGCACCGAAACTGCAATACATGTCCGACTACCACGGATGGAAGGGCAGATTTCAGACGTATGTTGAGGGTATCGATGGTCTCGTGTGGTCAGCAATAGAGACAGGGTACAGTAGGCCGATGGTTGAGAATTCGAATACTCCGATCTCACTGGAAGATATGAATGAAGATCAGAGGAAGAAGTATAACTACGAAAATAAGGCGATGGCAGCATTGAAACAAGCTCTTCCCAAGGATATACTTCATGAATTCGCTCAGTGCACTACGTCACAGATGCTTTGGTTAGCACTTTCTGAGCGAAATGAGGGAAATCTGAAGACTCGAAAGGTCAAAATGGATCAAATCAAGAAGGAGTTTGAGAACTTCAATGCTATTGGGAACGAATCGCTAAGAGACATGACTGCAAGATACTACCACTTGATGTCTGAAATGTACCGGTACGGGGTCTTGTACTCATCTGCAGACCTTGTAGAAAGATTTGCTGAGGCGCTACCTCCTCATTGGCATCAATGGCTGGACATCCTAAAGTCAAGCAATGCTTATCAGACTCTTTGAATATTAATACTAACCATTTTGGTGTTAACCTATCCTTTCGGACAAGGAAACCAGTATCCTTTGAATTTTAATACTAACCATTTTGGTGTTAACCCTTTTTCTCATCTTGCAGCACCAGCACAGGCAACTTCAAACTTTGGTGGACCTTCTACTTCAGGGTTTGGTGGTGTTCCGACTACAAGTTATGGTGGATATGGAGGTGCATCGACTTCAAGTCAAGGTGGCTATCGGACCAACCCAGTCCCAGAGAAACTGAACACCGCAGGTTTAGAGATGGTGACTGTAGAGTTAGCTCAAGAACACATGGCTCTACTGTCAACCTTGGTCAACTCCTACAGTGGGTTGGTTGTTGGACAGATCGGGAATCCTCATCTTACACAAGAGGATTACTCACAGATCGATAAAGACGACATGGATCTGATAGACATCCAATGGTACTTTGCAAGCGTGGTGAGAAGGGCAAAGGAGTATATGGACAGGACAGGAAGGAGAGATGTTCTGATAAACAACAACACTAAGTTTGGGTTTGACAAAACGAAGGTCACGTGCTACAACTGTGGCACCAAAGGGCACTTTGCAAGAGAATGTGATCGACCGAAGCAACAAGGACATCAGAATACCTTCAACAACAACAGAGCAAATCAGATCAGAGGCAGCAAGCTCAGGCACAACCTAATACAAATACTGAGCGAGCTATTGTCCCAGTAAATAACCAGAACCAGAACCAGAGGCCTCCTGTAAACAACAATCAAGGACAAGCCCTGGTTATTCAAGCTGATGAAGGTTTCAACTGGAACCATCTGATCACTGGAGAAGAAGCTCCTCAAGGTGGTGCTGCATGTTTTGCTCAACAATCGTCTGAAGCACTAGTTGAAGTTGAAGAATGCTCAAGTCAGTCTGGCGTTATTATTTCTGAAGCTGAAGCGTCCGACTGTGACTCTGAGTGTGATTCTGATATGGGAGAAGATTTGGAGGATTTGTTAGCAGAAGCAGATGCGCTGATCGGCAAAAGATCGGTTCTTGTGGATGCTGACTGTACTGAGAAGAACTTTGGCGAATTCTTTGGAGCTCAGAAGACTGCAGCTCATTATGCTTTGATGGCCATTACTGAATCGTCAAACAAGGTAAGTTCTTCCTCTAATTCTAAGATAGAGTGTATAGAGTGTGATCAGCTAAAATTCAGAATTAAAGAATTAACTGAAGAGAATCTGAATTTAAAAGCTGATGTTGGTCCATTGCAACGGTCAATTGATTCCTTAAAACAAAAAGAGAAAAACTTTCTAAGTACAATTGAAAATTACAGGAAGGATGTTTCTGAACTGTCGAAAACCTTAGCAAACATGCAAATTGCTATAAATAATTACATAAATGAGGTAGAAGACACTAAGAAACAATTGGCCATTGTCAACTGTGACTATGAGAAGATCAAGAAGAAACTTGAAAGTTACATAAACTGCAAGTATGTTCTTGATCACATAGTTGAACACTCAGAAAGGGAAAGCATTTCCACCAGTCCCAAATATTCTTAGTGTCCACCTCCGGTGAGATTCGAAAATCATAATTTTGATGTCTTGCCGAAGGAGGAACTTGTGGATGTGGCAGCAGCAGCAAAAGCTGCAGAGGCGGCTAAAGCAACTGAAGCAGCTAAACCTGCTGAAGTTACTAAGGCTGCTACTTCTGCTGTAGCTGTCAATCTTGGTGAGAAAGCTGATGATATTAGTATGTACGACACAGACTCGCCGGATGATGAGCTTGATGAGAAGACCAGGGTAATCAGCCAAATGAAAATAACAAGAAAATCAAAAGATAAACACCGTTAATCCTCAAAGTCATGCTCAGAGGAAAAATCCGAAGAAGCATGTCACTGAGTTCGTTAGATCTACCAGAAATGAGAGAAACGACGATCCTCACGTCAATGTGCAAAGAAAATGCCTTGAGGATCTGAAACACAAAAACTCATTTGCTTGTCAATCTAACAGAAAGAACAAAAAGGAGAACAAGTCCGAATCTCCTAGATTTGAGGAATACAGATCCTGTCATAAATGTGGGGAACGTGGGCATTTAGTTGTTGCGTGCCCTGAATTGAGACGAGAAAGGATCAAAGTGGATGATTCTCCCAGTTCTAGCAAATCTAAGCAACCTGTTTCCTCTAAACTTTCTGAAAAACAAAAGGGAAAACAGATTGTTTATGACAACCGAAACAAGATTGCTATGAACCAAAAGCCAGTTGACGGCAGAGGTCCATAGTTGAGGGGGAGCACTGTTCCCACAAAGGTTGAAGCAGCGCCTAAGCCACCAGCAAAGGCTGCAGCTAAACCACAGGGCAACCCCAAAACTGTTCCATGTACAGTTAAATCTGAAGTGGATCTAAAATCTATTCCTCCAAAGAAATCTAAGGCTGGATCTTCTAGCCCCAAAGCGAAGAAGAAGCCCAAGCCAAAGAAACCGGAACAGCTTTGGAGACCCAAGTCACCAACCAAAAGTGGAGAATCATCTACAGGTGATAACACTGCCGGACCATCGGGAACAACACCAACTCTAAACGGAAAATGGGTTGATTTTCCAACATTAGATGAAGATGGTAGACCCAAGACCGTGAAGGCTTGGGTCCCCCTTAACCACTGAACTTTAAATGTTTGTGTAGGGAGTTCCACAGGGCCTTATCAGCAGCCTATGGATTGTTGATAGTGGAGCTTCTGGGCACATGACAGGTGACTTATCCCTGCTTTTTGACATAAAGAATATCAACGGGGGTATGTTGCTTTTACTGGTAATAAAGGGGGTTATATTACAAAAGAAGGCAGTATGAGTAACGGTATTGTAAGCTTTGAGAAGATAAGATTTGTCAAACAAATAGACCACAACTTGCTGAGCGTCTCGCAGTTATGTGACAAAAAGTTCACTGTGTTCTTTGATGATAATGCATGTTTCATTCTGAAACCTGGATTTAAGATACCGAAAGAGTGGGTTATGATCTCAGCTCCCAGGGTCAACAACTTATATGTCCTGGATATGAGCCGAGCCATGACAGCAAAAGGTCAAGTCACTTGATTTCTGTCTAAGGCGACAGAAAGGGAATCGATCATGTGGCACAGACGTATGGAGCACATCCACCTGAGAAAAATGAACCATCTGGTTCAGAATCAACTGGTGGAAGGTGTTTCTGTTAAAAAATTTCATCTAAACGACGTTTGTGTCTCATGCAAGAAAGGGAAGCAGAAAAGGAAGTCTCACAAGCCTAAGAAGACAAACTCAGTTAGTCTACCTCTTGAACGGCTGCACATGGACCTGTTTGGCCCAGTCAATCGGAAGAGTAAAAACGGTGACTTATAATGCTTAGTGGTTACGGATGATTATTCTAGGTTTTCTTGGGTCGTGTGCATGAATAACAAGAGTGAAACTTTTGAATACTTGACGAATCTATTCACTAAATTGGAAAATCTATATCAGCTGAAGATCCGTAGGATTAGAAGCGATAACGGGACAGAATTCAAGAATCATGCTATGGAGTCGTTATGTGTAGAAAAGGGTATTCATCATGAATTTACAGCACCGTACACTCCTAAGCAAAATGGGGTTGCAGAAAGAAAGAATCGGACTCTTATTGAGGCAGCCAGAACAATGCTCGCAGACTCGAACTTGCCTGTGATCTTCTGGAACGAGGCAGTTCACTGTGCGTGCTACCTTCTAAATAGGGTTCTAACGGTAAAGAAGCTTGGCAAGACTTCTTAAGAACTTCTGAACTGGAGGAAACCGAACTTAGAGTTTCTGGAACCTTTCGAAGCTCCATGCACCATGATACATCCTGATGGGAAGTTTGCTGCAAAGGCAGAAGAAGGTTTCTTTGTTGGTTACAACACTCCCAATAAAAGAGTGTACAACAAAAGAACCAATTGCGTTGAAGAGTGGCTTAATGTCGATGTTCAACGCTATACTGCCAATGCACCTGGTGTTGGACCTGATTGGTTGTTCGATTATAAGAGTCTATTTGATTCTTTCAACGTGGATAATTTGGTAGATGATGCTGTAGCGCAAATGTATTACGAGTGTGAAAACGCAGCTAGCTCACCGCTAATGCGTCCGATCGTGGTGAATGCACATGCGCCAGCACCATCTGATGCCTCTGCATCCACGGGTCCCCCTGGTAAAACCGCAACAGCAGAAGTTGAGGAAGTCTTTCAGGAAGCGTCCGCAGAGGTTCTCGAATCTTCATCTTCAGACGACGATTTTGCAGAGTTTCATGAAACTCTTACTAAAGAACAAGCTGGAAATGGTGAATCTACCACTACAGCTCCAGTTATTCCGACAGGAAACAATTAGGCTGGTCCCTCTTCTTCAGCAGCTCCAGGGATAGGTCTTAGGATCGATCTCTCAGGTTTTAATATGCAACCCGCTACTCCCTCCAGTTCAAGCGCCGTAGAGACAAATTTATCTCAAGGTTTGGAGAACCTTAATCTGCATTCGGATGATCCAGTGCCGGCACATCCGGAATCTCGGATTCACGACACTCATCCGATGCAGAATGTGATTGGTGATCCGGCTAGCAGAGTCATGACGCGCAGTCAGCTCAGAAATGCTAGTCCAAGTGACAATACAGGTACCTTGGCACTCTACTCGGAGATCAGGAAAGCAGGTCATCAGAACGATTGGTCCTTCGCTCTCTATGTATCTCAAACTGAATCAAGAACCGTGCAAGAGGCACTGAGGGAAGAACCATGATTTGAAGCAATGCAAGCTGAGCTTCAGCAGTTCCAAAAGCTAGGGATGTGGGACTTAGTTGACTTACCTCCAGGCTCAAAGAAAATTGGAACAAAGTGGGTCTATAAGTGTAAACGGGATGACCGCGGGGTGATTATCAGAAACAAGGATCGATTAGTTGTCATCGGCTTTCGTCAAATCGAAGGAATAGATTACAACGAAGTATACGCTCCAGTTGCGCGCCTTGAAGCTATCCAGATGTTCTTCGCTTACGCTTCGTACAAACGGTTTAAGGTGTATCAAATGGACGTGAAAAGTGCTTTTCAGAATGGTATCGTGAAGGAAGAGGTGTCTGTTGCTCAGCCACCGGGTTTTGAGGATTCGCTTCATCGCGAAAAAGTTTACAAATTGAACAAAGCGTTGTACGGACTCCATCAAGCTCCGCGTGAATGGTATCAAATGCTCAGCAACTATCTTATATCCAACGGGTTCAAACGTGGACTCCTGGATTGCACCTTATTCACCAAGGAAAAGGGTGGTGACCGTCTTTTGGTACAGGTTTATGTTGATGATATTATTTTTGGGTCTACTAATGATGTCATGTGCAGGAAATTTGAAAAGCTTATGCAGGATAAATTTGAGATGAGCTCGATGGGGGAGATGCAATTCTTCCTCGGTCTACAAGTAAAACAACAAGAGTCGGGGATCTTCATCCACCAGACAGAATACGTTGCTGATATCTTGAGCCGGTTCCAGATGGACGACTCTACTCCAGTAGGCACACCGATTCAGACCAATCACGGGATTGGTCTTGACGAGAAAAGACAAACCGTTGATCCTTTTCTCTATCGAGCTATGATCACTACAAGAAAATGAGGCTAATGCAACCCCGGTAAAATGTTGCATTAGGCCCTGAAAAGGTTGTGTTAGGCCTAATGCAACCTTTTATCAAGGGCTGCATTAGGTGAAGTTGCATTAGGTCTAATGCAACCTTTTTGTTAGCTAATGCAACTTTTTTTTAAAGAGTTGCATTTACTATGCAAATGCAACCTTTTTATAATGCAACCCTTTTATGTGTAAATGCAACTTTTTTTTACTTTAAATGCAACTTTTTTAACACTCAAATGGAACCTTTGGTACCTAAAACGCAACTTTTGCTACACTAAACGCAACCTTTCTCATACTCAAATGCAACCATTATAATACTTTTTGAAGAAAAATGCAACCTTTTATACAATCAAATGCAACTCTATAACATCATTATTTAAAATACTAAAATTTCTATTAATATGAAATAGTATTTCAATTACACAAACACAATAATAATATATATATAATGGACATCTTATACCATAATTTAAAACATGTCTAAAACTTTGCTCGCTGGCACTAGGTTGTTTTCTTTGATAGTCCTCTTCAATTACTTTTCATATTTCAAGAAATCATGTCTTATCAACTTGAAGTCGAAGGTAGCATGTACTGTCGTGTTGATCCTCATGACCATCTATTTTTCATCATTTTTAGTAACACTTTGTCATGAAGTAAAGGTGGTCATCATACTCGTTCATTACAACTGTAAAAGAATCGACCAAAGCACTTCCACCTTGTAAATGTTTCCGTTCCTAAAAAGTGAATAAAAATATTTAAAGAAAAACATCCAATAGGCAAAGCAAATACAAGTTGCTTATTGAATAAAACACAAAACAAAATGCGTGTAAACAACATTATCTTTTCTTAAAATATTTTCTAACAAATGCTCATAGATTTCTACATATGTATTGTTGTTAAAGGGATATCAATTTTATTTATGTTGCAATTATAAGTTGGTATGTGCAGAATTAGTGGGAAAGATATACTCTAACGACATTTTGTAATACGGTAAAGGCTATTAGTGAAGCATGCTTATATGCGCATTCTGTTATGACTCTTATGAGTGTTACCATACCACAATTACTAAATGAATGTCTTTCTTAATAGTCAACTGATTTGAAACATAGAATAGGCAACTTAACATTTAAAAGTCAACACATACGATATACTTCAAACAAAATTCTAAAAACGAAAAACTAGAAAGAACTTACATTTCTTCATTGCAGTGTCATCACATGTATCAAGATACGCACTCTCTTCAGTCCTGTACGTTTAAACACTTCGGTTAAACTAGGTAATTCTTTGTTTGGGTCATCATTTTCTAAATTCATCGAGCATACAACAAAATAGTAAACATCGTGGACGTTAAAAAGCACAAATCACGGCCAAATAAAGAAATTGCTATCTCATCATGAATTCTAGCAAAACTTTTTGAGCTGGTTGTGTGCTTATTTTCTTGAGACATGCGTGCTTCCTTAGCCTGGAAACAACGCTTCTGGATGATACACATTAATATAAACGACTCAACTAATAGAAAACTCTAAATAGAAAATGCTAGTTTTAAACATTATTTAACACATGTACTATCTAGTTTTTACTATTTTTTTTTTCAAAAATTAGTTCAACTAATTAGGAAAGGATACTAACCTGCAAATAGAAGAAAGTTCATATTATGTTACATTGTCACCTGTATGGCTGCACTTTTCAAATAACAAATTTAAAACAAATGCTTACATTAAAAAATAGAAAATATATCCCTGTATAGGGAGGAACGACCACCAGTCCACCAAACTAGTGATTTTGCAGAATGTCCTGACTTCCGAGCTTCTACATATAATGGGCATCAGAGCAGCTACAAATAAATTTATAGTGAAATTTATAATGATCATTTACATGTGTGTAATTGAAGCCACACTTGCACTTCCTACGAATGAACAAAAAAAACATAAAAATTTAAAAATACCAACTCCGAAGAACCTACAAGGGTCAAAAATTAAAGAAACAGAGAGATATCCTTATACCTCAAGAAAGTCAATCCAATAGCCTAAGAACTATATCAATATACAACCAACATCTGGTTAAGGTTGCAGCAAACTGATTCAAGCTTATTATTATAATAAAAAGATGGGATATGTGGTATATAAAACATAAAATCCTTAGATAACGATTCAAATTTCAAAAAAAAAAAACCCAAGTTTGTAAGTGAAGCACCGTATCAGATGGAAAAAAAATTAATAGTAACTGCAAACTAAGCCGAAGAAATAGGATATCAAAAAGAGTATGAACAAACAATGTAATGTACTAATACTCCAGAACTCTGGTTCAGCATTAACAACTTAGGGTCAAGACAAATAGGATAATGACTTATATGGCATTTCATCAAACAAGTTGTGAGCAAAGACAACATATACAAACACTATCCAAATATCAAAAAGTAGAGCAACTGACACTAAAATAAAGTTCCTTCAACACAAACTTTCAGAGCCAAGAAATCGAGAAGAAAGTGCACAGTTTGTTGTGGTAGGCAATTAGTAAAGAAACAGAAACATAACTGTGGGTGTGGGTCACGTGCATCTTGTTTCCAAACATAAACCATAATGACACGTATCATATATTGAACTGCCTGGATGTGATATAAGCCCAAGCTTCACACGCATCTTACACAGAGGTGAAGGATACTTGGGGCCAGGGGTAGCCCAGGCCCCCCTGTTTTTTGACGCAGTAGTGTAAATTTACGATTTTCGTAGGTAAATTGAGTCCGGGTTGTGCCTGGCCCCCGCCGATTTTCACTACCGATCGAAAAAAATTGAGCCCGGCCCCCGCTGATTCCAAAACCAAGCTTCTCCACTGGTCTTACATATACACTTAACGACTTACTTGGGCATGGTGTGACCCACAATTGTGTCTCTTTATATGCCAATCCATGCTAACAAGCCTCAGCCGTATAAACAAACATCATTGTTCAAAATAAAGTTCATAAGTCTCACAGGAGGGTGTTTATGGCTACAAGATAGTTTAAATAGTTAAGCAAAAAAAAACACCTTACAAACCCTTTCCCCAAATTACGGTTCTTGATTAATTATCAAAGTTTCAAGATTTCTGGAATTCTTGTTTTGTCATCATAAGATACCCTAAGTACTATCTGCATAACTACTTAATGAAACACGATAACATGAAAAAACAAGATATTAAGTCACTCCCAAATGAGATGATATGAGAAAAAGATCACAATTTTGAGCAAAATCCATTTATAGAAAACTTGTTCAGTGAGCAAGATGATTGAAGCAACAGATTTGTAAAAATGCACAACCCATATCTAAAAATAAATCTAATGAAAATCCATGGTATTGAAGTTGTAGTTAAAAACACACCAAACATGCTATCTTTAAATCAACATATAAAAACAACAATCTACTCGGTTAACAAACAATTTAGAACATATATGCAGATTCTTAGGACAAAGAAAACTAGAGTAAGGCGTACCTGTAGACCGTGTGAATTTGTAGAGTGGAGAAAGAAACTTACTCAATCGAGTGAGAATGTGAAGCAAGCGAGTTACGATTGACGAACGGCAGTTGGCCGGAGCAGCGTCGCAAGGAAAGGAACCGACTATACGAGAATGAGAGGGAAACCTAAAATTTTTAGGCGTATTAGGTATGTGTTTTGGGATTAGGGAGGCAAACTAAAATAAATAAAAATTAAAAATTTAACTAAAACACATATAAAGAAATAAAATTAAAAAAATCAACCCCTCTTAATTTTTTTTAACTACCATTTCTATCCTAAATACGCAAAATTTCCCTATCACCAAAAATTAAAAGTCAACCACCACTACAATAAGTTATAAGTTTTTGGAGGGAAATTTAGAGTTTTGAGGGGAATAAATAAAAACGTTGAATTTTATTGAGTAGATTAATAAAAATGTAAAATAAAATTATACTAGGAGTACAGTTCACCCTTTGCTAGTTTGGCTGTAATTAGATTAAAAATTATTTAAATATCAAATATTCACTATACCAAGACTTCCTAAACTTCTTATTATTCTTATGAATTTTATAAACTCAAATTCTTTGTTCGTTAAAGTTTGTGGAAAAATAGGTAATTATGTTTTAACAAAGCACAATGCAACCTTTTGCAATAGAGTTGCATTTAACTTCTAACAATGTGACTTTTTTTAAATTAAAAATGTATCTAAATTTTCACAATGCAACCTTTTTATTACAAAGTTGCAAATTTAATATAAGTTTGCAACTTTTTTATTTAAAAGGTTGCATTAGATGATTCAATGCAACCTTTATATTCAACAAAGTTGCATTTGAGTTAAATGCAACATATTTGTAAAAGGTTGCATCTAAAGAGTTGCATTAGGCCTATTTTCTAGTAGTGGATAGGCTCACTCATATACCTCACTACATCAAGACCTGATATAATATTCGCGACATGTCTACTATCAAGATACCAGTCAAGGCCGAAACAGTCCCACCTAGTTGCTGTGAAGAGGATCTTACGTTATCTAAAGGGTTGTCCGACCAAAGGTCTATGGTACCCTAATGATGATAAGTTTGACGTCGTCGCTTTTAGTGATGCTGACTATGGCGGATGCAAGACAGACTTAAAATCCACATCGGCTGGATGCCAGTTTTTGGGACCAAGACTAGTCTCGTGGCAATGCAAGAAGCAAGACTCGGTAGCCTTATCCACCTGTGAGTCGGAATATGTAGCAGCATCGAGCTGCTGCTCCCAGGTTCTTTCGATACAACAACAAATGAGAGACTACGGTTTGAAATTTCTTAATACTCCCATTCACTGTGACAATGAGTCCGCTATAGCTCTTGCTAAAGACTCAGTTAACCATTCCAAGGCGAAACATATCTTGGGTAAGTATCATTTCATACACGATTGCCATGAAAAGAAACCTATCGATATGGTCAAAATCCACACGGATTACCAACGTGCCGATTTATTCACCAAAGCTTTTGACGGTCCTCGTTTTGAGTATCTGTTAATCTTAAACGGCATTAAAGTTAAGCAGGATTAAATCCTCATCGGTAATCTTTTTTGTAAATATTTTTCTTTAAAAATCAGAAAAATCCAAAAATATTGTCTTTTGCAAATTTTTAGATTTTTAGGGGGAGAAAATTCATAAAAATACAAAAACATCAGAAAATGCAAAAATTAAAAAAAAATGAGAAAATCCCAAAATCAAAAAAAATTGAAAAATGCAAAAATGAGTTTCTTTGGTGAAAAAGGGAATATGATATTGTAACATTACGCAATTATACTTGTATGTTACACATCGTTCTTAATAAAAACGTCAAGTTCCAGTATTAATGTGTGCATTTAATTATTTTTGTTGCATTTTGGAAACCCTAATACTATATATATTATATATATATGGGGATATATCATGGATAATTGTCAAAAAAAAATAATGCTTGGGCCGGGACTCGAACCCGCGCCCAAGCCGGCCCAATACACAACAACAGCTTAACCATCTGGTCTAGCCTTCATATCTGTTTCAAACCCGGTTCACTTTAATTATATCACTAGCTTTTAAACCCTCACAGTTGACTTGGAAAGTCAACTGTGATACACGACTTGCCAAAAACAACCCCATTAACTCGTGATTAATCTATAATTGGTATTCCAACTCGATTATCGGCCTATTATGACTCAGAAACACGATGATTGACAATCAATTGATACCAATTTTACCTAATACGCGTATCACATTAAATTTATGGTCAATGATTGCCAATTCGATCACCTAGGCCTAAACTCTATAAATTGATCATTTCTGAACAATCACAACTCGCCATTACATCTTTCTCAACCCCCAATTCTTCACAAAAATCCTCTGTTCTTGATAATACGATCGCGTTTTGACTTTTTGGATTGACTGTCCAATCATACTCGAAACAGCATTGTAAGTATAATATTTTTGGTAAGTTTTAACCTTCGGCATTCACACATCAATAGCCCTAAGGTTAATTGGGTTATTGATGTGTGAATCAAACGATTGGAAAAATTAGGGCTCGTGGGATGATTTTGCGGATAAACACGATTGTTCATATTATATTTATTTTTAACCAAACTGAAATCAACACAACCACTGGTTTGGACCAAGTGGTTGTGTCTGGTGCTAGCTTCCTGAGCCACCCGGGTTCGAGTCCCGGCTATGGCATACCTTCTTCTTTTTTTTTTAAACAAACAAATCCAAATAATTATATATAATACATATAATTTTATAAATTCGTTTTTAAATATTAAAACTCTTTTAAAAATTCTAAAAAAATTATTTTATGATAATCTGATGAAAAAGTTTCACCCACAATTTTTAGTTTTCAAAAATTAATTTATTTAATATATATAATAATTAAATCAATTTTATTCTATTATATTTATAAAATTCCATTAAAATATCAAAACAATTTTATAAATTTCCACAAAAATTATTCTGAGTTTATATAATGATAAACTTTTCTGAAATGATTTTTAATTCTGAAAAATCATTTATTTAATATTTTTAATCAATTTTTGTTAGTTTTAATCATAATTAAATCATAATAAATTCAATTTTTAATATCTTTGCATCAAAATTTTATACAAATTATTTCTGAATATTTAGAACAGAAATATAAATTTTAAACTAAAAATTCTTTAATTTTAGTATTTTTAAATATTAAAGTTAAATCTTGATAATTTTTTATAAATAGAATTAATATTCTATTTTAAAGAAAATAATTTTGTAAAAATTATTTTTATACTTTAAACATATTTTTGTGACCATCTTGAATTTAAATTTTATAAAAAGATTTTTGTCTATTTAAATTACTAAATTTCTTCCATTTATCAAACATTTTTAATATTAATCAAACAAGCAATTATCCCTAATTCGAAGCCCTAGAACATATACATTTGTAGACTAGATAGACTTAGACATATTTATTACCTTACTATAGGGTGATATTTGGCATTATTTGGGCAACACCATTATTCAATCTTTTCAAGAAGTATAACATTTTGCTAAGGTGAGTTTTACATAGCCCCTTTTTATTTATCACCATTTTTGGGGTGAAACATGTTACAACATCATTTATGCAATTCAATCATCAATGTGTCTATGTGTTTTTCTATGAAGGTGGTGACAACCATAACCATAACCACGGTCCTAACCACAACAACAATGGTGTCGATGCCCAACTGGCTGCTATCATTTCTCAACAAATGGCCCAGCAAATCGCAACTCTGGTTCCCAATTTACTAGCACAAGTTATCCAAATGAATGGCAACGGGAACGGTAACGGCAATGGTAATGGAAATGGAAACCACAACGGGAATGGAAATGGTCTCCCAGCCTGTACCCTTAAGCACTTCAATTCTTGTAACCCTCCAAAGTTTAGTGGAGAAGAAGGAGCTACAGGAATCCTCCAATGGTTTGAGGGTATTGAGAATACCTTCATCAACAGTGAATGCCCCGACAACTTCAAGGTTTGTTACGCCATGAGTGTTCTCCACAAACGAGCACTCACTTGGTGGAATGAGGAGAAGCGCACCCGTGGGGCCAAAGTTGCTCTTGCTATGACATGGAACCAAGTCAAGGAGGTTATGAAGGAAGAGTTTTGTCCTCGCAATGAGGTTAAGAAGCTTGAAGATGAGTTCCACACCCTAGCTCATGATAGTGGGGAAAACCTTGCCTACAACACCCGCTTTCACGAGCTTAGCTTATTGTTGCTTCATAAAGTCACTCCCCTGCCGGTAGCCATCGAGAAGTACATCGGTGGTCTGCCCATGCAAATCCAGGACACCGTTTGGGGAAGAAATCCTGCAACTTTGGAAGAAGCCAAACGTCTAGCGGCCACTCTTACTGATAACCACGTGAAGAACGGTACTCTGTTCCGCAAGGGCACTAAGAAAACAGTTGCCAAAGACATTCCTCAGCCCGCTATTGAAGTCAAGCCTGAGACCTCAAGCAACAAGAAGCGTAAGGCTAGGAACTACGTGGTTACTACTACCCCACCTGCAGCACAAAACCCAGCCAAGAAACCATACACTGGACCTCACCCCTTGTGCAATACTTGCAAATACCACCATCCAGCACAGGTGCGATGTCGCTTTTGTACTAAGTGTCAAAGGTATGGTCACCTTGTGAACATCTGCCGAGCCCCTTCTGCTGCCCAAAACAACAATGCCCCAGCTCCTAACCAACAAAACAACCGCCTGCTCATGGTCAATGCTACGAGTGTGGCAGCCTTGATCACTATATCAACAATTTCCCCAATCATAACCAAAACCAAAACCAGAACCAAAACCGAAACCAAAACCAGAACCGCAACCAGAACCAAGGTGCTCGAGGTCGCGCCTACAATCTCAATGCTAACCAGGCTCGTGACAACAACAAAGTGGTGAATGGTACGTTCCTCATTAATAACCACTATGCATCCATATTGTTTGATTCGGGAGCTGATAAGTCATTTGTGTCACAGAAGTTTGAATCTTTACTTAACTCACCCCAAACTAATCTAGAGGAACCTTTAGTGATAGAGGTAGCTAATGGGAAGTCTATTTCGATCAACTCTATTATTCGTAACTGCGTGTTGAACCTCTATGATCATACTTTCTCTATCGATCTCATTCCCATGCATCTTGGAAGTTTTGATGTTATAGTAGGCATGGACTGGTTGTCAACCCATCGTGCCGAAATTTTGTGCTTTGAGAAAGTCATACGCATTCCTCTCGAATCTGGTGAGATTTTGAAGATCTATGGTGAGAAGCCCTGTGGCGAGCTTAAGCTTATGTCTTGTACTACTGCCCAAAAGTACTTACGAAAGGGGTATACAACCTTCTTAGCTAACGTGATAGAGAAGAAGGACAAAGGCAAAAGTATCCAAGACATTCCAATTATTCGAGACTATCCTGAAGTCTTCCCAGAGGATTTACCTGGTTTTCCTCCTGCTCGACAAGTGGAATTTAGAATTGATCTTGTTCCTGGTGCTAATCCTGTCGCTAAAGCTCCTTATCGTCTTGCACCCTCTGAGATGCAAGAACTTGCCAGTCAATTACAGGAACTTTCTGATAAAGGGTTCATTCGCCCTAGTTCTTCTCCATGGGGAGCCCCTGTCTTGTTCGTTAAGAAGAAGGATGGTTCTCTTAGAATGTGTATTGACTACCGTGAACTCAACAAACTCACCATCAAGAATCGTTATCCACTGCCTAGGATTGACGATCTCTTCGATCAACTTCAAGGAGCAACCCACTTCTCAAAGATTGATCTTCGATCTGGTTATCATCAGCTTAGAGTCCACGATGAACATATTCCCAAGACAGCCTTTCGTACGCGTTATGGTCACTATGAATTCATGGTCATGCCTTTTGGATTGACCAACGCTCCCGCAGTATTTATGGATTTGATGAATCGGGTTTGTAGACCCTACCTCGACAAATTCGTGATTGTCTTCATCGATGATATCTTGATTTACTCTAAATCAAAATCCGATCACGAGCAACATCTTCACTCCATCTTGGGTCTCCTAAAGAAAGAACAACTGTATGCCAAGTTCTCAAAATGTGAATTTTGGCTTAAGGAAGTTTAATTTTTGGGACATGTCATTGATATGAACGCGATTCATGTTGATCTTGCAAAGATCGAAGCTGTGAAGAACTGGAGTGTTCCTAAAACTCCAACTGAAGTTCGTTCTTTCCTTGGTTTGGCTGGTTATTATCGTCGATTCATCGCCAACTTCTCTAAGATCGCTGTTCCTCTCACTGCTTTAACTCACAAGGGTAAACCCTATGAGTGGGGACCAAAGCAAGAGGAAGCATTTGAAACTCTTAAGCTGAAACTCTGTGAAGCTCCTATCTTGTCTCTACCTGATGGTAATGATGATTTCGTGGTCTATTGTGATGCATCAAACCAAGGTCTTGGTTGTGTTCTCATGCAACGAGGAAAGGTTATTGCTTATGCGTCTAGACAGCTCAAGACTCACGAAAAGAATTATACCACCCATGATCTTGAATTGGGCGCTGTTGTCTTTGCTCTCAAGATTTGGAGACATTATCTTTATGGGACCAAATGTGTGGTGTTCACGGACCACAAAAGTCTCCAACATGTCTTCGACCAGAAAAATCTTAACATGAGGCAATGACGTTGGGTTGAGTTACTTAACGACTATGATTGCGAAATTCGCTACCATCCTGGCAAGGCGAATGTTGTGGCTGACGCACTTAGTCGTAAATAGCGTATCAAACTTCATTGTGCGATAGTTCGTACTGATCTTCAGGATCGCATTCTTCAGGCTCAACATACATCAGTCACCCAAGGTAACATGTACGATGAAATGTCTTATGGTGCTGAGACTCAACTTGAAACCAAACCTGATGGGCTACTCTATTTTCTCAATCGACTGTGGATTCCTGACCGTGATGATCTTCGTACTTTTCTCATGAACGAGGCTCATAAGTCTCGTTATTCTATTCATCCTGGAGCTAACAAGATGTACCAAGATCTCTGTTATTCTTATTGGTGGCCTGGTATGAAGAAAGATATTGCTATTTTCGTTGCAAAATGCCTCACTTGTTCAAAGGTCAAGGCTGAACACCAACGACCATCTGGTATGCTCGAACAACCAGAAATTCCTGTATGGAAATGGGAGAGCATAGCTATGGACTTCATCACCAAACTCCCTCGTACACCCAAAGGTTTTGACAGTATTTGGGTAATCGTCGATCGTTTGACCAAGTCAGCCCACTTCTTACCTATTCGTGAGAAGTATTCTGTAGAAAGGTTGGCAAGGATGTACATAAGTGAAATCGTATGTCGTCATGGTATACCTTTGGACATTATCTCTGATCGCGATGGTCGTTTCACCTCTCACTTTTGGGATTCTTTGCAAGATGCTTTGGGTACCAAGTTGAACCTGAATACTGCTTATCACCCTCAAACAGATGGTCAGACTGAACGAACCATCCAAACACTTGAGATATGCTCAGGGCACGTGTCATCGATTTTGGTGGCGCATGGGATTCTCATCTCCCTTTGGTTGAGTTTTCATACAACAACAGTTATCACGCCAGCATTAACATGGCTCCATTCGAGGCACTCTATGGTCGTAAATGTCGTTCACCTGTCTGTTGGACCGAAGTTGGTGAAGCCCGTATCACAGGACCTGAACTAATCCAAGAAACCACAGACAAAATCCAACTCATTCAGGATAATCTTCTCAAGGCTAGAAGTCGTCAGAAGAGTTATGCTGATAAACGTCGTAAACCCTTGGAATTTCAAGTTGGGGACCTTGTACTACTTAAGGTATCCCCTTGGAAAGGAGTAATTCGTTTCGGTAGAAAGGGAAAAATAGCTCCTCGATACGTAGGCCCATTCAAAATTCTTGACAGAGTTGGAAAAGTGGCTTACAAACTTGATCTTCCACCTGAGCTAAGCAATGTTCACCCGACCTTCCATGTTTCGAATCTCAAGAAATGCCTAGCAGATGAGAACCTTCATGTTCCTCTTGAGGATGTGCAAATTGATGAAAGCATGCACATTATCGAGAAACCCGTTGAGATTGTTGATACTGGAATCAAGAAACTCAAGCGCAGTCGCATCCCGATCGTTAAGGTTCGTTGGGAATCTAAACGAGGCCCAGAGTTCACTTGGGAATGAAAAGACCAGATGAAGTCTAAATACCCACATCTTTTTCCACCAGACTCTCCAACTCCAACTTCGGGACGAAGTTCCTAAAAGTAGGGGAGACTGTAACATTACGCAATTATACTTGTACGTTACACATCGTTCTTAATAAAAACGTCAAGTTCCAGTATTAATGTGTGCATTTAATTATTTTTGTTGCATTTTGGAAACCCTAATACTATATATTATATATATATATATATATATATATATATATATATATATATATGGGGATATATCATGGATAATTGTCAAAAAAAAATAATGCTTGGGCCGGGACTCGAACCCGCGCCCAAGCCGGCCCAATACACAACAACAGCTTAACCATCTGGTCTAGCCTTCATATCTGTTTCAAACCCGGTTCACTTTAATTATATCACTAGCTTTTAAACCCTCACAGTTGACTTGGAAAGTCAACTGTGATACACGACTTGCCAAAAACAACCCCATTAACTCGTGATTAATCTATAATTGGTATTCCAACTCGATTATCGGCCTATTATGACTCAGAAACACGATGATTGACAATCAATTGATACCAATTTTACCTAATACGCGTATCACATTAAATTTATGGTCAATGATTGCCAATTCGATCACCTAGGCCTAAACTCTATAAATTGATCATTTCTGAACAATCACAACTCGCCATTACATCTTTCTCAACCCCCAATTCTTCACAAAAATCCTCTGTTCTTGATAATACGATCGCGTTTTGACTTTTTGGATTGACTGTCCAGTCATACTCGAAACAGCATTGTAAGTATAATATTTTTGGTAAGTTTTAACCTTCGGCATTCACACATCAATAGCCCTAAGGTTAATTGGGTTATTGATGTGTGAATCAAACGATTGGAAAAATTAGGGCTCGTGGGATGATTTTGGGGATAAACACGATTGTTCATATTATATTTATTTTTAACCAAACTGAAATCAACACAACCACTGGTCTGGACCAAGTGGTTGTGTCTGGTGCTAGCTTCCTGAGCCACCCGGGTTCGAGTCCCGGCTATGGCATACCTTTTTCTTTTATTTTGTTTTTTTTAAACAAACAAATCCAAATAATTACATATACTACATATAATTTTATAAGTTCATTTTTAAATATTAAAACTTTTTTAAAAATTCTAAAAAAATTATTTTATGATAATCTGATGAAAAAGTTTCACCCACAATTTTTAGTTTTCAAAAATTAATTTATTTAATATATATAATAATTAAATCAATTTTATTCTATTATATTTATAAAATTCCATTAAAATATCAAAACAGTTTTATAAATTTCCACAAAAATTATTCTGAGTTTATATAATAATAAACTTTTCTGAAATGATTTTTAATTATGAAAAATCATTTATTTAATATTTTTAATCAATTTTTGTTAGTTTTAATCATAATTAAATCATAATAAATTCAATTTTTAATATCTTTGCATCAAAATTTTATAGAAATTATTTCTGAATATTTAGAACAGAAATATAAATTTTAAACTAAAAATTCTTTAATTTTAGTATTTTTAATATTAAAGTTAAATCTTGATAATTTGTTATAAATAGAATTAATATTCTATTTTAAAGAAAATAATTTTGTCAAAATTATTTTTATACTTTAAACATATTTTTGTGACCATCTTGAATTTAAATTTTATAAAAAGATTTTTGTCTATTTAAATTACTAAATTTCTTCCATTTATCAAACATTTTTAATATTAATCAAACAAGCAATTATCCCCAATTCGAAGCCCTAGAACATATACATTTGTAGACTAGATAGACTTAGACATATTTATTACCTTATTATAGGGTGATATTTGGCATTATTTGGGCAACACCATTATTCAATCTTTTCAAGAAGTATAACATTTTGCTAAGGTGAGTTTTACATAGCCCCTTTTTATTTATCACCATTTTTGGGGTGAAACATGTTACAACATCATTTATGCAATTCAATCATCAATGTGTCTATGTGTTTTTCTATGTTGCATTATGTCTTGAGCATGACTAGGGTAAGCACAATTCTAGCATAATCATTAACACTGATCAGCCGACGGTATACATTGATAGATCTATTGGACTGACAATCCCACCCGGATACGTGCCTCCTACAAAGGTAGCGTGGGTGTTTGTTATCGCATAACATATTCGAGTGAACCATGAGCGTATGGGATGTACCACATTATAACAGTCACAAGGGTTGATTATGCACTTGATTTATTTCTAGTATGTTTTCACATATGGACTAGATTGCCATGACACATGAATTGCACAACATTTTTATTCAATTATCAAAACCTATGTAATTCTCACCAACTTTTGTTGACCCAAAAATATTTTCAAAATTAACATGTTTCAGGTAACAATGAAGGTGAGGCTTGAGTTTGCATATGGATTATACATGAAGTTATTATTTGGAGGTATTTGAAGTTTTGTCATTTGATATTATGTATTGAATTTCTAGACAATCATTTCACTTTTGGATTTATTATGTTTGAATAAATTATTTAAAATTCAATTTATACCATGTGCTACTGAAACAATCATCAATACGTGACATCCCGGTGTTTCCGCCATCGGTTGGGGTGTTACAGATATTAACCCATCAGTCGGACTGTCTGGAATCTTATCATTTTAAAAATATTAGAACTGATAAGTAGCCTCTACAATGATGTGTCGGTAGGCTCAAAATCATTTCCAAGTTCGGCACGGTGATATAAACCTAAATCAACTGAAACATGTGTGGATCAACGTGCGTTGGCATGTGGTCTTGGTACCGAAATCTCGTTTGATAGCATGCCAAAATCCGAGGTTTCATGGTCTTTTAGAGGTTGGTACATCCGGGGTGAACTGGACGTCTCTCAGAATAAATAGGAGTGGCACACGTGTCGTACGTTGGGTTCGTAGCCTTCAACTGAGACGCCTCTATGTCGTTTCCTAGAAAAAAAATCAAAACAAAAAAAAATAGAATAAATTCTGATCAGGAGACGTCCGGGAATCCTAAAAGAGCAAAAACATTCATGAATGCCAAAACCCTATTCTCAAAGAGAATTAGCTCAAAGGTATCAAATCATATACCTAAAGCATCGTACCGTGAAAATAAAAAATACGGTATTTGACTTGAACCCTGGTTTGGATCTCACTAGTCTCTCTGTTGCAGCGTTTCTGCAGACCTAATTACCACTGAGTCCATTCCTTGTAAAATACGGATGACAACAGCTTACTCACCAGTTACGAGGAAGCTTTGAGCATGACTTGATACGGGAATGTGTCGCGTGGCGGGGAACACCTTGTACATTAGTCTTAATATTACCTTAACGTATCTAAAGTGCCTAGCGATAAAACTTGATTTTGAGCTTAGGTGGACAACAATATCGGCAGTTGTTGTAGGATGCCTATTGGTAATTTAAACTAAAAACTGAATATATAAGGGTTCTAGTAAAGTCCGTACACTGATATGATTCCCAAACTGATGAAACTCGCAAAAATATGATAGTGTATAGTTAGTTGATCTCCGTTTTCATTTTATTTATGCTTAGTTTTACTTGTTTAATCATTCTTGATTGCCGATGATGGAATCCTAATCCATTGTAATCTTACTTCTTCCAAAATAAAAACGCCGAAAATCAACTAGTTGAAAATTGTGTTTTTTGCCGGGTCAAAACCGTACTTTCTCTTAAGTACAGGGGTTGAAAATGAAAAATTTTCAAAGATATGAGTCATCATCTGTGTCATGTGTTGAAACGGGGTGAAAACGCATATTTTGAACCTTAACGGGTCAAAAATGTGAGATTTGATGCTGCAGGGGCAATTTGGTAATTTGTGTGTAGACTTTAGGCATTTGGAGTTATAATCGCCAATAGGTATAAGCGAATACCCCTACTCGTGTGTTACTTGAGGCGATTACATCCTATTCGCGTGAGTGTATAGGCGAGTAGGGCTTTTGTCTCATATTATACACAAGATACAACTATAGACGTTTAGAACTTCTATTCGTGCATTTGTCTAGCGAGTAGTTGTATCTTTCATTAGAAATCTATATATAACCAACACTTTGCATCGTTATCTTTCATTATTTTTCAAACACCCTCACTGTGCTCGTTTCCCTCTAACCCGTTTCTGATCAAACCCTTGCCCGTGTCTTTTTGATCTTGGATAACTATTCTACACTATCAAGGTAATATCCATACGAAATTTCAGATCATAACAACATGTTTTAAGGGGTTAAATCCGCTCTTTAAATGTCGAAACCCTAGGTTATAGTTTCTTGATCGGGTAGCATTATTACATGTTTGTTAATGATAAATGGGGATGGGGGTTTGTTAATCAGGTCATTTAGAAACCTATCCAACCAAATTTTTTTTACCAAAATCATCCTAGAATGAAAAGCCCCAAATTTGAAGGTTCAAGAACCCTAGTTTTTAAAACCATGTAATTGACCCTTGATTCTGATCTGATTAGTGAAATAGTCTTAGGAGTTATGTTAGTGGGTTGTCTTGGGCTTCAATGTGACAAAATCCGGACTCGAATCAAGACGTTTCAACATTTCGACAAAGGAGGTGATCGAAGTCACTGTTCACGTGATTAGGATTCTTAATCGTGTGAATGATGAGCGAATGGAGACTGCTGTGTTCTAATCGCGTGAACAGTAGAACGAATAGAGTTATTCGTGTACTGTTCACTAGCGAGTAATGCCTAATCGCGTAATAATATGCCATTCGTGCCTTGTTAATGGCGATTACAAGTTGTAATCACCTATAACAGGCTGATCATCTATACTTGTCCGATTTCTGTCCGTTTTGTCCGTTTTATACGTTTATGATCTGCTTGGAATAGTTATAACTTGTTTTGATGTTCAGGATGGTGATTTGGAAAACATCTCCCAAGCACAACTGCTGTGCCTTTCTCGGACCTGTTACAATGGAGAAGTGCAAAACTTTCCAAGGCGTTATCGACTTTTTGAAGCGGTCAAGGATCCACTACGCGATAACCAAGCAACACGCAGCGTATAAGGATATCTTGCTGGAGTTTTATCAGAACGGCAAAGTAGACTACAAAGCTGTACCGATAGTGATTACCAGCTCGATACAAGGCAAAGAGGTCATTATTACTGAACAAATCATTCGAGAAGAGCTACATTTTGGCGATGCTGATACTGATCCCATAGTGTTTGACGCCATCTTGATTCGTGGCGGTTTTCTGAGGATGAAATACATGGGAATAGTCAAGAAACAGCAGATGCTCATGAAAGGACTACTTCCGCCCGAACTCAAGTATCTCACGCATGTAGTCTTGAAGTGTATTGGTCCGAGGAGAGGTACTTTTGATGCTATCATGGATACGTTGGCTTCTGCGATAGTCGCCTTGACTCTCAACATGTAAGCGAAAGATTTTGACTAAAACAGGATTAGATGATCATACAAGTTACAAAACCAGGTGCGGAAACCCTAGCTTTGAACAAACTGATAGAAACTCAAATCAAAACACAATCAATATCATTTTCAAAGCTTTTCATAGATTAACTTTTGCATAAACTTGATTACAATGACAATACGGTTAATCTAGATCAAATACAGACACTTTCAATCTAACCTGGAACCTGACCTCAAAACACACACAACTAATAACTCTCTTACATTCACAAAAACACAAAATCTATATATAGACTCTGCACATTCGCCCCTTTACTGTGGTCGAATGTGGAATAGTTCCACATTCGCCCAGTACAAGGTACGAATGTGTATCTAGATCAGCTTCCAAACTACCTTCGCCCAGTAATCTTCTACCTTCGCCCATATATGTCTACCTTCGCCCACTATTATTTCACATTCTACCCATCAGCACTATTAACACATGTTAACATCCAATCACTAGTCGCAAAACGCATCTACAAACTCCCCCTCGACTATTGATTGGATTGTCTTCTCTTTTCGTCCATGGCTTTGTTCATCAGCTTAATTCTGAGCTGTTTCTTCTGCTCATTAGTCATTACAGGCTCAAACTTTCTCTTTACCGGTTTTGACACATTTGCCATCTTCACCGTCTTGCCAAGTTTATTCTCCAAATTACTCCCTGCATTAATATCATAAGTAAAGCAAACTCCAACCACTTGAGTATACTTCCTTGCTTGATCAGCGTCTTTCGGCTCAAAGTAAATCGGATTATAGAAAAGCATGATGATGTCTTCAAAAGTACAATTAATCAACCACATAGGATCAAATACATGAACATGCTTGTATTTGTCCTTCCCGTCTCTCAACACTATCACTGCTTCAGCCTTCCTCCAATCATAATACTAGAAAATAAAATCAGCACTGAAATGTTGTGGCATAGGCATCAAAGGTATTTTTCTCATCACTTCAGGTGCCTTGTATATCAAAGTAACCCGTTTAAGCTTGGTTTGAGGATTAATATCCTTATGAACTTTCCTTCGGGGATATTGAGGCTTGAATCTATTCCATCTCGTTCTACTTTCCCAAACCAGCTTGTCTGCACACCAACCAACATGGGTACCATTCACTGAAGCACCAGACATAGGAAATCTGCATAGATCTCTGACCGCCCAGTACGGTAAAGTTAGCAAATCAATGAATCTGTTAAAATACAAGATCCCTGTTTCCCATTTAGCAGCTATGCACTTCAGCCTGCCCAAATATGTCCACCCGAGAGCTCTGCCTTTGAACTTGGCATTGTGAAATCTATAGAAGTTTCCTTGAGCTTCAGGCTTCGGTCGGTTTTCATCCATTTCTCTCAATTTCTTTAAATAACTCTTCAATTCATCAGATTGATTTGAAGATTCTTGCTTATCAGCACCAAACACCTTCTCCACAAACTCTGCACTTCTTTGCTGTGCCTTTTTCTTTGCCGAATTGTTTGGTGTCTCAGTAAAATCAGGAAATATCTCATCTTCATCTGTTTCTCTGAAATACTGAGGAAACTCTTCATGAGTTATATCTTCAACCTCCACTTCATCAAGCTTAGGAGTATTCTTATCATCTGAGTGACTTCCAATATCCTTTTCAGAAATATCTGGAATCGACTCATCTACTATAAACTCCTCAAATGTTTTCCCTACCCTCTGTGCAAGTCCATCCAAAATTTCCTTTGCCACAGAAGCAGGTACTTCACCTTCTTTAAGATCAGGATTGTCGTATTCCAATTCATATCTCAAGTCATCAGTTTGGAATATTTCAGCAAAACATCCTGTGAACTCAATAGTCCATTCTCTTCTTTCGAACATATCTTTATACACTTGTTTAGCATCATCTGATAAAGACCTCACCTTCTCATTCCAGAAAATACTTTCATCTGAATCAACATTCTCACCTTTCTTCTTCTTTGAACTTGATTCTCCAGTACTCTTCTTTTTGGATGTTCTCTCTTCAAATGTAAACTTTGAAGTATCATCTCCTCCATGATCATTATCATCACTATCACTATCATCCTCTTTCTGTCTCCCAGACCCTTCTGCATTATCATCATCATCATTATCATCCTCATCATCACTTTTCTCTGACTCTTCATCATCCTCATCATCATCTTTTTCTTCATCCGATTCAGACTCTTCATAGTCAACTTTCTCTTCTTCTTCTTCTTCTTCTTTATCTTCTTCACCCTCCTTCAACTTGGGTGCAACATTGTACAAATCATCAATCAAATCACTAAGGCGTTTGTTCTCAGCCCTTAGTTCTTTGTTGTCTTCTTTAATCAACTTTATCCTATTCTTGTTTCTTGCACACTTTCCCTCAAGCTTTTTATTCTTTGCTTCAAGCTTCTTAACCTTTTCATTAATCTCGTCTTGATTTGATTTAGAAGCAACCACAATCTGAAGCATTTTCTCTTCATTCTGCTTAAACTTGGCTATTTCAGCTTGTTGAGCCACAATCATCTTCATCATATCATCCATTTTCTTGTTCACTTGCTTCATTACATCATCATCCACAGTGACTTTCTTGGATTTGGATCTAGATGGCTCAACTTCCTTTTCTTTCTGAGGCTTTCTGAACATATCAAGTACATTGTCCAGTGCAACATTTAGTTGATCAGCCGATATAGTCTCTGCCTCTTTAGATTTCTTTTGCTTTTTGGTGACCGGTGAAGATAGCTTTGATGATGTACCAGCATCGGGTACTCTTTTTCCCTTCAACAGTTGTGCTAATTCTTTCTCTCTCAACTGTTTAGTACTTGTCTTCTTAGACATGGTCTTGTGCTTGGGCTTGGGCAAGTTTACTACCACAGTCTCTCCAGTATTCAACTCATCCATGTCAACACCTAAACCTTCATCTTCAACATTCAATGACTTCTTTCTTTTCTCAGCTTCCTCAATCGATTTGTTTAAAGATTCAGACTCACCAACCATAGTGGCCTTACGTTTGGTGGTCCTAACATTCTCAGCATCAGAATCCCATCGTTCTTCTACCTCAGTTTCTTCTGAATCCACTGATTCTTCATCCACCAAACCAGTACCTTTCTTTGCAGTTGATTTCTTTCTCACCTCTTGTTGCTTAGAACTTCCTTGATCAGTCTTTCCCTTACCCTTCCCTTTGGCTCCGGGATTAACTACCTGTCTCTTCTTCTTAGTGCTTGCATCAACATACACCAAGGGATCATCATTATCAGAATCACTGTCGTCATGTCTTGCTCTGTTCTTGCCAGGATCAGTGTAATCCTGACTAGCCAAAGCTCCAAAGAGTCTCCTGTGAGGTGGCCTTTCGTTGTCTGGCACACCCTTATATCCTTTCATTCTCACCAATGTACGAATGTTCATGTGATCTTGACCTAGGATCATAGTTGGATCCTTCTTCAATTCTGGATACTTGTGGTCAAAGATCATCATGAGAAACCTCGGATATAGCATGAATTGCTTCTTCTTCAATCCCTTTAACATCTCAAGCATGTGATCTAAAATCATACCAGATACGTTGAATGGTTTGTTGAGAGTCAACGCAACCATCAACGAGCTTAGACTTCTCCTCATCACATCATATCCACCGCTCACACATCCAAACACGTGGATTAAGACATGTGCAAAATATTTAAACTGCACACTCAATTTCCCTTTGTACATCGAACCATCAGTAATAGCTCCCTTATACTTCATTCTAAGGAAACATGCTTTCTGTTCTGTCCAAGATAACTCCCTGGGATCTTCACTCACTTCAAACTTTATTTGGAGTGCTTCTCTAATATCAGACTCTGTAATAAACATCTCCAAGTCTTGTATCTTGCTTCTAATGATTGTCTGATTATCCCAGAAGTCATACTTTGCATTCTTGTAGAAGTCTTCAATGATGTCTTTGTAAATGATAGTCGGAGTAGCTAAAGCATAGACAATTCTGCTCCTCTTCAAGAATTCAATGATTCTAGTAAAGTCTACATTCTTTTCCACATCGCCAAGATAAGCACAACAATTATGTGTTTTCTCAAACAACCAACTGCTTGTACTTGACGATTCACCTTCCTGAACGTTCTCTGGAACTGGATCTGAAACGATATTCTCCACTGGAGTCTCAATATTCTCTGTCTGGTCAGCCATCTGCACATCAAAATCAGAAATATTCGTCAAAATACAAAAACGACAAAAATTCAAAACTTTTAAGGTTTTAAGATTCTACATTCGCCCCTTTTGATCTGGACGAATGTGAGTTTTAAGGTGCGAATGTGAAATTTCCTGGATGAAAGTGAAAAAACTTTGAATTAAAATCACATTCGCCCGGTTTTAATATACATTCGCCCAAAATCTTCACCTTCGCCCGTTTTATGGACCGAAGGTAAAAACCTGTTTATCCCCAAAATTTAAATTTTTTTGCCAATCATGTTTTTAACATGTAATTTTGATTAGGATGTGTCCTAATGTGGCCGATCAACACTCGTCCATCATCAATTGTTTATTAATTTCAATTTACATCGGTTTTAAAGACGAATTAGGTTAAAACTGTTTCGTTCGATCAATTTACCAATCAAACAATGTTATTATCCTAATTCTATGAATCTTCTCCCCCTAAAACTGATGTATATTGAAATGCAATAAAAAAGAACAAACAATTAACATCCTAAGACCCCCAATTATGAAACCCTAAGTCCGGTTATAAAACCGATGATCCTGATCTCGTTAAGGTTCCATTACCTGTGATTTTAGTATAGAAATGATCAGTAGATGATAGGGAATCAAATGCACAAGAACAAGGAATCAAAGCAACAAGGTTTGGTATCTAAGAAAAAATCTAAAAAATATATGAATGAGGGTTCGAATCTGGAACTTGTATATATAGACAAGCCACCTTCGCCCGTTTTATCGGTCGAATGTGGGTTTATTCCACCTTCGTCCCAACTAAATGACCCGAAGGTGAAATTTTCACCCGAAGGTGGATATTTGTTTTAAAATTCCCACATTCGTCCAAGTATAAACAGCCGAAGGTAAAGATTTTTCCACATTCGACCCAATTAAGGGGCGAATGTGAAATGGAAAAATCTGAAAATTTTACCAAATCACGAATTCGAATCCCGTTCAACATTTTTCAATCTGTTAAACTTCCAAAACTCAAATTTTCACTTTTTGAATGATACAAAGCCCAGATGGTGTTATCAAATCTCAGAAATTGACCATCAAGCATCCCCGGTTATCAAAAATAAAGCAGAAATGCAAAAAAAAAAATTTTGGTTTTTCTGAAATTTTATCAAAACACACCTAAAATCTTTTTGGATTTTGTATCTTTTTGACAATAAAAGTAAAATGCAACAAAGTAAAATGCATCAAAGTAAATGAAAGCAGTAAATATTTTGTGATATCCGGTAAGAGGATCATATCAGTTTTCTGAGAAATCTGATCACAGCATTGATCTGTTTGTTTAATATTATCATTAGAAACAATATGTGACACGGCAATTGATGATATTGTGGTCCACGTAAGCTCACATGCAGACAATTACGCAATGCTTTAAAATGATACGAGTTAGATGTATTAGACTAACACATTGTGGTGCCCACACACACGACATACTCCCGTATCAAGTAATTGCACAAAGCTTCGTCGTAACGCGTGATTATGCCAGAGTTATCCGTAAAAATTACAAAGTATATAGCACAGAGGTGTACAGGTCAGCAAACGAATGCAGCAAAGTAACATGTGCGTATACACTAGGTTGAGGCTGATATTAACCACTGATTTGCATCAGAAAGTCAATACGATGTAATAATGATCTTTGATCAATAAAACATAAAGTTCCTCAATTCGGTAACTTTCGGTTTTGGCAATAAAGCTCTTTTTGCAAATATTCTGATGAAACTAGGTCCGTAAATCAATACGACAGAAGTTTAACCAGAATATCCCGGATAACCATAACATAACGACTCGAAACCTCAGATTTTGGCAATCCTATCAAACGAAATTACGGTACTAAGACCATATGCCCATGAGGTGTTCAGCCACGAACGCGTAGTTTGTTATGTTTGTATCACTAATGCACGCAATATTTAGTCTACGAAGCCTATCAACATATCACACGTAATCAACATACGCCTCATTATACTATACAATTCTGTAGCCTGTGTTAGATCCCCACTGATGTACTATCATTTCCTCTTTTTATCCAGGAAATCATTTTGGTTTTTCTAATTTTTAGGTCTTTTGAAATTTTTCAATGTTTTTTGGTTTTTCTGATAAAATGACTCCCCCTAAAATAAAGAACATATTTTTGGGTTTTTAATTTTTCTGAAAAAAACAAAACAAAAATTTGAAAAAACAATCCACTTGAAAGCATCAACTTCTTTGAGGATTAAACAATCCCCTCGAAAGCATCAACTTCTTTGAGGATTATGATAGAAAAGAGAAATTCCCAATTAGCAAAGAGAAATTCCCAATTAGCAAAATATTAAAAATAAAAACTAAAACTAAAAAGCGATAAACCGAGGTGCCGATTAGTCCTGTTTTTCTTTTATATTGTTTACTTTTAAAAGATATTCAAAGCGGGATCTGTCAAAAGCTTTTGTAAACAAATCTGCACGTTGGTAGTCAGTATGGATTTTGACCATATCTATCAATTCCTTAGCGTAACAATCACGGATAAAATGATATTTAATCCGGATATGTTTTGCTTTAGAATGATTTTTGTTAGGATCTGAGTTTGTTTGTTTTGATTATGTTTAACTAAATATGGTAATAATGAAAAGAGAATAGAATGAAAGTGCAGCGGAATAATAAACTGTTAATCAAAACAAGAGAGTAAATGTTTTCAGATCGAAAGCTTTCATTAATCCAAAAGATTACAATCGTACAAATACTCCCCCTCAGCCTGATCACACAGTGTTTGTCTGAGAGAATGTTTGTGTGTGTGTGTGATGCAATAGAACAGTACAAGCACTGTTCTATTTATAGACAGACTCAAAGCACTGATGACCTAGGCTGACGTCACCTAAGACAGTGACCTCTAACAGAATAACAAACGTAAACATCTGCCTATTACAAACTACTGTTACATTGAAAGCACTGATATTAAACATCTGTTGAAGATAAACTCTGATGGTCTTGTATCCACTGCTGGAGCCTAAGTGCTGTTGGTTCCAGCAGTGCTTTGATCTTCAGTACTTGTATCAGCAGTTGTTCTTCATCAGACCTTTGGTCAGCAGTTGTTCTTCATCAGTTGTTTCCTCAGCAGTTCTTTGTATCAGCAGCTGTTGAGCAGTTGTTTGGATAGAACAGTAGTTAGGGTCAGCAGTCTTTTGGGAGAAGTAAGTTGTAAAGACTGTTTATTCAAGGATCAAACTGATAGCATGTTTTGGCTTTCTAATCATCTGTTCTTCTCCAGGTCAGCAGACCCAACAATCTCCCCCTAGAACAGATGATGCCAAAACTCAGCTTTATTTATAGATCTTTATTCCTCATCAGACTTTCTCTGATTTGACCTTTGAATTGTAATTCAAAGTTCAGAGCAAATAAGTCTTCTTCATCTCTTTTTAGATCCAGATTTAGTAGTGTTTGGTGATCTTCTGCACATAGGCTGTAAGCATCATCCATGCTGATCTTCTGAACCCTTCCATCTGACCTGAGCAATGTCAATTCGTGGTTGTCTTTGTTGACTTTCCACTTTAGAATTTTTGAGTCAGTGGATTTGCTGAGATGAACTTTTATTCTTGATGAGTTGGGTGAAGGAGGTCTTCCAATGAGTTCTCTGAGTTTCTCTGTTGTAGGATCAGAGAAATAATGTATTTGATTGAAGAGCCCTTCCTTGATGAATGTATCAGCAACTTTCTTTGATCTTCCTCTGACATCTCCTTCTGCTTCTTGAACTGTCTACTTGCAGCAGTTGTGAGATCAGAAGTTTCAAGTAAGCTGTCCAGATTAAAAGTCTGTTGGGGTCTCTTCATCATTGGTTCATCAGTGTAAATTGGTTTTCTTGGAAGGCTGGGATCTTTCTTCCTATTTTCTTCCAGACTTTTGTAAGTTTCAACCAGCCTTAACTCAGACCATCTGGAAACAGACCTCATCTCCCCATAGTTGGCAGCTACAATCTCCTGCCTCATCCTTTTGAATTTCAAGGCTCTGACTGGGTCTCTGCCTTTGCCAAAATTAGGAGTGGAGACTTTAGCTTTGGGGTCTTTGGCCATTTCTTCAATCCTGAGTAGTTCTTCTCTCAAAGCATGAGTAGTCCAACCATTGAACTGCTTTTTGTTTGCTTTGTAAGGCTTGGTTGCCATTATCTGTTCTAGAAGAGATTCCCTTACCTCCTTTTCCAAATCTACACTGAGATGCATGGAGGACATGGAATTGCTCAGGGTCTTAGCAAAATCTTCAATCCTTCTGAGTTTGCTAAGCTCTGCTGAATGGATGCCCTGAGCAGTCCTGTCATCCTTCCCTTTGCATTTCTCCTTAATGATGGCATCCACCTGTTCACCCTTGTATTTCAGATATTTATCAAGGTTGAGGGGAACAGGGAAGTTTGGGAGAGATGGGAAGGATCTTTCTGATGGCTGTTCAGTATTGTAGAAGGATTGTATTTCCCCCTTGAGTAGATCAAGTTCAAGGGGATACTGAACAACCAATGGTTTAATGGTTGGTGGTGGTCTATGGGATCTGAACTTGGATGTATGTGGTGAGAATGATGTGATTGGAATAGCTGTGATGGGAGGAGTGGATTGGGCAGTTGAAGTGGTGGTTGGTGATGTGTGTATGTTTTCATCATGTACAACAAAGGTTGATTTTCTCTTCCTTGTGTACATGATTTTTGGTGATGGTGATTTGGTAGAAGTGGTTGGATTAACATCTGTTGGCCTTTTAGTAGGTCCAGCAGATGTTTGGGATTTGGCTGGTGATGTATGTTTGGTGGTTGTATGTTCAGGTGTGTTTGTTGATTTAGGTGCAGTGGTTTGGGTAGCAGTGTTTTGGGTAGTTTCAGTGTTTTGGGTGGCAGTGGTTTCAGTAGCAGTGGTTTTATCAACAGAGGTGTTCAACTTAGATGGTGGTTTTCTAACATGCTTGGCAGGTCTTTTCATCCTTTTAGAGGATCCCACATCTTCAGTTTCCCTTTGTTGTTTCTTTTTGAGTTCAATTAATGACTCTGCTTTAACTTCCAAGGTGTCAGCTCTTTTCTGTTTCTCTTGAGCAGCCTTTTCAGCTTCAATGTTTGCAGAGTCATCTACTGCTTTATTCTTCTCAGTGGTTTGTTTTGGTGGTTGTTGTGGTGCTGTTGTTGCTTGTTGTTGTTGTGGAACTTGTGGTGGTGGAGCTGATTTGGTAGACTCTGGTTTCTTGGCAGACTTGGCTTAGCCTTTTTGAGAAGGAGGACAACCAAAAGGATCTAGTTTTGGTAGCGTATCTCTGCCACTCTCCCCCTTTTTGGCATCATCAGCCGTGAAATCATCATCATTTTCATCCCTGAGGATGGTGGTAGGGGCAGAGCCAGTAGTCTTCAGCAGGTGGTCCTTGATGGCTTTGATATCAGCATGGGTATCTTTGTACCTTGCATCTACCATATTCCTGATCTCAGCCATGTAAGTTTCATGTGTCTGATCAGCCAGTTTTCTGTGAGCTATGATGATGGGAGAAACTTATTTCCATAACTCACTGGCTATATCAGCTGTGGATGGTTGACCCTTGGAAAGATCTGCAATTGAGCTCAGTATAAGCTTGACATCAGATTTGATGTCAGCAACAGAGGTTTCAATGACAGAAACTCTGTCCGTCAATTCTTGGTATTTTGACTCATCTCCTAAATTAATAGGATCATCTGAGTCCCTACCAGTGGTAGTTTTACCTGATTCAGTCCTAATAGGTGAATCAGATGCCCCTTTGTCTTGGTACTGGGGACTTCCAACTGTTTTTGGAGACACTATAGTGGCTTCAACAGTTGTTGCCTTCAAGGGAGTCTTAGCTATGTAATCACTGTCCTGATGTGAGACAGTGGTCTCTACATCAGTAGTGGCTGCTCCACTTGAAAACTCACCTAGAGTTGCATTGAACTCAGGTGGTGTAACCTCCTCTTCTGTTTGTGGGATAGCAGATTGTATATTCTCAGGACCAGTCACTTGTTGGAGTATACTCTCAGTGATAGGTGGAAGAGAGGAACTGGGATCTTCCTGAGATTTGTCAATT
The DNA here is from genome assembly GCA_030844895.1 of Ambrosia x helenae. NCBI lineage: Eukaryota > Viridiplantae > Streptophyta > Magnoliopsida > Asterales > Asteraceae > Ambrosia > Ambrosia x helenae. Next base: position 56,876,784 of record CM061227.1, read on the forward strand.
GCTTCAAACAGAGGTTGCATTGTTTGTGGGACATGTGATGGTGAGGGTGGAGGAGTAACAAGAGAATTAGCCCTGGGAGAGGGGCTTGTGAACATTTGGTCAAGTGACTCAAATGTGTCATGATGTGTGTCCCCTTGGCTTACAACATGATCCTTTTGAGAGGATTCATGAGGAGTTTGGTCAGGTGGAGGTATGTCCAACTGTTGTGAGGAAGTAACAACAGTGGTTTCAGGTTGCTTTTGTTGTGCAACAGAGGTTTCTTCTGGTACCTCAACATCCAGAAGCCTCATTTGTGGTTGAGTGGTGGTTTTTGTGGATGGATGTTTCTTTTTGGAAGTGGCTGGTGTGTGTTTCACAGCAGTGGATGTAGTGCCATGATCACCAGGAGCAGTGGGCTCAACAACAGAGGTTTTGACAACAGTTGTTGCCTTTGTCCTCTTTGTTTGTGTTTTAGAAACTTTTGACACTTTAGACACTTTTTCTTGGGTGCTTCCACCCAGCATTCTTGTGAAAGTTTCATCAGTTAAGCTTTTCATTTGCATAGCCTCACCCTTTTTGAAAACTTTTTCTGGTAAGACTTTTTGTAAGATTACACTAAGAATTCTTGGGTAAATAAGAAAAGCATTGTTTGACCCAGACTTGACAGCTTTCACATTTGATACCAAGTCCATGAACAATCCCTGGGAAAGATTGAAGTCAGAGTTTGACAACATGGCATAACCCAGATATTGCATCCTCAATGGGATTTCATTAAAGGATGTGGACTTAGCAGAGACACAAAGAAGTGGAGTATGGAAGAAAAATTTCATGACTGGAGGGAAAAACTTTTTGAAAAGAGTTGATCCAGTCATCTGACCATCATACCCTATTTCTTGGAACTCAGTGTGAAGCTCTGTTTTAGTAAAGGAATCCTTACCTGCCAGGTCATTCAGTGTGAAGGTTGTGGATATGGTTTCAGGGGTAATCACGATACTGGTTTCTCCAATTTTCGAAATAATGGAAGTAGGCTTTTTGTCTTGTAGTAGAAACTCTGCATTCAACCAAAATTCTTGGAGTGTATCAAGGTAAATGGGGGCGTTGGCGGTTAGGATGGGTAAGTATTTGGAGTTAAGGAAAATGTCGATGGTGGAATGAAATGGAGTGTTGTCATCTGTTTTGATCAGATAGGGGAGACAATTGTGTGTAGCTTTGGCTTGAAGATCCATTGTAATGGATTTCGAAGGTGAGGATGATAGAAGATTGATGGAGGGTTTGAGAATGAAGAAGGCGGTTATCAGTATTTTGAATACAATGAGACAGTATAACGTCTGTTGTGAAAAACAGGGTTTTTATAGGCTCAATGAAACCGCTGATGTGGCCAAAACTCTGCTTATATGAGCAGACGTGGCAATCATCTGATGGATGAAACATCTGGTGGATAACAGCTGTTTTTGGCAAACAACTGATACAAACAGCTAATGGGTTCAACTGTTGTTTTTGTTTTGTTTTTTTTTTTTAATAATATATATATATATATATATATATAGGCGAACAGTTGTTTTATCTGAACAGATGTTCTGAAACAGATTTTTCAACTAACAGTTGTTTTATCTGATCAGATGTTTTGAAACAGACTTTTCAACCAACAGTGGATATGAATGAAACAGTGGTTGTTTTATCTGATCAGATGTTATAAACAGATTTTTCAACCAAACAGCTATTTTAAAAATTTGATTTGCAGAAACATTTTATTAAGATTTAATGAAATTTTATTTGATTAATCCATGTTTAACATACCAATTCTGGAAATCAGATTTGTAAAGGTAGATGTGTCTAAAGCTTTTGTTAACACATCTGCCAACTGATCCTCTGTTGGAACATGGTGTAAAGAAATCAAACCTTTTTCATAGCTGTCTCTGACAAAATGATGTCTTATGTCAATGTGTTTGGTAGTGGAATGAGAGACTGGATTCTTGATGATATTTTCAGCAGCTTGACTGTCCAACATGAGTGGAGTCCTAAGTGCAGTTATCCCAAAATCCAGTAGTTGATTTTGAAGCCACATGAGTTGGGCTGTACAGCTTGCAGCAGCAATGTATTCAGCTTCAGTTGTTGAAGTTGAAACAGCTGCCTGCTTTTTGCTTTGCCATGAAACTAAGGCTTTCCCTAGAAATTGGCACCCTCCTGAAGTGGATTTTCTTGTGGTATGACAGCCAGCAAAATCACTATCTGAATAACCTGAAAGCTCAATGTTTCCACTAGCAGGATACCAAATACCAAGTGTGGGAGCACCTTTGAGGTATCTGAATATCCTTTTCACAGCAATAAGGTTTGACTTTCTGGGTGAAGCCTGGGATCTGGCACAGACACAGGTAGCAAACATAATGTCTGGCCTAGATGCAGTTAGGTACAATAAAGACCCAATCATACATCTATAATGTGTTTGATCAACCAGTTCATCCTTGTCATCAATAGTGAGCAGCTTGACTGTACTCATGGGTGTGCTACATGGCTTACAATCATTCATCTCAAATCTGGTTAATAAGTTCTTTACATATTTGTTTTGGTGAATGAATGTGCCATTTTGCAGTTGTTTCACTTGAAGACCAAGGAAACACTGAAGCTCACCCATGGCACTCATCTCAAACTCTGCTGTCATGAGTTTTCTGAACTCTTCACACATTTGGTTACATGTGGATCCAAAAATGATGTCATCCACATAAATTTGAACAATCATTAAGTGTTTCCCTTTCCATTTAAGAAATAAAGTTTTGTCAATTTTACCTCTAGTGAAGCCAATGGATAAGAGAAATGTGGAGAGAGTTTCATACCAGGCCCTTGGTGCTTGTTTAAGTCCATACAAAGCTTTGTTGAGCTTGTAGACATAGTAAGGATGGAATGTGTCTTCAAAACCAGGTGGCTGACATACATAGACCTCCTCCTGAATTTTGCCATAAAGGAAAGCACATTTGATGTCCATCTGATACACCTTTATGTTGTGGTTGACAGCAAAGGCTAAAAAGAGTCTGATGGCTTCTAGTCTTGCTACAGGAGCAAAAGTCTCATCATAATCTATTCCTTCTTCTTGTCTGAAGCCTTGAACCACAAGCCTGGCTTTATTCTTGACAACAATACCCCTTTCATCAGTCTTGTTTTTGAAGAACCACTTTGTTCCTATAGGACAAACATCCTTAGGAAGTGGTACAAGCTCCCATACTTGTTGTCTTTTGAACTGAAGGAGTTCTTCCTGCATGGCCTCGACCCAACTGTTGTCTTTCAGTGCCTCTTGGTACTTGACAGGTTGTGTGAGGGATAAGAAGCCTGCAAAAAGACAGATATTGGAGGATTGGCTTCTTGTGAGCACACCCTCTCTGATGTTGCCAATGATCTGGTCTGGTGGATGAGCTCTTAAGTAAATAAGATCTCCTTGATATGGGACTATGGCATTTTGAGGTGATGGACAGAGGTTTGGTGACTCTGTTAGTGTAACATCTGTTGGTACTTCTGTAGTGCCATCAGATGTTTGGAATGGTAATGGAGGAATGGGTCCAAGTGGTGTGAAACTTGACTGACTTTTGTCAACAGATGATTGACTTTTGTCAACAGATGATAGGTCAGTGGTTGTGAGGGGTGAGGCAGTGGTTTGAGGATAAGACTGGCCAACAGTGGTTGACACAGCTGTGGCAGAGTTTTGACAATTGTTTTGAACAGCTGTTTCCTCTGAGGCAGAATAGACTTTGTAGTGACTGGGGATCACAACATCTGTTCTGTAATCTTGCTGTGGAGACTGTGGAATACCTGCATTGTTAGTTTTAACAGTGATATCTTCAAATTTGAATTTATCTAAATCAAATAATTCAGCAGGGTTTGCAGGGATTTTTAGAGATGAAAGTTCATTGAACTTTACATTCAGAGTTTCTTCTATTGTCTTAGTCCTTGTGTTAAACACTTTGTAGGCCTTAGCAGTAGAAGAATATCCCAGAAAGTAACCACAGTCTACTTTGGCTGCAAATTTTGAAATGGAATCTTTGAGATTTAAAATGAAACATGGGCAGCCAAAGATTTTGAAAAATGAGATTAATGGTTTGATTTTGAACAAAATTGCATAAGCAGTTTTTTGATGTCTGGGGTTGATCAAAACTCTGTTTTGAACATAGCAAGCAGTGTTTACAGCTTCTGCCCAAAAGGACAGTGGCAAACCAGAATCTGCTAGCATGGTTCTTGCAGCTTCTATAAGAGTTCTATTTTTCCTTTCAACCACCCCATTTTGTTCTGGTGTTCTTGGGATGCTGAACTGCCTCACAATCCCTTTTGACACACAGAAGTCATCCAACTCCTTATTTTTAAACTCTGTTCCATTGTCAATCCTGAAGACTTTTACTGGCAAGTCATATTGCTTTTCAACTTTGGTGACAAAGTCCTTCAATATACCTGCAGTCTCATCCTTAGAATGCAAAAAATAAGTCCATGTAAACCTAGAAAAATCATCAACTATGACAAGACAAAATCTCTTTCATCTTAGACTCATGATTTTAACAGGGCCAAACAAGTCCATGTGCAACAGTTGTAGACACTGACTAGTTTTGGACTCATCAATGGATTTGTAAGAGCTTTTATGTTGTTTCCCTTTTAAGCAAGAAACACAATGCTCATCACATTTAAATTCTTTTGATGGTAAACCTCTAACAAGGCTTTGTTTAGAGAGTGTGTTGATAGTATTAAGGTTGGTGTGACCCAATCTCCTATGCCACAATTCTGTCTCCTTAGTGGAGGCAGCAGAAAACAGACAGACATTTGCCATAGGATTGTCCTTTAACATATCAACAACATACACATTGCCACTTCTATGAGCAACAAGTTGTGCTTTGCTCTCAGCAATAATGGTATCAATCTTTTTCACCACTTCTGGCCCAATATTCTTACAAGTTTTCTTTGTGAAAAATGAGCCATAACCTTTGTCACTCATTTGTGAAACACTCAGAAGATTAAACTTGAGATTATCAATAAGATTGACATTTTCAAACTTGAGTTTTCCAGCCTGTACAGTCCCTGAACCCAACACCTTACCTTTAGAATCATTACCAAAGGATATATCACCCCCTCCATGAGCCAAGAAGTCCAGAAGCAGGGCTCTACATCCTGTCATGTGCCTGGAACCTCCACTATCTACATACCAAAGACTATCTAAACAAGCAGAAGCTCCCTGCACATCAGTAAATGATTAGTTTTGGTGAGTGTCCAAAGCCAAGTTGGCTTTGGATGGGTCCTCAGACCTTTCAGACTCAAGCTTTGGAAGGTGATCAGTGGTTTGAACCAATTTCTGAATTAAGGTCAACAACTGCTGCTGACCATTTGCCAGTGCTTGAATGTCAACACTTGGGGCAGCAGTTGTTTGATCACTTCCTGACAGATGATAATACCCATATGGATTTCTGTTCACTCTTGGTTTAGAGGGTCTCTTTGGCTCCTCATAAACATGTGGCAGACTGTGACATGGAGGTTGACCATAACCTCTTGGGTATTTGCTTGTGGGTGGAGCATCTGTTACTTGGACATCTCTAGAAGCAGATGTTTCAAGCCTTTTTGTAACAGATGTTTGGACAGGGGTGAAGGTCTGTTTGGGCTTTCCTTTTGGAGTACTGACCACAGGGTTTGCAAGAGTTTTAGCTTTGTATTCTTGTATTTTAACATCAAAATTTTTGAGATACAAGCACTCTTTGGTCTTGTGATTCTTTTTCCCACATATTGAACATGTGGCTTTGGAATCACATTCACTTGTCCCTTTGTTAATATCATATGCTTTTAGAAGAAAACAGTTTTTGGTGACATGATTCTTCTTTTCACAGAAATCACAGAACAAGTTGACAGTCTTTTCTTTCTTCTTCCCCTTTTCAGTCTTCTTTTCAGCAGATGTTTGAGCATCTGCTGGAAGATCTTTCAGGGGAATGACTTTTGCCAAGGGAATGACCCTTGCCTGAGGAGCTGTCTTTCCCTCAGGAGTTTTGAAATCACAGGTTTATAATTCTCAAGAGTATCACACTCATCAGACCAAGTAGGTTTAAATTCATACTTTTCAAGTTCAGCAAAAGATGAGGAACCTTCTGGTTTTTCAAGAACAATTTTCTTACCATTTGGTTCAGTGATTTTAATCTCTTGACCCTGCAGGTTTGTTGGTACTATCTCAACAGACTTTTGACTCTTTGTGTCAGTGTTTTCAAAAGCTGGAGCAGTGGTTGCAAAACCAAAGCCAAACTTCACATGACTTTTGGTTTGTTTGTTGAGTAGCATCTCAAATCCTCTACATGATTCCACCCATTTCTTACATTCAACTTGGGTGGACTCAAGCTCACTTTTACAACTTTGATATTTTGTTATCATAGTTTGGAGCTGGTCTTTGGTTATAGTTGCTTCATGTTTTAAGCTGCTTATTTCAGACTCTTTTGCAGTTAAACTTGTTTTCAAATCTTTTGTGAGTTTTTCAAATTTAACTTCATCATCCAAAATTTTCTTTCTAAGGTTTTCATTCACCTCTTTGATGTTAGCAAATGCTATTACACATTTGTCAGAACACAACTCTTTAAGAATTTGAGGAGATACCTTAGCAGCAGCCATCAATGCACAATCACACTTGCACTCACAGTCATCAGATGCACCCCAGGGATCTGAGAGATTCACAACCTCTTCTTCAGGTTTTTCACCTATAACAGCTTCACTAACAACATCATCAGTCACAACATCAGAGTCAGTTACCACTTCCTCAGATTCAATCTCATCTACCATAGCCATGAAACAAAAATTTTCTGGTTCATTTTCAGCTTTGGCAACTAGTGCAAAATTCTCATCTGTTAGCTCATCAGGTAGACTGCTCCAATCAACAAAGCCTTGAGTAAAGAAGCTCTGTTGACTGGTCTCTGCAGGAGCAGAGGGTGGAGCAACAGTCGTTTGCACAGGTGTTTGAGCAACAGGTGTTTGCACATAGTGGATCTGAGGAACAGTGGTTTGGATATACTGGACAGGAACAGTGTTTGAGGACTGTGCAAAATGAGCAGTGTTTTGCACATTTGGTCCAGGGGCATTATAGGAATTCTGATAAGTGTTGGTCTGTGGTCTTTGATTTGGATAGGTTATCATAGGTGTACCATGTTGACCCCTACATTCCCTAGCAAAATGACCAAACCTGTGACATTTATAACACTTGATCTTTGATTTATCCAACCCAACCTTAGATCTGCCAGTCAACCCTGGAAACCTTCTACCAGTTTTCTTGTAAAAATTATTAGTTCTTACACTGAGAAGGGCCAATTGGTGCATAATGTCCATTTCTTCCAAATCATCAGGGTCAAAGTATTTCAGGTCATCATACTCAAAGGATATATTGTCAGATGCCTGTATATCACCACCACTTGCTGTGAAGGCATAGTTTGGTGAATAAGAATCAGAGTTAAAACCTGAGTTAAAACCTGAAGTTATGTCAATAAAATGATCATAACTCTGATCCTTTGTGTTTCCAGGCACCTCATCATGACCCAAAAGTGTTGTATTCCCAAACACATAGTCATCAGACACTTTTCCAGAGTCCTGGAGCTTCTTTTTCTGGTTAAGCTCTCTCTCATAGGTTAAGAGCTTACCATGAAGCTGGGTCAGTGATAGGTCTTTAAATCCTATTGAGTTTCTCATCACAATAGCAATAGTGTCCCATTTGTCTGGTAATGATCTTAAAAACCTATGGTTCAAGGTTGAATGAGGTAAGTAAGACCAACCAATTTTAGTTCACTAATTAAGCAATTAAATCTCTCAAACTGTTGAGTTAATGACTCTCCTTTGACATGACTGAATGTTTCATATTGTTGGTTAAGTATTTCACGGTTGTTTTCAATAACCTCCTCAGTCCCACCAAACTGTTCTTTCAGTGCATCCCACAACTCCTTTGCACTGTTACAGTGTAACAACCCAGCATATATATCATTGGGTAGAGCCATGGCCACAATACTGAAGGCCTTAGCATCTAGCTCTATTTTCTGAAAATCCTGGTCGGAGTAGTTTTCAAGTTTCTTTGGCTCAAACACTTTGGGATCTTCAGTACTCGGCACAGTCGGAACATGTGGTCCGAAGATAACCGACTTCCAACACCCAGTGTTTTGTTGAGCTAGAACATGGCTCATCCGACTTTGCCAGATATTGTATTCAGATCTGACAAGCATCGGTGGCTTGTTGTTCGTGCCAGTGTTATGTGGATCGTGATTGATAGAAGCCATTCTCTGATTTTTCAAAAAACAAAGTCTGTTTAAAAACGGTTGAAACGAAATTAAACTATTACTCTGTTTTTAATCTAACAGACAAACGATATCAATAATTGTGAGCTGATTATTAAATTGATTTGTTAGATCGAATTTAATTGACCAAGCTCTGATACCAATTGTTAGGATCTGAGTTTGTTTGTTTTGATTATGTTTAACTAAATATGGTAATAATGAAAAGAGAATAGAATGAAAGTGCAGCGGAATAATAAACTGTTATTCAAAACAAGAGAGTAAATGTTTTCAGATCGAAAGCTTTCATTAATCCAAAAGATTACAATCGTACAAATACTCCCCCTCAGCCTGATCACACAGTGTTTGTCTGAGAGAATGTTTGTGTGTGTGTGATGCAATAGAACAGTACAAGCACTGTTCTATTTATAGACAGACTCAAAGCACTGATGACCTAGGCTGACGTCACCTAAGACAGTGACCTCTAACAGAATAACAAACGTAAACATCTGCCTATTACAAACTACTGTTACATTGAAAGCACTGATATTAAACATCTGTTGAAGATAAACTCTGATGGTCTTGTATCCACTGCTGGAGCCTAAGTGCTGTTGGTTCCAGCAGTGCTTTGATCTTCAGTACTTGTATCAGCAGTTGTTCTTCATTAGACCTTTGGTCAGCAGTTGTTCTTCATCAGTTGTTTCCTCAGCAGTTCTTTGTATCAGCAGTTGTTGAGCAGTTGTTTGGATAGAACAGTAGTTAGGGTCAGCAGTCTTTTGGGAGAAGTAAGTTGTAAAGACTGTTTATTCAAGGATCAAACTGATAGCATGTTTTGGCTTTCTAATCATCTGTTCTTCTCCAGGTCAGCAGACCCAACAATCTCCCCTAGAACAGATGATGCCAAAACTCAGCTTTATTTATAGATCTTTATTCCTCATCAGACTTTCTCTGATTTGACCTTTGAATTGTAATTCAAAGTTCAGAGCAAATAAGTCTTCTTCATCTCTTTCTAGATCCAGATTTAGTAGTGTTTGGTGATCTTCTGCACATAGGCTGTAAGCATCATCCATGCTGATCTTCTGAACCCTTCCATCTGACCTGAGCAATGTCAATTCGTGGTTGTCTTTGTTGACTTTCCACTTTAGAATTTTTGAGTCAGTGGATTTGCTGAGATGAACTTTTATTCTTGATGAGTTGGGTGAAGGAGGTCTTCCAATGAGTTCTCTGAGTTTCTCTGTTGTAGGATCAGAGAAATAATGTATTTGATTGAAGAGCCCTTCCTTGATGAATGTACTCAGCTTCACAGGTAGATAGCACCACGGAAGTCTGTTTCTTGGGGTTTTAAGAAACTGCAAACCGTAATCCACCATCTGCTGTTGGATCCAGAGTACTTGCGAACAGCAACTTGAGGCTGCAATGTACTCAGCTTCACAGGTAGACAGCGCCACGGAAGTCTGTTTCTTGCACTGCCAGGTAATTAACCTGCTCCCTAAAAACTGGCAACCAGCTGTAGTAGATTTGCTATCCTTATCACAGCCGCCCCAATCTGCATCACTAAAAGCAATAAAATCAAAAGCATCATCATTAGGGTACCAAAGTCCTTTTGAGGGACAACCCTTCAGATATCGAAGGATACGCTTGACCGCCGTCAGATGACCTTGTTTCGGCTTCGATTGATAGCGAGCACAGAGACACGTTGCATACATAATATCTGGTCGAGACGCCGTCAAATACATCAGAGATCCGATGATTGCTCTGTATGTAAATGGGTCTGTCAGCTCCCCCTTAGCATCCACTCCAATCCCGTGATTGGGTTGAATCGGGGTATCCATCGGCTTAGAGTCCTCCATCTGGAACCGGCTCAAGATGTCGGATACGTATTTCGTCTGGTGAATGAAGATCCCGTCGGGTCTTTGGTCCACCTGCAAGCCGAGGAAAAACTGCATCTCCCCCATTGCGCTCATTTCGAACTTTTCTTGCATGACAGTTTCGAATTCCCTGCATAAAAGCTCGTTAGTTGAACCAAAAATTATATCATCAACGTAAATCTGTACTAGAAGCAAATCATCTCCCGTCTTCTTCGTGAAGAGGGTGCAATCGACGAGGCCGCGCTTGAATCCTTTGGAGATGAGGTATGTACTTAGCTCCTCGGACCACTGTCTCGGAGCCTGGTGCAAACCATATAGAGCTTTGTTCAGCACGTAGACCTTATCCCGGTGGATTGGGTCCTCAAAGCCTGGTGGCTGCCCGACATAAACCTCTTCCTTGACTTTCCCGTACAAAAATGCGCTCTTGACGTCCATTTGATAAACTTTGAATTTCTTGTATGAAGCAAACGCAAGGAACATCCGAATAGCTTCAATCCGTGCTACTGGTGCATAGATTTCGTTGTAATCAATCCCTTCGATTTGATGGAAACCCTGCACGACCAATCTGGCTTTGTTACGAACAATAACCCCACGATCATCCTTTTTGCACTTAAACACCCATTTAGTGCCTATTTTCTTCCTTCCCGGCGGCAAATCCGTGAGCGTCCAAACTCCCAATTTCTGGAATTGTAATAACTCCTCCTGCATTGCCTCAACCCAGGCATCTTCATTCAAAGCGTCCTTGTATGTCCTTGGCTCTACCTGCGACACATAACACGCAAACGACCAAGCATTTTGACTACCAGATTTTTGAATTTTGGCATATAAAGCTAAAGCACCAAAACTCTCTGGCGAGTTAACACTTCTCAGCTGCCCTCTGGTCATAACACCACTTCCAGGATCACCGATAACTTGCTCCAGCGGGTGAATACGATGAATCCGAGATTCCGGATAATCAGGTACAATAACTCCCGTCTGAACAGTCAAGTTTTCTACAGCATCCAGATCATGACCCGTGTTTGATGATGAAGCAACATCTGGAGTTGGAGTTGGGTTCACTGGTATTGCCTCTGGTTCTTCTGCATGTTCAAGAATGACTTCTTCAAATTGTTCAACTTCAGATTCTGAAGAGTCTAATGAAGTTGAAGCCTCTTGAAACACATCTTCCTCTTGTATAGGAGCATTGGTATCATTAGAAGCTGGTAGGGGGTTCACGGTGATTGGACGCACCAACGATGAAGTCGTTGCATTTTCACACTCATAAAGTAATCTGATAACAGCTTCTTCAACCAAGCTATCTAGATTGAATGATTCAAAGAAGTCTTTGTAATCAAACATCCAATCAGGACCCGTGCCTTGCAAATTTTGAGTATATCGTTGAACTTCCACGTTAGCCCAATCCTCCACTTGACGAGTTCGCTTGTTGAATACCCGTTTGAGCGGGGTTGCATATCCAACAAAGTATCCCTCCTCAGCTTTAGGACTAAACTTCTCTCCTGGATTCAACATCGTGCATGGCGCCCCAAAAGGTTCTAGATACTCTAAGTTGGGCTTTCGTCGGTGTAACAGTTCATAAGATGTTTTTCCAAACTTCTTCACTGTTAGAACCCGATTTAGTGTATAATTTGCTGCATAAATCGCCTCGTTCCAGAACATTACCGGAAGATTTGAATCAGCAAGCATTGTTCTAGCCGCTTCAATTAGAGTCCTATTCTTTCGTTCAGCAACACCGTTCTGTTGTGGGGTGTACGGAGCCGAATATTCATGATGTATCCCTTTGCTTTCACAAAGTTCAACCATCTTGGCATTTTTGAACTCCGTCCCATTGTCACTTCGAATTCTCTTTATCTTCACATTGTAGAGATTCTCCAGTCGAGTGAACAAAACTTTTAAGTTGTTAAAGGTGTCACTTTTATTTTGCAAACACATCACCCATGAAAATCTTGAGTAGTCATCAGTGACAACTAAACAATAAAGCTCTCCAAGATGACTTTTACGCTTGACTGGGCCAAATAGGTCCATGTGCAGTCGCTCAAGTGGCATCTCAACAGAGTTTACTTTCTTCACTTTGTGGGCCTGTTTGTGTTGCTTCCCCTTCTTACAGCTTACACACTTGTCATTCAGATGGAAATGTTTCACGTTTACTCCATCGACAAGTCCATTTTTCACAAGTTGATTCATTTTTCTCAGATGAATATGCCCCATTCTTCGGTGCCACATTATCGATTCTTTCTCAGTCGCTTTGGATAGAAAACATGTTATTTGCCCCTGTGATGTCATCGCCTTGGACATATCAAGAATATAGAGATTGTTGACGCGAGGTGCCATCAACATTATCCATTCCTTTGGAATTTTGAAGCCCGGTTTGAGAATATAGCAGGATTTGTCATCAAAATGCACAGAAAATTGTTTATCACATATTTGACTGACACTCAACAGATTATAATCTATCTGCTTCACATAAGATATCCGCTCAAAGCTCACTATCCCATTACTCACGCTCCCCTCCATTGTGATATATCCACCTTTATTTCCAGCGAATGCGACATACCCTCCATTGATGTTTTTCACGTCGAACAGCAATGCAAGATCCCCTGTCATGTGGCCTGAAGCTCCACTATCAACAATCCAAAGACTGCTAATAGGGCCAGCTGAAGCTCCCTGCACACAAAAAGTAAATCATTTAGTTCTTTCGGGGGACCCAAGCCTGAGTCTTGGGCCTTTGAACATCAGCTTTCAAAGAAACATTCTCATTCACATTTTCAACAACTTTTTGTTTTGGATCAATCTTTTTCTGATTGTTCAAAACAGTTTCCTTTTTCTCATTGACCTTAGAAGTAGAAGCTCCTGGAGTACCATTGGGTGACCAAGATTGTTCAGATCTTTTAAGAATGCGAATCTGAGATTTTGGTTTCTCAGTCGGTTTCTGAACATTGTTAACAAACGTAACTTTCTTGGTTACCTTATCTGAATTAACAGACTTAGGTCCAACATTTGATTTGACAATCGGTTTTTGTGGAACCTTTTGCCTATCAATTGTTGCGTTCACCACAGGCTTCCTCCATGATTGTTCCATAGCAATCCGATTTCTTTGATCATATTGAATTGGACGATTGTTCCTCATTTGATGAAAATTGTTTTGATTATAAAACTGTTGTTGTTGAGGAACAACTCGTCTATGTGGTGGAACATAATGATCAATCGGTTTTCTCATGGAATTTCTCACTTCAACCTCATGTCTTTTATGCCTTACATATGGACACTGAGCAAGTAAATGCCCACGTTCCCCACATTTAAAGCATTTTCGGTACTCTTCAAAAACATATTGAGCATTTGTTTGAGCAAATGATCTAACAGGATATTGATCATTGTACTGTTGATTCCTCAAACTCTCAGGAAGTGGCCCTTTTGAGTAAGTGGGCTCTTGAAAACCATTAGCTCTGTTATTGGGTCGAATGAACTCTGTGACATGGACCTTTGGTTCTTGAGGAACATCCAAATACAATTTCTTTAAAATTGCTGGTGGAATCTCATTTGTTCTCTCATGTTTTGGGAACCAAATTGTGCTTTCTTGCCAAATCTTTTCTATTTTAGCATAGTTAGCATTTTTGATTGGAAATTCCTCATCAGAGATGATTTTATTGGATCCTTCCATCTGATAAAACACCTTGACAGGTTTGTCACATGGTTCATTCTCAAGGTCCTTTTTAAACTCATTCTTTTCATACTTTTTCTCTCGATGAGCATTTGCCATCGGATGCACATGTTGAGATGGTGAAACTGGTTCAGTAGTAATGATGTGATTTTCTTTTGGAATTTCACATGCATTAACAGTTTGGTCATTACCAGTATCATCACTCTCTGAGTCTGAATCCACACTTTCACCATAAACACCCTCATCATTCAAGCCTAAAATCGGTCTCACATCGGAATTAGGATCACCAATACTCGAGGTACTAGATTCAATTTCCGATGATGAATCTGATTTTACCGAGCTCTTTGGTATAACTTGGTGATAATTATGATTTTCAAAAAGCACCGGAGATGGCACAGACTTGTAATTTGTGGTGTTATCATCTATGATGTGGTCTACCACGTAAGCAATGTGCTTATAACTTTCCAACTTTTTGTTTACTTTCTCAGCAAAGCATTTTATGGCTGCCATTTCCAACTTGGTATTTTCAATTTCATTGATATAGTTGTTAATTGCCAATTGTTTTAATGATAAAGTATTTTTCAAGTCGGAAATGTCCTTTTTGTAGCCATCTAATACCTTGTTGAAAGCATTCAACTCTTTGCGAGTAGATTGACTGTTCATGATAGCACTATCACGTTGAACTCGGAGTTGTTTATTCTCCTCAGTCAATCTATCACATGTGCCACAATATTTATCACTTTTAATATCAGTGCTAGACTCAGAACTTACAGGTTTTGGCGGATCAGTCATGGCCATCAATGCGAAATGAGCTTCCTTTCCAGTAAAGAATTTGGAATAGTCAATCTTGGTGAAAGCATCATCAGCAATGCATGACTTCCTTGTCATAAGAAAATCCGCTTCTGCTAGCAACTGATCTATGTCATCATCTAGTGATGTAACACTTGCTTCCGTATCCGATTCACTGTCTGAGTCAGAATAAACCGATTCACACTCCTCAGGAACATCAGAAACAGTATCAATCACCACTCCAGAATTAGCTTTCTCAACCTTAACCTCAACAGATTCAGTCTCCACATCCATTTCAACCTCAGAATCATCACTTTCACACTCAGTTTCTTTCTTTTCATCCACCGTCACCGACTCTTCAATATCAACCTTGCAAGCAACGCAAGCCACATTTCCACCAGTAGTAATTTCCTCCACTCCTATTTGCAATCCCGACCAATCAAACCTTTCATCTTGTTGAGTCATCAATGCTTGATTCTGACTCGTGTTATGTTGTGTCTCATTCGGTGTAGTGATCGGTATAACTGTTCGGTTAGTGTTGTTAGGAGATTGGTTTTGGATCTGGTTTGATGTGTTAGGTTGTCTGTTTTGGTTGTTGTTAGAGTTATTTTGACGGTTTTGGTAATTGTTGTTGTTTTGGTAAGAAACTCGGTTTTGGTTTTGTTGTTGACGATTCTGGTAGCTTGCATTGAATGGGTTTCTATTACCTTGTTTTGGTGGCTGGGTGCATTCACGTTTAAAGTGACCTTTTTCTCCACAGTTAAAACAAGTAACTTTCTCCTTGTTGAACCCATAGGTTGTGTTAGGAGAAGTTCCCAAATCTGTTCTACCTGTCTTTTCAATAAACTCCGTTGCTCTTCTCATGATGCTTGCAAAAGCCCATTGGATATCAATGAGTTCCATCTCTTCCTTGTCGATCTGTGCATAGTCTTCATTGGTTAAATTGTTATTCCCAATTTGACTAGCAACAAGTCCGTTGTAAGATGAAACCATTGCTGAGACTAGTGCAATATGTTGTTGAGCAATTTCCACTGTCACATTGCCCAAGTTAGAAGTCTCCAAAACCACTTGTTGTTGATTAGGTTGAGTAACTTGGTTCATTGGTTGTTGAGATTGGCTAGCAGTATAGAAAGATGCTTGTTGCATTGGGGAGAATGGTGAAATGTAGGAATTGTTGTATTGTTGTTGTGGTGGTGGTTGTGTGTATGATGGTTGTGAGTAGGATGAAGTTTGTGCCATGTAATTGATGGTAGGTTTTGGTGATTCCATAACATTGGAAATGCAAGCAACATATGGTGCAACTATCCCTCCTGAACTTGAGTTACTCACAGGAACTGAAGTGCCTCCAAAGTATAAGCTAAGATTCTGAGGAACCTGTGCTCTTCTAGCTTTCCTCTTCTCTTCCATTTCCTTGTTTTCCAGCTTCTGTATGAACTCTTGAATAGTCCAGTATTGATATGCATCCTTCTCCCTGAGAACTTCCACATGCTGATCCCAGTAAGGTGGTAGAGCATCTGCAAACTTATCCACCAAATTCTTCATAGGAATCTGTATACCATAACTTGACAATTCAGTTAGCAAATGACTATATCTAGGTGTTAATTCTTTTAAAGTTTCATTTCCAATATAAGAAAAATTCTCAAACTCCTTTCTCAATTCATCCATCCTCAAACTTCTGGTTTTCTCATTCCCATCATGCCTCCTCTTAAGCAGATCCCACAATTGCTTAGACGTTGTACAAGTCCCAAATTGATGTAGTAGATCATTTGTGATTGCCTGAGTCAATTGAGAAAAGGCTTTCTTTTCCACCACATATTTCTTCTTCTCATCCTCGGTTAAGCTTTCCAACGGAATTATTTCACCTGTGTTCTCCAAAATCGGTGCTGTATAACCTTTAGCAATCATACTCCATGCCTCTGCTCCCTCCACTCCCATGCCTTCCAAGTGAATCTTGAACTTGTTCTGCCACTGATTGTATTCTTGTATCTCCATGAGCTTCGGTGGCCGATTCCCGCTACCTGAAGACAAATCGTTAATCAATGTAGAAATAGCATTTGTAGTTTGAGTGTTTACCACCGCTGCTGCTACTCCCCAGTAGTCAGGTTGTGGTGCTGGAGGTGCTACACTTTGAGGCATCGAGCTCGTCATCGCCATGTAGTTAATCGGCTGCGAAGACTGTGTGCTCGTCTTTTGTGCTGCCACCGTCCATGGGTCCATCACTTGCTGTTGTGGTTGTGTCGTTGCTGGTCTCGGAGTAGTCGGAAAATTCCACATAATCACGAACTTCGAAAAATTCAACACTTAGAAAATTTTCCAAAAACTAAGCCTAGGTTCGCCCAGTAAAACTTCACTTTCGTCCCTTCTGATGTAGGTTCGCCCAAACAGTGTCACCCGAATGTAAAAAACTCACCAGAATGTAAAATCACACTAATACAAATCCACGTTCGCCCAAAAGATTCTAGGTTAGAACAGTAATTTTCCACGTTCGCCCGTTTTATCAACCGAATGTGGAAAAATGTGACCCGAAAGTGAAAAATTTAACCAACAATTTCCAGGTTCGCCCAAAATTTCCTAGGTTCGACCAAACACAACTCACGTTCGCCCACTAGGTTCCAGGTTCGCCCATTTTCAGAAATTTTCAGATTTGAAAAACGGTTACACTTTGAAAAACGGTTATTTTAATCTCTGATTTTCAAAAGTTTGTGGATTTGAATGATCTTAATCAGGTTATGATTCGGAATTGATTTGGAACAACTTTAATACTTGGAATTTTAGATTTTAACCACAAAATCAACTTCATGCAAAAACAGATGTATTTTGATCAAAAATATGTCCAAATCAGCTCTGAGTTTATCAAATTTGTTGTTGTATGATCCGTATGTCTCTGATACCACTTTGTAAGCGAAAGATTTTGACTAAAACAGGATTAGATGATCATACAAGTTACAAAACCAGGTGCGGAAACCCTAGCTTTGAACAAACTGATAGAAACTCAAATCAAAACACAATCAATATCATTTTCAAAGCTTTTCATAGATTAACTTTTGCATAAACTTGATTACAATGACAATACGGTTAATCTAGATCAAATACAGACACTTTCAATCTAACCTGGAACCTGACCTCAAAGCACACACAACTAATAACTCTCTTACATTCACAAAAACACAAAATCTATATATAGACTCTGCACATTCGCCCCTTTACTGTGGTCGAATGTGGAATAGTTCCACATTCGCCCAGTACAAGGTACGAATGTGTATCTAGATCAGCTTCCAAACTACCTTCGCCCAGTAATCTTCTACCTTCGCCCATATATGTCTACCTTCGCCCACTATTATTTCACATTCTACCCATCAGCACTATTAACACATGTTAACATCCAATCACTAGTCGCAAAACGCATCTACACAACAAGCCATTCAACTTTTCCAAAATGATCCTACATCATCTGAAAGAGATCATTTTGCAGAAGACGACAAAGACTTCATTCATCGTCTATCCTTGTTTTTTGCAGATGATTATTGATCGCCAAGTTCCAGGTTTGATGAAGCATCCTGCAGAATTCATAGTGATTGAATATATAATTGAGAAAGAGATGAACAGGATGAGAAGTTATAAGAACAGACCGAAGTCTGAATATCCTCCGAGCAGGCGCGTATATGGGTATTTGAGCAGAGATGATTATGTGTCACCATCGAGGAATAGGTGGAGACATGATGATAGCAATTCAGAAGATGACGCCCGAATTCATAAGTTGGTGTTTAAAGAAGGGGATGATATTGGGCGAGAGACAGTCGAGTTAGGTGAAAACACTCCTGGCAGAACTACTGACACTACTGAAGGTAATGAGGATGATTTTGATCCGAATGTTCTAGATTTCTCAGAACCTTTCGGTGCTGCAACAGAACAAGAATCCTCTCGATCTGCTAAAGGTAAAGCACATGTTGATGAAGACGCACCAGTCAACATAACTGATGTTGAAGATGACTCTGATGACACTGAAAGTGATTCCCCTGATACATTTGTTGAGGAAAAAAAAAAGAGCAAAGAGAAAGGCAGCAGAGGAGAAAGCTAGTGCAACTGCGATAAGGGCTATTGCTGAAGATCCCACCTACAAGAGTCACCATGTCGATGCCTACTTCGGTAATCTTCACTGAGCCAGCCTCAGTTACCGATGCAGCGACAAGTTCCCATATTGTTTCCAATCCAATTGGTGACCGGATTAGGAAGATGCGACAAGAAGTATGACCTCCGGCTTCTAGGTCGACCGATCAGACCTCTTCTTCTTCAGCATCTGCAACAAATGAACAACTTCAGCGAAAAATCAGCGAGTTAACTGCTATAGTTGCTACTCAAACGCGTGAAATAGCTGAGTTGAGAACCAAGAATGCTAATATTGAAGAGAATGAAACGGCAATGCTTGAGATGATCGGGGAAACAATCCAGTTTAACAAAGAGCTGCAAGCGACAGTCGATGCGCTTACATTGTCTAATCAGCAGGTTATTGAATCAAACACGTAGCTAATGGAATCTCATCAGCAGCTGATACAGTCGAACCAAAATACTTTGGAGAGACTTGCAGGTGTCGAAGCCAAGAACAGCGAGCTTCAACTTACAAATGTAAACAATGAACGTAGAATCACCAGAACTGAGAAAGAGAACACGAAACTGAGAGCTAGGTTAAATGAGTTGACTGGAACTCAACCTAGACTCACTGGTGGTGCTAGTTCAGAAGTTGTGGCTGGTGCTGGTGATGATGATGATGAAGAAAGTAATGATGAAGAAGATGATGATGAGGACGATGATGATGATGATGAATCGGATGATGGTAATGATGATGTTGGAAAATGTGGTGATGGTGGTGATCCTGGAGCCACAGGTGGTGGCGGATCATTAGCTAGATCTGGATCTAAACATACGAAGAAAAGCCATGACAGACAAGGCAAGGATCCCGCAGCAGGTTCTTCTGCTCAGGGGGAGCCTGGTCCCATGAAAAGCAGGATTCAGCAACTACGGGATGCAATGAAGAAAGCCGTAGTTCCAGTGGTGTATGTTGAGCCTTTGAACTGTTATTTTGCCTATGATGATGAAGGCAACCTACTTCCTCTACCTGCTATACCTGAGTATGACTTAGAGGAGGGCGAGATACCTTCGGAGATGACCTCTAAGGACATGAAAGAGGTTTATGGACACGCACCCGGAGAATCTTCCGGTGCGAGTCAAAGTCCACCACCAGAGATGCATCCGTACAACAATGAGGTAAATTTGGAAGAAGGAACTAGTGTGCCAACTGCCGAATATGTGGTTGATCATACGGGCACTGGTATTCCTAATATTTCTAAGGAGATGGTTAATAAGGCTGAAGAAAAGCTGAAATCTAATCCTACTCCTGTTCCTGATAAGGTAATAGAGAGACACGACAAGATCAGGAAGAGTTATCCAAATTGGTTTCTATCGGCTGAAGAGGAAAAGAAGAAGAAGGGACCAGTACAAGCTTCTATCTTCAAGAAACGTCTATCTAAGATGTCTGGAGATGTTATCAGTTGGGCTTATATAGAGAAAACGAAGATGTTGGGCGTGAAATGGGAAGAAGGTTTGTTATACTTCAACCCTTACCGGAATGTCCTCAGTCTCCCCTTCTGGTATATCCGAGATCTGATCAGACTAGACTTTCCTCTATATTATGAGAAAGAATCCAGCCTAGATACTTTCTACAACCTTCTAGCTAAAGAGAGACAATCTGAATGGAGATCCCTTAAACCTCAGTATCCCAAGTCATACAAGACTGACAGGATTCATCCTCGCACCAAAAGTCCGATTTGGGAACATAAGATCAAGCCACCAAACTATGTACCGAAGATTCCTATTGTCCCGGTCGAGCAAGACTTTTCCTCAAAGTTCTTCTATTGGCACTATGATGCAATGACTACTGAGGCAGTGATTGTCTTGAGCAACTCGCCTAAGCCGTGCAGGAAGATCAGGATTTGGGATCCGATGTGGCTGATCAACTGTTCAGAGAAAGATGTGGAGACACTGTTCCTGTATCCCATTCAGCATTTGAAGGTCGAAGCTGATCAAGCATTGAAGTATTAAAGGGTGATTCGCTTTTGTCATGCCAACAAGGTTCATGCTGGATGCGACAGGTCAAGACTTTCAAGGATCAGGACGATGTTAATTTGACGAACACTGAAGATGTTGCGTGTCTTGTTATGCTATGTTTTGCTTGTTTTCAAAATTTTGAGTCTGTAAAGTTGCTTGTGTTTGTTATATACGATGTCTTTTGAAGTCTCTGTTAGTGCATGATGTCCCTAGGCTAGTATATATGTTGTTTGGACGTGTTTCGGGGTGTTTGGAGACGTTTATATGCGTTTTTGGGCATGTTTGAGGATATAGGCGATTACAAGGTGGAACAGGCGATTAGCACCCTATGCTACATCACTGTTCTAGCGAATAGAGGTCTCCTATAGGCGATTAGAGCCCAATCGCCTATAGGAACAGGTCTTATAGCCTCCTATTCGCCTATACTACCTGTACGAGTACGGGAGGTATAAATAGGCCTAATCATTGCCCTAATAATCAGTTTTTGCCACACACACTCTCCAAACACCCTCCCCAGGTCTAAGATTGCTTGGTTTGATCATTGTAACACTCGTGCTCTGTTTTAATGATATAAACGTTAATCGTTTGACCCGTTTGTGTGTTGTAATTGCTCGTTTATCATTGTTTCAAGTTAGTTTATGTTATTAAGACATATTCAAGGGATTCCACACCTTGAATATAACCCTCGTGATTGTCAGGTGACACGTTCGTCGATCCTACAATTATTAGGGGAAAGTGAATATGGTGCTGTTATACATCTAAGCGTAGATGTGAAACCAATCAAAACTATGTAGTTTTTATTATAACCAAATAAATATTATTTCCGGATTTCATCTCCATCTATAACATTATCTTTGCAAATTACTTTCCAGATTCTTCTTTAATTTCTCATATTGCAGTAATAAATTGTGTTTTGTGCATTCAGAGATCATCTTCTAATCCAAACTCCTTTTTCAACAAGAATAACAACACATATTACTATGGCTAAGATAAGATTTCAGGTCAATAGAACTGACTTAAAGGAATGGATACAAAAGTATTATTGATTGTTATATTAATCCCTTAACTTAAACGTAAATTGTAAATGATGGAAATGGTTTTATGTAACTAAACGGACGAGAGCAAGGACTGGTCTTTTAAAGATGTGAACCTAGAAATGATTTTAACTCAATAAAAATTGCTACTATTTCCTCTCATTTAAGAATTTTAGGTTTTTTTTTACCACTTGAAAGACTTCCTTTTTTGATCAACTGGTGATGGAGGAAGAATTTCTTGAACTCTTCGTAATGAAAATGGAGATAGCATAAGCAAAAAAAAGAAAAAAAAAACAATAATTGCAAAATCAATGGAGAGAAAATAGGCAATAAGAAGACTAAAATTAATTTTAATTTTTTTTAATTTAGTAACATTTAATCAAAACGACGTAGTTTTGATTGGTTTCACATATAAGCTTAGATGTGTAACAACACCATATTCACTTTTCCCATTATAAATATACACTGTGGAATGAAACAATCAAGGAATTACTCATTAACACACTAGACCTGAGCAAACCCTAAAGTGCATAAACTCTACCGACGAACACTAAAACTTCCAGAAGCGAGATTTGAAACCTCTAGCGAGAGTAGGGTTTATCAACTTTTTATTATTGTAATCTAAATTATATATATACATACATCTATAAATTTATTAAAATACACATTTTAAATAAAAATAGGGTCATGGAGCAGATCACAGAAAAAGTACGAACCACAGGGAGGAAAATGACCACTTTCAACCTTTTGGGAGAAAATGTTTATAATGACCTAACTTCAAGGAGAAAAAAACAATGTTGATAATTGTGGTTTATAAGAACACGTATTTTTTTAATTATTTAATGCTTAAAAGGGAAATGAAATTAAAACTTACTTGGATAATTATTGTTTATAACTAGTGGGAGCCCCGCGCTTCGCGCGGGCTTTTGGTTGGTGTATGTTCGGTTTGTTACAACACTGTTACGATAACAGTTCTCAGTACAACAACCGAAGATAGTTGTCCAGGCATCATTGGTTCACTTTGCCACGGAAGTCAACTCGCAATAGCAAGAAAAAGAGAAAACCAAAAAGATATCGACATTTTTTTTACCTAATTTACTTTGCATTCGACATAAGTCGTGTATGAAAAAAAAATAGACATAAATAAAAGAAAAGTTTGATTACTGCAACAAAGAGCAAGAAGTATTTATTAAGTTTTTTGCAAAATTTTAGAATTACGCTTTGGATTCCTAAATTAAATATTAAATAATTTTAAGTAAAAAAATAAACAAAAAGCAAACAGTCATTTTATTAGTTGTTAATTAATTAAAAGCTACTAAACCATCAAAACAAAACAACGACTCCCATCAGTTGAAACCATTTTCCTCCTCTCTCTACAAAAGTACCTGTGCCTCAACCACCATGAACATTATGAAAGTAAGACCTTCACAGCCACCATTATAGTTTTTGTTCTCGTCACTCCATTCTCAAAAAACATAACCACAACCGCCGCAGTCGTCACATTTTCGTCACCACTACCTACAATCACCGGCTATCCATTCTGTCGAAGGCTTTTGTATGTGTGATCGAGCGCTGTCGATGCCAAAGGACGTCCAACACCACACGCCGCCACAATCACTGCCATTATCATTCATTAAGCACTGTTTTAGTAGCGTTACGGAAACAGCCAGCAAGCGATTTGTTCGAAGGTCAGATCTGTAAATAGGTCCGGAAATAAACACAACCATCTGATGTTGTTCGGTTCCTTCGTAATCTTCATCGGCATCGTTTCTGTCAACATAGCAGCAGGAAAGATCTCTGAAGGGCAAGATTGTACCTATTTTTTAGACGATGGGCAAAACGGTCTATTCATGGAAGCGCCGAGGAAGTCGAGTGACTTAACGCCGTTATTCCATCGCCGTTTCATTAGTACTGTTACCCTGACGATGGTTTTCTTCATTGTGGGAAAACTGTGGCCAAAATCAAAAGGAGGAAAGCCTGCAGGGAGAAGTACACTGCCGCGGTAGGCGGAGGACGGTGGGCAAGCCAGCTGTGGCGAAAAGCTGAAGAATTAAAGCTTGGGATGGAAAATCGAAAGACAAACAGTCGACTGTTTCACCGACTATTGTCAATTAATATATATAACAATATGTAAAGCTGTTTAAATACAAGAGAAAGTATAGGATACAAAGTATCCTTAATATAAAAAGTGTAAGAAGCCGCTGAAACTTGGCACATGTCAATTTAACCTAACCATGATTAAACTATCACACACCCTCTCACTTTCACAATTATCACTGCAACTTCCCATCACCACTGCACCACGCACTTTCACAAACCCTAAATCGTATGATTAATCAAAAACACTAGAAGATCAAAATAATCAAACCTTGATTGGAGGGTGGGGATATGGCTTCAATATCTATGATCATCAATGCCCTGTTATCTTCATCCCGAACCCGAGAATGTAGTATTAGAAACCGAAACGAAACACACAGCCAAACTGGTTCCAACTGACCAAACAGATTCAGAGGAAAGGAAAAATGTGGTTGGATCAAGAAAAGCAAGTAACCCGGTGTTTATTGCAGCTCAGTCAAGGTTTGAGGAGTTGACTTCTCCTAAGACCAACCTGTTGAAGTCGCCCACTTCTTCTAATCAAGATGATGAGCCCGGATCAAGATGTGCGTTGAAATTTTGTGGCCATGAAATTGCATGACAAGAAGCTTAAAGTTGAGACTCATAAAGTAGATGAGAAAGAAAATGTTAGTGAGAGAGAAAGTGATGATGATGGTGATGATGATGGGTCTCTGTCTTTCTTTTTGAATCTGCTGTGTGTGTGAGATTAGAGAGGAAGGGTGAGGTGATTGTGTGGGTGTTAATTAAGAGGAAGAACAGAGGAAGAACAAGTATGGGATACAAAGGTGCGTCCAAATAAATTAAAAGTGCTTCCGAAAAAAATTAATGGTGCGTCCAAATTTTTTCTAAACTTTTTTAATGAGTGCGTCCAAATTTTCAATGAGTGCTTTCCAAATTTTCAATGAGTGCTTCTAAACTTTATTAATGAGTGCTTCCAAACTTTTTAATGAGTGCTTCTAAAATTCAAAACGAGTGCTTCCAAACTTTTTTAATGAGTGATTCTAAATTTTCAATGACTGCTTCCAAACTTTTTAATGAGTGCTTCTAAATGTTCTACGAATGCTTCCAAACTTTTTAATGATTGCTTTCAAACTTTTTAATGAGTGTGTTTAAATTTTGTACAATGAGTGCGTTTAAAATTTGTTAGTGCGTTTAAATCTGTTTTCACCAACTTCATCTTCTTCCTCTGCAATTTTTTAACCTAATTTTTATGTTTAATCATACTTATTGAAACAAAATCAAAAGTATTTGACTACGAGCGTTTATACATAATTGTATGTTTTTCGTATGATTAAATCTTTTCAGTGTAAATCTCTGTTTTTATAATTTTTTTCGTTTTCGTTCATTGTAATCGAATGTTTTTTGTTATTTTGATTGTGTAATCATTCAGATTGGTTTAATCGATTTCAATCGTTGAATAATTTTGTTTCGATTGATTTTTGTTGTTACGATTTGAAAAAAAAATAGACGGTTTTTCATAATTTACTTTTGGTTAGTTTAACCCAAGTATGATTAGGGTTTTTAATCTGCATCCCGGCATCTTGTTAATCTAATGGCTGAGATTGCTTCTTATGCTTCTTACGTTAAGAAGCTTTGTACGTCATCTCTTCCCTAAATATAAATATAACTCCATTATTTTTTTATGAGAAAGTTTATTGTAAAAAGAAGTTTAGCATAAAAAAAATAAGCATTTTGGGCTTTTAATCAAAATAAATCAATGGATGAGATTAAAATGGTAAAAGTATACGTTTGTTGAGTTCCATCCCCATTTTTGGATGAGTTTCTAAAATAGAAGGAGAAGGGCAAAATAGGTATAACCCACAATTGTTGAGTTCCATCCCCATTTTTTAAACGTGCATAACTTTTTTCATACGACATTATTATTTCTAAAATAAATATACCATAAAACAAGTTTTTATCCTTTTTCATTTGCATACCATATTGCAATACTTTAAAAAACATATTTTTTTGCTGTGTTGATAACTTGCGTTTTATCATGATACTACTTGCGTTTTTTGTCAGATATAACTAACATCTTTTTATCAAGTATAACTTGGGTTTTATCATATATAACTTGCATTTTTTATGAGATATAGTTTACGTTTTATCATGTATAACTTGTGTTTTATCATGTATAACATCCGTTTTAGAATGTATAACTTGCGTTTTATCATTTATAACTTGCATTTCATCAGGTCGTCTTATCAGGTATAACTTGCGTTTCTAAAACGCAAGTATACCCTTAATAAAACGCAAGTTGATCTTTAGCACCTGCATTGCATTGATCTGAGTATTATAGTGCTTAATTTAGCTCTGTTTCTTCCATGTAAGGATTGATTTATGTACATATATCATGTTCATCATGACATGAGGTTCTTGATGATTACAAGATCAAAGATTCGGACTTTATGAAAGTTTGATTTTGTTGTTTAACATCACTCTATGTTGTAGATGCAAAAGTGCGACTAGAGCTTTGGATTGTAAAACACATTTTGGTTTGTTAATGTCGAAGGTGCGAAGGAGCGAGTTAAATGGTGCGAAGGAGGATATAAAGGTGCGAAAGAAGAAGTTTATACGAATGAAGACTTAGATTATGAAGAACTTGGTTCGACCAGTCAATGTGGGCGAACCTGCACATTCGCATGGATGATTTGGGCGAATGTGCAGGCTTATAAATAGGTTAAGTTCATTCTTGAATGTAACTTTGATGATTATTATTCCCTCCTCTTTCTGAAAACTCTCTCTAGATTTTGTTAAACTTGTTTTACATTTAAACCTTGATTGTAATCATTATTCCAAGTGTAATCAAGTGTTTTATGAATGAAATTGATTGAAAATGATGATCTGCTTGTTTGAATCTGTTTGATTATTACTTTGTGATAGTTTTAGGGTTTCCGCACCTGAAACTAACTTGTTTGATCAATCTTTGTTTGTTTTCGATCCTAATTAACATTAGAAAATCCAAAAAGATTTTTCTTTTTCATCTTATTTTTGATAACTAATGGTGGTTGATGTCGATTTTCTAAACCTGATACACCATTTGAGCTTTGTAACTTTTAAAATGTGAAAACATGAATGATGGATGCTTAATAGTTGGAAAATAATTGAACCGGGACTCGTTTTTGAGATTTGGAAAATTTTCAAAAATCCCAATTCTCATTCACCCATTCGTTTGGTCGAATGTGGGATTTTTCAGTTCTTTCGAATGTATTGAACGGGCGAAGGAGAGTGTTCATGAACTGATGTTCATTCGAACCCTTTTGGCTCATTCGAACCCTTTCACTAGGGTCGAAGGAGGCAAAAGCTTCTCCTTCGCATGAACAAAACGGGCGAAGGAGACTGCCTATATATACATTTCCTTCTCATTCGAACCTCATAAATTTTTTTTCCAGATTTCACTTGTAACCTCACCTTGTTGCTCGTTTATTTTGAATCTTACCATTGTGTTCGCCTTCTCTTACTGATCATTTTGCCTTATAATACACAGGTTAACATTGAGGATTCAAGGATTAATCACTATTTTTCTGTTTCAAGCCCTAACTTTTAATTTCTGTTTAAATTGCCTTTATTGTTGCAATTGATGTTTCGGATTCATTATATGTGTGTTTTAGGGGGAGATTATTCGAAAAACAAGGCTTCAAAACCATCAGATTGATCAATTGATCAACTGTTAGGTTTCGAACCCTATTTTTAGTTAAAAACACATATATAATGAACATTGAATGAATTTGTTGATTTTAAAAGGTTATTCGGCATGTTTAGAGTCTATGTGAATCAAATGAACATGATCAGATTATGTAAAATTCACAATTGAAATTTCAAAATTATAAACAGTCATCTTCGCCCCCATTCAAATGGGCGAAGGAGATAAATATTGGTCGAATGAACTAAATTTGGATGAAAGAGAAGTTAAATGGGCGAATGAAAACTTTTTATTAAAATCATTACATTCGTACCAAAAGTTTCTCATTCGTACCTATAAAATTTCACCTTCGTACCCCCGTTTGGGCGAAGGAAAAAGTTTTGACCAAAATTTTCAATTTTGTTTATTTTGTCCGTTTTTAACATGTTTCTTGATTTGTTTTGCAGATCTAACAATGTCTGAACAACAGAAGATTACAGAACAGGCAGGATCTTCATCTCAGCCCGCAAAGCAGCTTGATTTTGAGAATGCGCACAACTGTTGTGCATATCTTGGCGACGTGAAGAAGCACACGGAATTTGTCGGGATTATTGAGTTCTTGAAGCGGAGTAGAGTAATTGATGCCATAGCTACTCCGACAGTGATCTATCGTGATATGATTCAGGAATTCTGGTCTAATGCTAAATTAGACTTCTGGAAGAACGAATCTTGTTTGACGAGCAGAATTCAAGGACAACGAGTCATTGTGTGCGAGGAAGATCTAAGAGAAGCACTGAATCTGGATGACGATCCGAACGATCCAAAGGAGTTTACATTCATGGATCAAAGGAAGTATTTTCTCAGGATGAAGTATAACGGACCTATCACTGACGGTTCGTTGCATAAAGGAAAACTGTGCCCACAGTTCAAATATCTCGCACATGTTTTAATCCATGTATTCGGATCTGCTGCGGGAGGTTATGACTTGATGAGGAAGAGCATCAGTTCAATGATGGTTGCTTTGGTATTGAATAAACCGTTCAATTATTCCGGCATGCTGATGTCTCATTTATTGGAACCTGTGAATGGAACGAGGAACCTGAAGTTTCTATTATATCCTCGTTTTCTTCAGATGATATTTGATCACAAGTACAAAGAGTTGAAGAGAGATGCTAAACATATTGTTGTTCAGGAACACATGTCGCTGAACACACTAGCTAGAATGAAAGCCTATAAGGGTTTATCTGTTGAAGAACGACCTCTTGTTAGACGTTTGTTTGGTCATCTAGCTAGGGCAGATTATAATGATCCGGGTGAGGGGCTTGTAAGGAATGCGAACAGTGATTCTGATGCTGACAATCCTTTACATCATGTTGATCCTGACGCTAAGCGCAAGAGACAATTGGTGAATGTAGGCGCTAAGAGTGGTAAGGTCAAGAAACCAGAGATAAGGATTGAAGTTACTGAACCAGAAAAGAAGAAGAGAACTCAAGGTAGAAATAAAAGAATGGCGAAAAAGGGATTGAATCTTGTTGATGAAGCTTCCATTGATTCAGAAGAGACAATTGAGGAAGAACAATGGAATTCTGATGCTGAGACTGTGACGACCATGCCCAAGGCCACTGAGGCTGGTGCGTCTGATAGCCAACGAGAAGAAGATCAAGGGAACAAAAGTCCTATTCCCGTTGATGTTGAAAATTTGGGTTTTAATGTTGAAGAAACATTTGTTGGTTCTCCTGTGCAAGCTGCTAGAAAAGAGAAGAAGAAGAAGGAGAAGCCGAGTATAAAGAGAAAGAAAGAGATAGAATCGTTAATTGCTGGTAAGAAACTGCCGCCAGCTACAAGTTCAAAATCACCGGTTACAGCACCTGCTCAAAAGAAACAGAAGACAGCAGCAACATCTAGCACACAACAAACAGAAGAAATTCCAATGGATGATGTGAATGAAGCATTGGATAATGTGCTGAAGAAAATCAGGAAAGGAAAACTGCATGAAGCTGTTGAACCACCAAAGAAGAACAAAGTATCGGTGGACAGTGACATCATGACTACTGTGAATCAAAGATTTTCTGAGTTGATGAATTTGATTACAAAACAACAGACGGAGATTGAGCAGCTAAAGTCAAATGACAAGAAGATGTTAGAAGTCGTAGTCACATCGACAGATGACAATGAGACCTTGAAGAAAACCATCAAGAAGCTAAAGAGAGAAAACAAGAAGTTGCTGAAACATGAGCAACGTAACACCAGAAGGATAATAGTCTTGAAGAAGGAGAACAAACAGCTGAAAAAGAATAACAAGCATATGGACGATCTGATCAAAAACTTGTACTCTCAGGCTCCTCAACTTCAAGCTGGTGAAGTTGACAAAGAAAGAGAAGAAGAACAAGTTGACTTCGAATTATCTGATGAAGAGGAAGATGATGAATTAGATGAAGATGCTGGTGATGATACAAAGACTAAGAAAAAGGATGATAAAGATGATGATGGATCGGATGATGGATCTAGTGATGGAGACGGCTCTGCATTTGATAGTAGTGATGACGATGATGATGATGTTGATAAGTTTTCTTACGAGAAACGTGATTCGGATAAGGGCGGTGAATCGAGCTCGAAAGCTCCTGGTGAGAATGTTGATGATGAAGATATTTTCTGGAACGAAAGATTGAAGTCATTGTCTGAAGAAGATAAGAATAAGTATCGTCAGATGTTAACTGATCGAGTCTGGACGATAGACATGACTAGCAGATTTCCAGAAATATTTGAATCTAACAATAAACTCTTCGAATTGGAATATGATGACCCTGATCTTGAGGATGGGGAAGTGTCTGCAGCTATTTCGAAAGAAATTCTGGAAGGTTTAGCAAAGCAAGTGGGTAAGACGTTAGAAGAATTACTTGCTGATAATTTTATTCCTAAGATTCCTGAGAAAGAAGCTGGAAATCACTCGGATGATCGTGATGTTCCTGCATTCGAGGAAGTCGAGATGGAAGATATTACGAGTGACGAATATCCACAATATTTCAGAACAAATCAAGATTGTGGATTTTCTTTCTCAGACGAACTGCTAAACCATGCCGAAAAGCTTGCAAGAGATAAAAGCAAAGTTTTTGAAGATGAAATTTTTAAAGGACACAACAAGCCACGGTTCGAGCAATCAGACAGCTTAAAAGAGTTGTTAAAGAAGCTGAAAGAAAAGGAGAATAATCGTCCGAAACCAGACATTCAAGGCAGCTTTTACAAACTTCACAATAAGATTTTCAAAGGTCGTGCATTGGCCTGGAAGTTTGTTAAAGAGTTAAAGTGTTTCGCAGTGAAATGGGAGAAGGGGATCTTGTATTTTGAGAAGTTTCATCACTTGAAGACCCTTCCGTATTGGGCAATCAGAGACATTTGTCGTCACCGTTTAACGGGAGCGTCAAATAGTCAGATTACTTATTTTGCTGAAAAAATGACTTGTGAAAGCCGAACCAAGTGGGACTTGTTTGAACCACAATATCCAAAACGAATTGTTCACAAAAAGGATATTGATCAGATAATTGGTACTCCCAAAGTGACTTTGAAATACAAACCACCGAAAGTGTTGAAAAAGATTCCTTTGATGCCTATTCCGCAACACTTTGCCAAAGACTTCATCTGGTGGTATTATGATTGGAAGATTGCAGAGGCCGTGATTGTTTTGAAGGATGGAGAGTCGAATTATAAGAAAGTGCATATCTTTGATCCCATGTGGTTGATAAATTGTTCACATGAGGATATCATCATGCTATTTTATAATCCGATTTACTCAGAAACAAAAGATGCTGAGCAAGCAGGAAAGTACCAACGTGTGGTATTTCTGTGCTTTGCGTTTGATATTAATGCCGGATGTGATTATGATTTGAAATTGGGAAAGTATGTGGAAAAGCAGAAGGTGCCAGAGCTGAAAACGAAGAAACAACAACAATTTCAGGAACCGGTGTTGACCAGAGAACAAATGATTCAAAGACATATCAGAATGTGGAACAAAAGGTTGGACGAAGAACGACGAACACAATCCAAGCAATAGTCGAGGGGGAGTTTGTAGATGCAAAAGTGCGACTAGAGCTTTGGATTGTAAAACACATTTTGGTTTGTTAATGTCGAAGGTGCGAAGGAGCGAGTTAAATGGTGCGAATGAGGATATAAAGGTGCGAAAGAAGAAGTTTATACGAATGAAGACTTAGATTATGAAGAACTTGGTTCGACCAGTCAATGTGGGCGAACCTGCACATTCGCATGGATGATTTGGGCGAATGTGCAGGCCTATAAATAGGTTAAGTTCATTTTTGAATGTAACTTTGATGATTATTATTCCCTCCTCTTTCTGAAAACTCTCTCTAGATTTTGTTAAACTTGTTTTACATTTAATCCTTGATTGTAATCATTATTCCAAGTGTAATCAAGTGTTTTATGAATGAAATTGATTGAAAATGATGATCTGCTTGTTTGAATCTGTTTGATTATTACTTTGTGATAGTTTTAGGGTTTCCGCACCTAAAACTAACTTGTTTGATCAATCTTTGTTTGTTTTCGATCCTAATTCGCACATACATATGTTATTTATATCGTCTGGCCTCTGATAATCGGATTAGCATTCACGATCTTAATGTCTGATTCTTTATAACTTTTTGGCATTCTAGTGAAACCCTTCAGGAGTTTAATAACTTGCGTTTCTAAAACGCAAATATACCCTCAATAAAACGCAAGTTATTAACCCAACAAATTCTTTTATTTTTTTTTAATGTATAGCAATATGGTATGGAAATGAAAGAGGATGAAAAGCTTGTGTTTATGGTATAGTTTTTTTTTTTTAAATACTGTCGTATGAAAAAGTTATGGCCATTTTAAAAGAGGGGGGGTACTTTAATGAAGTAAAGAAATTACCATCGTTCCCCTGGTTATCTAATTTAATCTATGGCTAATAATACTTCTTATACTTTTTACGCTAACCTTCTTTTTACGTTAGCCTCACCATTTTTTATAAAGGACGGTTTTTAACACTTTATGAGTAAAGTAGTGAAGCGTCTATATCCACACTTTCTAAAAATATAAAGAAACAAATAGAGAATATTTGAAAGATCACTAAATTGGATTCTCTATAGTACAAAAACAATTATCTCTATTCTTTACTTTATTTTGATCGTTCAGAGGGCGATTGCAGGCTAATTCGAGCAATCATTAAAAAATGATTCGCACTAGTAAGCTAGATCTTTAAGTTAAGCAAGCCGAGTTCTCCGAGCACTACGGTAGGACGTGGATCGACCATGAAGAGAAGACTAATGGTGGGCTAATTCATGAATTGAATCAAATGGTTTTATTTTAAAAAGAAAAAAAAACTACAGAATACTAAAGTACACCTTTATATTTATAGCATTTATACCACTTTTTTTTTTCAACATATAATTTAATTAAAACCATATTTTTCTCCAACCTTTATATTTATAGCATTTATACCACATTCTTCTTTCTTTGTTCAACATATAATTTAATTAAAACCATATTTTTCTCTAAGTTAGCTTGTATTTTAAAAACTTCCCACATCCAAAGCATTCTCATGCACTTCTCTTTCTATATTATAATTGAACTAAAAGCACACTGTTTTTTAAAATTTGTTTATAGTTTAAACACATCACACATCCCATTCTATCACATTCTTAAATTTTCACCTGCGGGATTTTACCGTTAGGCATGTGACACACCAGGTTCCAATCAATGGTCATGTTTAACGACCTCTATATGTTTGAAAAATACTTATCTAATTTAACATGAGAAAATAGTTTTATGTTTGTAAATAAGTTTAGCGGGCAAAAATTGCTAAACCAATTGTAAATGTTTCGCAAAATTCGCACAAATCGCAAAAACCAAGAGAAAGTAAATAAAATCAATTGTGAGAAAATGTAAGTAAAATAATGTTGAACAATAAATGGATGAATCCACGTGCATCCTAAGTTGTTGTACCTTAGCGATTTGAGAAAAGTATACTAAAATGTGTCAACAATTGTCACATCCTTAAATTCCACTTGTGGGGTTTTAACGCGAAGCGTGTGACACACCAGGATCCAAGTCAACGATTACAACAAACGACAACTATATAAGAAAATAACGTTTAAACCTACCATGCAATTCATAAGTTTAGCAGAAGCATTATTTAGTTTTATAGAGCAAAATCCAAATGAAAGTAGTTCAAAACAATTCAAAGATGGTTATTTAATCGATGCAAGAGGTAATCAGATGTTGTAGACTATAGTGTGTCCTAACCCGTGCTGCTATCTTAGCAACCTGAGAAAATATGCTAAAGCGTGTCAACATAACGATGCTAGTGAGTTCACAGGATTTAATTAAACATATGTAAGTGTGAAAGACCAAGTTTGTTTTACTATTTTATCGAATGTTAGCTAGACGTTAAATATATTACTATGCAATTTGAAACCATTACCGACTATGTTGTTGCTCAATAAGGTGTGTGCCCTTTGGATTACCGTCATCCTCGGTAAGCCTTGTGTGTTTGAGACAATATGCACCTGTCCAACTTCCAGTTGACCCAGGTGGGGTTTGTCAGGCTCAATAGATCTATCCATGTTTCTCCGTTATATCCCCATATTAGTGGTTTCTTTGGGACTTAGATGAGTCAAAAAGTAAACAAATGATAACAATAGTAATAAATGATCTTTAAGTAAAACCGAGTGTGTAGCATGTTTCTCCCCTATGATGAAGTATGTAAAGTGGGGTCGTGTAACTCCCCTTAGGTTGCATCTTCTAGTATTTATAAACTGACTATGTAATGATTGTTCCAATTACCGGAGACCTACCATAAGGCGTCTTATAAGTGTGTTGACCGATAACATGTTAGTCAATTAACCCTTGGTTGTGTAAACCATGAATGTGTATGTTAAAAAGTGTTTGATGCTTGAAACGACCACATATGACCCGACTTCCTGTTAATGACCCGTTTATCTGTTTATCAGTTAAGTATAAGTTCATAGATAAAACCACGTAGATACGTACCCCATATAACGAAAAGCTAAGCAGTTAATGCGATGGGAAATCGAATATCGGTCAAGGGCCGATTTTAATATCATATAAATTTTTAATATTTATATATTAACACACACACACACAAACACACACACACACATATATATATATATATAAAACCAAAATGTAGTCATATATATAATACTAAAGTACTAATAGAGTAATAGTAATATCAAAAGTCAAGACTCCAAAGTGTCAATATTTGAAATATTATCTATACATATCCTAAAACATAATAATATACAATACTTACAGATTTGATGGCAGTCGTAGACGAATGGTAGAAGACGAAGGATAGACAAATCTGTTCGGTTTAGGGTTTTGGAAGTGTTTTTGGGTAGTTGGGCTCTTAATATTTATGTTATTATTCCAAAAAAATGATTTTCTTTGGCTTTTATTGTAATTTGGCCTCTAAAAAGCAAAACCTGGAAATGCGGCGCTATTACCGATATATGAGAATCAAAATATCGGTGGGATATCGGCGAATATCACAGATAATATCGGTACCGATATTTGCCACCGATATTTGACACCGAATATCGGTGAGGGTCCAATAACCGATATCCCACCGATATCCCGCCGATATCCCACCGATATTGGCTACTTAGATGAAAAGATCACAAAACTTAGCATATAGATCATGTATTACACGTATGTCTCACAGAACACGCTATTGGGTTTCAAAGCACGCTACTCGGTTTCAAACACGCTACTGGGTTTCAAAATACGCTACTGGGTTTCAAAACACGTTATTAGGTTTCAAAAGTCACTATTGGCTTTAAAACACATGACTGGCTTTGAAACACATGACTGCCTTTTAAAACACACGATTGGCTTTAAAACACACGGCTGGCTTTCAAAACTCAGGACTGGCTTTAAAACACAGTACTGGCTTTCAAATCACACGACTGGCTAAGCCAATCGCCCCTGAAACACACGACTGGCTAGCTAGTCGCTCCCTAATAGGCGACTGGGTTTGCCAGTTGCCTGCACTGCAGGTGTGCACCATTTTGACGCGCGAAACCCTCCGAATCAGATCCTAAACTTGTTGTGTGACACCTAGCAAATCAGGTCCGTATTTTATAAAAATTAGTTATATTATGTGTACAACATGTGTTTCCTTATGCTTGTTCAAAACAAGAAATTAACGATTTTATGTAATAATATCATGAGTCTAGTATAAGTTAATACATATGCGGTCATAAAACGCATGAAAACAAGAGTCATTATATATATTCATATAATTTCATGCAAATGTCGTTAAATAACACTTACTACCCACGTGTACATATGGGTTTTAAACCAACAAAGTTCCACTAAGCAACATCAAGAAGTTAACGAAATCCTAGGATAAGTGCAAGATTCTAACAAACTAGGACAACTCGAATCAAACCATTCAAGGGAAATGTGAAACTACTTAACCAATGAAAGGCAAATAAAAGGGCCACATCTACAACTTAAACTCAGCCAACACACACATAACACTTGATCAATTAATGATGTGAAGTGATATGGTGTTAAGAGAGGTACTAGGACAGCCATGAACCATAGCAAATGAGTGAATTATATGTAACCACATAAAATTAATCTCACTAAGTATTAACTCACAACCACACAAAGTAAATCTAGGACATGATTACCCTAGTAATTAACATCATAGGCCTCTACATTAAACACTAAGCCATCACCACATATTAATCCCATGGGAGATGTGGATGCACCCTCATCATATCCTCAAAACACATGTTAAGATCTGGGAGATTTAGTGCTAAGTCACAATTAATTGATTTGACACCTACAATATAGCAACTAACTAGTACTTGGAGGGATGAGTAACTAGTGCCTCATCAGTTGTTAATATGGCTATAAAAGGAGCCATAAATCTGCATTAGAACACCCACACCCCCACCACCAAACCACAACCATCAATTCCTTTGTGATCCCCTAGCTGAGCCAAACTCCCATCCAAAGCACTCTGCTGTGAAGCTGTCAAGACACCAGCTGTCTAGCCCTGTAACCCGTCACCGCGACCCCAACTCACTATATCCCAGGTTAGTGTTCAACCTTTAATCAACCCCTAAGAAGGTAACACACAACTCCATATCATACTCTGATTAAGACACTTGAAACATGTTAGAAGAATAATCTTGATTTTATACCTTTGTTAATAAATATTGTACATATGTTAGTGTAAGACATCCTAAGTTAGAAAATGGGTCGAACGGTTATATCTTAACCGGTTTGTCACAAGTTAGTTATAGGATATTATGTATAAGTTTAGGGACACATTGGTTGATACACATACCTTTTAGTAAGTATAAATAGGGTCATTGTATATTCATTTAAATATATGAAAAGTTGTGTTCAATAACCGACTTTCAAATTCCCCCCTATATTCCTTTCCCTCTCAAACCGATTCATTCACAAAACCATTTTGCTTATCAAAGTTTAGTAAATTCAACTTGACATCAGAGCCAAGATTCAAGACCTGTGGAATATTAGATATTGATAGAAAATCCGAAGATGTTAGTGTTATAGGGAAAGAAGACGAGTATGAGAAATTGTTAATCCCTGGTTGTGTGTTCGATTGTGATGTTCGAAAAAGGAAGGCCAAGATGGTAGAAATCGTGAAGGTTAAGGATTGTGAGAATCCTCTCAACATCAAATTTTCAAAATTCTATATCGGATCTTCATCCAAGAATCAAGAAAGCAAGTTATCGAAGGCCTAAGAAGAATTTAATAGGCAAGTTAAGGCTGAAAAAGAAGTCCCCGAACATCCACCAACAATCTGTTGTAGCAAGTGCAAAGAACCGCTTCACTATAGAAGATAGTGCCCGAAGAAGATGGGGAAAACGAAGTTCATGGTTAAAGGAACCAATGAAAAAGGATTGGACGACGTGTGGTATGCAAGTCTAACACGAAGAGAACATGGTTGTGGTGATAAAAATCAATTCACGGTATTTAATAAGTCATTCGGCATAGAGGGTTGCCCAACCGGTTATAGGAAGGAATACTTTCGACGCAAAGGTTCGGTGGTTATCACGAGTGGAGGACAGATTCATAAGATTAAATCGGTGTTCTATATACCCACTCTTAGAAGGAATGTTTTGAGTATAGATAGATAGACTCACATCCAAAGGCCGATAACTCAGAAATTCAGGAAGATAATCACGTGCAGGATTTATGATGGTGATGATCACTTCACATTCAAGTGCCCCGATAGTGATAATGTTGTTGTGAGAGATACGGAGGCACATCCGAAGGTGCATATGAAGCGCAGAACATAAACAAAGCGAAAGAAGAGAAAAAATAAAAGAAAGTTTGTTTTGGACAAGGTATCGAAGAGGGACTCACAGATTTGGATCGAGAGAGAGAGCATCGGTTTTTAGAAACTTTGATGCATTCTCTATCAATAAGGATGATGCCGAAGGGTTCATGGAGAAGGGACCAATTATGTATCCAACCGAAGGCACAAGATTGCAAGATTGTGTTGTGTTTATGGATTTAATCCATATTACTACCGTGGTTGAGAGATACAAGAGGAAATTCGAATTGGAATTCTAAAGAACCATTGAGTGATTTATGAAGTATTTTCTTAAGATCAAAATCAAAGCACCAATGCCTCCAAGGAACGAAAACGGATATCCAATTAGTCTATTGGATCTTTATACGAAAGTGCAAGTATTCGGAGGATCTAGGAAAGTGATGGATGACGAAAATTAGGCAGTGATTGCTATGTCGATGGGATATGGTAGAGGGCTACCAAGTTTAGCGACAAGATAAGAAATTGCAAGGACTTTAAGACAAGTCTATGTCCGATACCTAGAGATGATGGAATGGTATCATTTAAAGTACAAAAGAAGAGAAATGGTAGTCAAAGTCAAGGAAGAAGATAACTTTGATCAAAAGAGGAAGAATACCGAATGGAATGATCAAGATCTCCCACCGAATAAAATGTCCCATTCATCCTCAAGTGAAGAATGAAGATCAAGAAGAAAATCGAATAAAATCAAGATTAGGGGGAAAATGTTAGAAAAATAATCTTGATTTTATACCTATGTGTCACACGCTTAAATTCCACTTGCGGGGTTTTACCGCAAGGCGCGTGACACAATATGATCCAAGTCAACAGTCACAATAAACGACAACTAAATGTAAAATATGTAAACCAAAAGACCATTTTTTTAATAATACAAAACAAGTCGCGGAAGCTTTAAAGTGTTTACAATCCCAAAACATGATAACATAGCCTGAAATATTTATTTAATTAAAACGTGCAACTAGAAAACCTAGACGCCATGCAAGACCCGTGCGCCTAGTCCATTTGCTGCTACCTTAGCGACCTGAGAAAACATGCCAAAATGATGTCAACATATAAGTCTGGTGAGTTCACAGGTTTTATAAAACATTCCAATGTGTACCAAGTTCAATCCTGTCAATACTATGTCATGTGCAGGCTAGCTAGGCGTAAGTTCTGCTACTACTACGACTGGAAAACCAAAACTGGACACGAATACAAGTTCAAAGTTCAAGCCTGCCCGAATAATGAATACAAGTTCTGCATAAGTTCGAGACAACATGCACCCACCCGACCTCCATCTGTCGAGTAGGGCAGGTCATACCCAATAGATCTATCCACATTTCTCCCGTTGTGCAACCTTGAACATTCACGGTTTCCCCCGGTTTAACACCCCAACCGATGGCGGAATCATCGAGGTGCCACGTAGTGACGATTGTTCAAAAGCTCATGGTACTAAAATGTAAATATTTGATTATTGAATATTGTTTTACAACATGTGAAATTAAATACAAGACAACAAAAAAAATGAGATAATTGATTTATTTAGTCTAAGTCCAAAGTCCTATGTGAAGCGTCAAGCAGCTTATCCTGAAACATGCACGAAAATAATTTTGTTAACATATGATGTTGGTGAGTACTACTTAGCTTTGTACATATAGTATAAGTTTGAAAAGTAGTACAATTCATGTGTCTAGCATCACCAAGGCATTATGTAAACACGCAAGTAACCAAACAAGACAAAGATCAAATGTAAAGTTTGTAAAATGAAATTGATAATGAGCACCCTAACACGTGTCAAGTCTAAAAGAGCACCATAACATAAGTTATGTCTAAATGAGCACCGTAACATAAGTTACGTCTATATGTAAAGAGCACCATAACATAAGTTATGTCTAGATGTATGATTTTGTATGTAAGCTACGTTCATGTTCAAACATAAGCACAAAGATAAACAAGACACGTATATGAATTGTAAATGAATAAAAATGTATGTATAAATGAATATGAAAGTTTTGTATACTTGTGCATGAATCACCCCAAAAGTTGTAAAAGTGAAAAAGGGGATAAGTAATACTCACAGTTCACGTAATAGCTTGTAATTCAACCGGACAACGTAATTTGAGTTGGAAATATCTTAAAAGATTAACCTAAAGAATTTGATAATGTGTAAGGGAAATAATTCTAGGATACATGTATTTCTAGGGTTTCGAATTGGGGATAAGTATTTATTTGATTTGTGAGCGTTGGAATTTATCTAAAACAGGATATTATGATCATACAAGTCACAAATCTAGGTGCGGAATCCCTAGATCTGAACAAATTGATAAGATGCTAATCACGACACAATCAAGATCATTTTCAACATCTTTTCATAGATTAACTTTTATCAAATAAGCTTTTACAACGACTTACACGTTAATCTAGATCAAACATACACTTTCACAAAATGACCTGGAACCTGACCTGAACACAGACACAAAATGACAACTCTCTTACATAATCAAAAACTCAAAACCTATATATAATGTCTGCACATTCGCCCCTTTCTATAGGTCGAATGTGAGATTTTCCACATTCGCCCACTTAGAGTGGTCGAATGTGGTCTTCTGTCCACGTCCATTCTTCATTCGTCCAGTATGCATCTACCTTCGCCCAGTTATCTACACCTTCGCCCAAAATCTCTTCATTCGCCCCTATCCATACACCTTCGGCTACCCATAACATATGTTAAGAATCTCATATCCAATCCTTAGTCGCAAATGCATCAACAAACTCCCCCTCGACTATTGATTGGATAGTTTTCTTTGATAGTCCATCGTCCTGTTCATCAGCTTTATTCTGAGCTGCTTCTTCTGTTCATCAGTCATTGGCGGCTCGAATGTTTTCTTCACAGGCTTTGATACATTGGCGATCTTTACAGTTTTGCCAAGTTTACCCTCCAAGTTGCTTCCAGCGTTGAGTGTACTTCCTTGCCTGAGTGTACGCAAAACAACTTGAGTGTACTTCCTTGCCTGAGCAAAGTCATTCGGTTCATAGTAGATCGGATTAAAGAACAACATGATGATGTCTTCAAATGTGCAGTTTATCAGCCACATAGGATCAAATACATGAACATGCTTGTATTTTTCCTTTCCATCCCTCAATACAATCACTGCTTCTGCCTTCCTCCAATCGTAATACCAGAATATAAAATCAGCACTGAAATGCTGTGGTATTGGCATCAATGGTATCTTTCTCATCACATTTGGTGCTTTATATATCAAAGTCACACGCTTCATGTTGGTTTGTGGATCAATATCCCTATGCACTTTTCTTCTGGGATATTGAGGCATAAACCTGTTCCATCTTGTGCGACTCTCCCAAACTAACTTGTCTGCACACCAACCTACATGCGATCCATTTAACTCAGCACCTGACATTGGGAATCTGCACAAATCTCTCACCGCCCAATACGGTAGAGTAAGCAAATCACAGAATCTGTTAAAGTACAGAATTCTGGTTTCCCATTTTGCTGCAATGCACTTTAGTCTGCCAAGATAAGTCCACCCAAGAGCTCTGCCTTTGAACTTGGCATTATGAAATCGATAAAAGTTACCTTGAGCTTCAGGTTTGGGTCGGTTCTCATCCATCTCTTTCAACTTCTTCAGATAATTCTTCAACTCATCAGACTGGTTAGAAGAATCTTTCTTTTCATCACCAAACACCTTCTCAACAAACTCTTCGCTTCTTCTCTTCGCTTTTTGTTTCGCTGACTTGTTTGGTATTTCTGTGAAGTCAGGAAATACTTCGTTTTCATCTTCTTTTCTAAAATACTGGGGAAACTCCTCCTGAGTAATATCTTCAATCTCAACTTCATTGTTTTCTGGAGTCTGTACATCATCTGAATGACTTCCCATATCCTTTTCAGGAATATCAGGAATCGATTCATCCAACATGAACTCCTCAAACGTCTTACCCACCCTCTGTGCGAGACCATCTAAAATTTCTTTCGCCACAGATGCAGGTAATTCCCCTTCTTCAAGATCTGGATCTTCATATTCCAGTTCATATCTCAGATCATCAGTCTGGAATATTTCAGCGAAGCATCCAGTGAACTCAATGGTCCACTCCCTCTTCTCCAACATGTTCTTGTATATCAGTTTAGCATCATCAGAAAGAGATCTCACCTTTTCGTTCCAAAAGATACTTTCATCCGAATCTACATTTCCTCCTTTCTTCTTGGAACTTGATTCTCCAGTATCTTTCTTCTTCTGTGATGTCCTCTTCTCATAACTAAACTTAGAAGTATCATCTCCTCCTTCATGATCACTTCCACTACTAAGCTCATCATCCTTCTTTCCTGTACCCTCAACATCATCATCATCATCATTGTTGTCATCATCATCATTGTTGTTGTCATCATCACTTTTATCCGATCCATCATCATCATTATCATCATCATCTTCTTCTTTCTCAGAATCAGATTCATCATAATCAACTTTCTGTTCATCATCTTCTTCATCATCATCTTCACCCTCTTTCAACTGGGGTGCTCTGCTATACAGCTCATCAATCAAACCACAAAGACGTTTATTTTCTTTCTTTAACTCTTTGTTATCAGCTTTGATCAGTTTGATCTTGTTCTTGTGTCTATCACATCTCCTCTCAAGCTTCTCATTCTTAACTTCTAACATCTGAATCTTTTCATTTA
Source organism: Ambrosia x helenae (assembly GCA_030844895.1). Taxonomy (NCBI): domain Eukaryota; kingdom Viridiplantae; phylum Streptophyta; class Magnoliopsida; order Asterales; family Asteraceae; genus Ambrosia; species Ambrosia x helenae. The sequence goes on from CM061227.1 coordinate 56,919,244, forward strand.
TCTCATCTTGATTCGATTTCGAAGCAACTACAATTTGGAGCATCTTCTCCTCATTTTGCTTGAACTTAGTAATTTCAGCTTGTTGAGCAATCAGCATTTTCATCATATCCTCCAACTTCTTATTGACCTGTTTCATCACATCATCATCAACAGTCATTTTCTTTGACTTTGATCTGGAGGGCTCAACTTCAACAGCTTTCTCCTTCTGAGGCTTTGTAAACATCTCGAGCACTTTATCCATATCGATATTAAACTGATCGATTGGTAACGTCTCTGCCTCCTTTCCTTTCTTCTGCTTCTTTGCAACTGGTGAAGATAACTTGGAAGGTGTTCCAGCATCAGGCAATCTCTTACCCTTCAGCAACTGAGCTAATTCTTTCTCTCTCAGTTCTTTCACACTAGACTTCTTTGCCATCGTCTTTTGTTTCTTAGTCTTCTTTGGCAAATTCACAACTACTGTATCACCAACACTCAGTTCAGCCAAATCAACTCCCAAACCTTCATCTTCAACTGATTTCCTTCTCCTCTCAGACTCTTCAATCGACTGATTCAATAATTCAGACTCACCAACCATAGTGGCCTTACGTTTGGTGGTCCTCACATTCTCGTCATCAGAATCCCACTGTTCATCAACCTCAGTTTCTTCCGAATCCACAGACTCTTCATCCACCAAACCCGAACCTTTCTTCGCAGTCGATTTCTTTCTAGCAGCCTGTTGCTTTGTGCTCCCCTGATCAATAGCATTTCCTTTGCCCTTCCCTTTGGCTCCAGGATTGACTACTTGACGCTTCCGCTTAGTACTTGAATCAACATATACTAAGGGATCATCGTTGTCTGAGTCACTATCATCATGTCTAGCTTTGTTCTTGCCTGGATCAGTGTAATCCGGACGAGCCAAAGCTCCAAACAATCTCCTGTTGGGTGGTTTCTCATTATCAGCTACACCCTTATAACCTTTCATCCTCATCAAGGTTCTAATATTCATGTGATCCTGTCCTAGAATCATTGTTGGATCCTTCTTCAGCATTGGATACTTGTAATCAAAGATCATCATTAGAAACCTTGGATACAACATGAATTTCTTAAACTTTATACCCCTCAACATCTCCAACATGTGATCAAGTATCATCCCAGACACATTAAATGGTTTGTTGAGTGTCAACGCAACCATTAATGAGCTCAAACTCTTCCTCATCACGTCATAACCACCACTAACACATCCAAAGACATGGATCAGAACATGTGCAAAGTACTTGTACTGCACTCCCAGCTTCCCTTTATACATCGATCCGTCAGTGATAGGACCTTTGTATTTCATCCTTAAGAAGCACGCCTTCTGTTCAGTCCACGACAATTCCCTGGGATCTTCTCTATCTTCGAACTTAATCTGTAAAGCTTCCCGGATGTCGGCTTCAGTCAAGAACATTTCTATCTCCTGAATCTTGCTCTTGATGATAGTTTGATTATCCCAGTAATCATACTTAGCGTTCTGGTAAAAATCTTCTATTATGTCTTTGTAGATGATGGTTGGTGTGGCTAGAGCATGTACAATCCTGCTCCTCTTCAGAAACTCAATGATGCCAGTAAACTCCGTGTTCTTCTCCACGTCTCCTAAATACGCGCAACAGTTGTGCGATCTTTCGAAAGACCAACTGCTCGGTGTAGATGTTTCAGCTGCGGGGACTGGATCTTGAACAGCTATCTCTGCTGGAGTCTCAACATTCACTGCTGGAGTGTCAATATTCTCTGGTTGTTCAGCCATCTGCAAATAGAAATCAATAAAACGCGTCAAAACACAAAAACGACAAAAATGTAAAATTTTGGTCAAAAACTAATCTTCACATTCGCCCCTTTTGGATTGGCCGAATGTGGAATTTTGTGGTCGAATGTGAAATAGTATGGACGAAGGTGAATGTGATCTTGATAAAAAGTCACTTTCGTCCATTTTCGTGTACATTCGCCCAAAGATTCTCACCTTCGCCCGGTTTAAGAACCGAAGGTGAAATCTGTTTTACCCCCAAAATTTAAAAAGTTGCCATTGTTGATTTTAATCCGTATTTTTGATTCTAATGTGTACTAATATGTCCGACTAACACTTGTTTATAACCAATTTTATCAACACATCATTTTACATAGGTTTTCTATTTGAATTAGGATTCGTCGTGTTTAATCAATCAAATCTGTCATCTAAACACAATATAAACCTAATTCCTTTCACACTCTCCCCCTAAAACCTATGTATATTGATCGGCAAACAAAATCATGCATCAATAAACATCACAAATCCCCAGTTATGAAACCCTAGGCCCGTGTAAAAATCCGACGATTAAGGGCTGAAAACCTGTCCAATACCTGCAAACTTAGGCTTAAACTGATCAGGAATAAACGTAGAATCAAATGCACAAGCACAGAAAATAAAATCAACAAGGTCTGGTTATGAGAGAAAGTTTGAAAAAATTTCAGAATGAGAACTCGAATGTGACAGGTAGTTATATAGGAGTTCACCTTCGACCGGTTAGGATGGACGAATGTAGATAATAATCACATTCGCCCGTTTTAATGGCACGAATGTGATAAATATTCCACCTTCGCCCCTAATGAAAGACACGAAGGTGAAATTGGTACCATTTTCACATTTTGAATATTACAAAGTCCAGATGGTGTTATCAAATCTCAGAAATTGACCATCAAGCATCCCCGGATATCGAAAATAAAGTAGAAATGCAAATCTTTTGGATTTTCTGAAATTTATATCAAAACACACCTAAAATCTTTTTGTATTTTGTAACTTTTTGACAATAAAAGTAAAATGCGACAAAGTAAAATGCTTTAAAGTAAATGAAAGCAGTAAACATTTTGTGATTTCCGGTAAGAGGATCATATCAGTTTTCTGAGAAATCTGAACACAGCGTTGATCTTGTTTCAATATTATCATTAGAGAACAATATGTAACACGGCAATTGCTGATATTGTTGTCCACATAAGCTCACATGCAGACAATTACGCAATGCTTTAAAATGATACGAATTAGATGTATTAGACTAACACATTGTGGTTCCCACACACACGACATACTCCCGTATCAAGAAGTAATCTGCACAAAGACTCATTGTAAAGCGTGATTATGCTTTCGTCGTCTGTAATTGTACAAGATATAATGCATAGAGGTATACAGGTCAGCAAATTAATGCAGCAAAGTAACATATGCACCATACCAGGTTGAGGACTGATATTAATCATGATTCGCATCAATGATCAATACGATATTATAGATAATCTTTGATCATCATATAACATGGAAAGTTCCTCAATTCGGTAACTTTAGGTTTTGGCATAAAGCTCTTTTATAAAGACACCCTGTCTGATCTAGGTCCGTAATTACTTACAGCAGAAGATCAGATAGGCTATCCCCAGACAACTAATAACATAACGACCCTAAACCTCCGAGTTTTGTACAAACACCCTATCAAACGAAATTACGGTACGAAAACCATATGCCTATGAGGTGTTCATCCACAAACGCGTAGTTTGTTATGTTTGTATCACTAATGCACGCAATATAAAGTCTACGAAGCCTATCAGCATATCACACGTAATCAACATACGTCACATTAAAACTATACAATTCTTTAGTCTGTGTCAGATCCCCACTGATGTACTATCATTTCCCCTTTTTTCTCCAGGAAATCATTTTGAGTTTTCTAATTTTTAGGTATTTTGAAAATTTTTCAATGTTTTTGGCTTTTCTGATAAAATGACTCCCCCTAAAATAAAGAACATATTTTTTGGGTTTTTAATTTTTCTGAAAAACAAAACAAAACAAAATATGAAAGAAACAATCCACTTGAAAGCATCAACTTCTTTGAGGATTAAACAACCCCCTCGAAAGCATCAACTTCTTTGAGGATTATGATAGTAAAGAGAAAATCCCAATTAGCAAAGAGAAATTCCCAATTAGCAAAAATTTAAAACTAAAAACTAAAAACGAAAAATGATAAACCGAGGAGCCAATTAGTCCTGTTTTTCCTTTATATTGTTTACTTTCAAAAGATATTCAAAGCGGGATCTGTCAAAAGCTTTTGTAAACAAATCTGCACGTTGGTAGTCAGTATGGATTTTGACCATGTCAATCAATTCCTTAGCATAACAGTCACGGATAAAATGATATTTAATCCGGATATGTTTAGCTTTAGAATGATTTTCAGTATTTTTAGTTAATGCAATTGCGGCTTCGTTGTCACAGTGTATAGGGGTTTTAAGAAACTGCAAACCGTAATCGACCATCTGTTGTTGGATCCAGAGCACTTGCGAACAGCAACTCGAGGCTGAAATGTACTCGGCTTCACATGTAGACAGTGCGACGGAAGTCTGTTTCTTGCATTGCCAGGTAATTAACCTGCTCCCTAAAAACTGGCAACCGGCTGTTGTTGATTTGCTGTCTTTGTCACAGCCGCCCCAATCTGCATCACTAAAAGCAATAAAATCAAAATCATCATCATTAGGGTACCAAAGTCCTTTTGATGGACAACCCTTCAGATATCGAAGGATACGCTTGACCGCCGCCAGATGACTTTGTTTCGGCTTCGATTGGTAACGCGCACAGAGACACGTTGCATACATAATATCTGGTCGAGACGCTGTCAAATACATCAGAGATCCGATGATTGCTCTGTATGTAAATGGGTCTGTCAGCTCCCCCTTAGCGTCGACTCCAATCCCGTGATTGGGTTGTATCGGGGTATCCATCGGCTTAGAGTCCTCCATCTGGAATCGGCTCAAGATGTCGGCAACATATTTCGTCTGGTGAATGAAGATCCCGTCGGGTCTTTGATCCACCTGTAAGCCGAGGAAAAACTGCATTTCTCCCATAGCGCTCATTTCGAATTTCTCCTGCATAACAGTTTCAAATTCCCTGCACAAGAGTTCGTTAGTTGAACCAAATATAATATCATCAACGTAAATCTGTACTAGAAGCAAGTCATCGCCCGTCTTCTTCGTAAAGAGGGTGCAATCGACGAGGCCGCGCTTGAATCCTTTGGAGATGAGGTATGTGCTTAGCTCCTCGTACCACTGTCTTGGAGCCTGGTGCAAACCATATAAAGCTTTGTTCAGCACGTAGACCTTGTCCCGGTGGATTGGGTCCTCAAAGCCCGGTGGTTGCCCGACATAAACCTCCTCCTTGACTTTACCATACAGAAATGCGCTCTTGACGTCCATTTGATAGACTTTAAATTTCTTGTACGAAGCAAACGCAAGGAACATCCGAATAGCTTCCATTCGTGCTACTGGTGCATAGATTTCGTTGTAATCAATTCCTTCAATTTGATGGAAACCCTGCACAACCAATCTGGCTTTGTTCCTTACAATAACCCCACGGTCATCTTTCTTGCACTTAAACACCCACTTAGTGCCAATTTTCTTTCGTCCCGGCGGCAAATCTGTGAGCGTCCAGACTCCCAATTTCTGGAATTGCAATAACTCTTCCTGCATTGCCTCAACCCAGGCATCTTCTTGCAAAGCGTCTTTGTATGTCCTTGGCTCTACTTGGGACACATAACATGCAAACGACCAATCGTTTTGGCTACCAGATTTCTGAATTTTGGCATACAATGCTAAAGCACCAAAACTCTCTGGCGTGTTAACGCTTTTAAGCTGCCCTCTGGTCATCACTCCACTACCAGGATCACCTATTACTTGCTCCAGCGGGTGAATACGATGAATCCGAGATTCCGGATTAACAGGTACAATCACGCCCGTCTGAGCAGTCAAGTTCTCTACAGCATCCTGATCATTACCCGTATTAGACGATGAAGCAACGTCTGGATTAGAAGTTGGGTTCACAGTTTGCTCTTCTAAGTCTTCTGCATTTTCAAGAACAGCTTCTTCAAATTGTTCATCTTCAGATTCTGAAGTGTCTAATGACGTTGAAGCTTCTTGAAACAACTCTTCTTCTTGTGTAGGAACACTGGTATCACTAGAAGCTGGTGGGGGGTTTACGGTAATTGGACGCATCAACGGTGAAGTTGCCGCGTTTTCACATTCGTAAAGTAATCTGATCACAGCTTCTTCAACCAGGCTATCTAGATTGAATGATTCAAAGAAATCTTTGTAATCAAACATCCAATCAGGGCCCGTGCCTTGCAGATTTTGTGTGTAACGTTGAACTTCCACATTAGCCCAATCCTCCACTTGACGAGTTCGTTTGTTGAATACCCGTTTGAGCGGGGTTGCGTATCCAACAAAATATCCCTCTTCAGCTTTAGGACTAAACTTCTCGCTTGGATTCAACATCGTACATGGCGCCCCAAATGGTTCTAGATACTCTAGATTGGGCTTTCGTCGGTGTAACAGCTCATAAGATGTTTTTCCAAACTTCTTCACTGTCATAACCCGATTTAATGTATAGTTTGCTGCATAAATCGCCTCGTTCCAGAACATTACTCGAAGATTTGAGTCAGCGAGCATTGTTCTTGCAGCCTCAATGAGAGTCCTATTCTTTCTTTCAGCAACACCGTTCTGTTGCGGGGTATACGGAGCTGAATATTCATGATGTATCCCTTTGCTTTCACAAAGTTCATCCATCTTTGCATTTTTAAACTCCGTCCCGTTGTCACTCCTGATTCTTTTGATCTTCAAGTTGTAGATATTCTCCAGCCGAGTGAACAGAACTTGTAAGTTGGTAAAAGTGTCGCTTTTGTTCTTCAAACACATCACCCATGAGAATCGTGAATAGTCATCAGTGACGACTAAACAATAAAGCTCTCCAAGATGACTTTTGCGCTTGACTGGTCCAAAAAGGTCCATGTGCAATCGCTCAAGCGGCATCTCAACAGAGTTAACCTTCTTCACTTTATGGGATTGTCTGTGTTGTTTTCCTTTCATGCAGCTCACACACTTGTCATTCAGATGGAAATGTTTCACGTTTACTCCATCGACAAGTCCATTTCTCACTAACTGATTCATTTTCCTCAAATGAATGTGCCCCATCCTGCGGTGCCACATTATAGATTCTTTTTCGGTCGCCTTGGAAAGAAAGCATGTCATCTGTCCCTGTGGTGTCATTGCCTTGGACATATCAAGAATGTAAAGATTGTTGACTCGAGGTGCCATCAACATCACCCACTCCTTTGGAATCTTGAAACCCGGTTTAAGTATATAGCATGATTTGTCATCAAAATGCACAGAAAATTGTTTGTCGCATATTTGACTGACGCTCAACAGATTATAGTCTATCTGCTTGACATATGATATCCGCTCGAAAGTCACAATCCCGTTACTCACGCTTCCTTCCATCGTGATATAACCTCCTTTATTACCCGCAAATGCAACATATCCACCATTAATATTCTTCACGTCGAACAGCAACGCCAAATCCCCCGTCATGTGGCCTGAAGCTCCACTATCAACAATCCATAGACTGCTAATAGGGCCAACTGAAGCTCCCCGCACACAAAAAATAGACAATTAGTTCTTTCGGGGGACCCAAGCCTGAGTCTTGGGCCTTTGAACTTTGGCTTTCAAAGAATCATTCTCAATGACTTTTTCAACAACTGTTTGTTTTGAATCAATCGTTTTCTGATTTTTCAAAACAGTTTCACTTTTCTCACTCACCTTTGATGTAGAGGCTCCTGGAGAACCATTAGGTGTCCAAGATTGTTCAGACCTTTTGAGAATACGGATTTGAGATTTTGGTTTCTCAATAGGTTTCTGAACATTGTTACTGAAAGTAACTTTCTTAGCAACCTTATCTGAATGAACAGACTTAGGTCCAACATTAGACTTGACAATTGGTTTTTGTGGAACCTTTTGTCTATCAGCTGTTGTGTTCACCACTGGTTTTCTCCAAGATTGTTCCATTGCAATCCGATTCCTTTGATCATAATGAAATGGACGATTGTTCCTCATTTGAAAATTGTTTTGATTTTGAAAATGTTGTTGTTGAGGAACAGTCCGTCTATGCGGTGGGACATAATGATCAATCGGCTTTTTGATGGAATTCTTAACCTCAACTTCATGTCTCTTGTGCCTTACATATGGACACTGAGCAAGTAAATGCCCGCGTTCTCCACATTTAAAGCACTTTCTATATTCCTCAAACACATAATGAGCATTTGGTGAAGCAAATGTTTTTACAGGAAATTGATCATTATATTGTTGATTTCTTAAACTCTCAGGAAGTGGTCCTTTCGAGTAAGAAGGTTCATGAAAACCATTTGCTTTATCATCAGGTCGAATAAACTCAGTGACATGAATTTTTGGCTCTTGAGGAGTTTCTGAAAACAGTTTCTTTAAAATTTCTGGTGGAATTTCATTGGTTCTTTCATGTTTTGGAAACCAAATTGTGCTTTCTTGCCAGATTTTATCAAGTTTAGAATAGTTAACGTTTTTAATCGGAAATTCCTCATCAGCAATGATTTTATCGGATCCTTCCATCCGATAAAATACCTTTACAGGTTTGTCACTGGTTTCATTCAGCTCATTCTTTTCAATCACATTCTTAACAACATTCTTAACATCATTCTTAACATCATTCTTTTTCTTAACATCAAGCTTTTTAGACTTCTTGTCATGAATAGTTTTTGCCATCGGATGAATATGATCAGATGGTGATACTGGTTCGGTAGTAATAATGTGATTTTCTTTTGGAATCTCACATTCATTAACAGATTTATCACTACCAGTATCATCATCTTCTGAGTCAGAACTATCACTCTCAGCATAAACACCTTCATTGTTTAAGCCCAAAATTGGTCTCACATCTTCAGGATATGGCTCACCAATACTCGAGGTATTAGATTCCATATCTGATGATGAGTCTGATTTCACCGAACTCTCCGGTATCACTTGATGATAGTTATGATTCTCAAAGAGAACCGGAGATGGTACAGACTTGTAGTTGGTGGTGTTATCATCAATGATATGATCAACGACATAAGCAACATTCTTATAACTTTCTAACTTCTTGTTAACCTTTTCAGCAAAGCATTTAATGGCAGCCATTTCTAACTTGGTGTTTTCAATTTCATTGATGTAGTTATTTATGGCCAGTTGTTTCAATGACAAAGTGGTTTTCAAGTCAGAAATGTCCTTTTTATAGCCATCTAATACTTTGTTAAAAGCATTCAACTCTTTGCGAGTAGATTGACAGTTTTGAATAGCACTATCACGTGAAATTCGGAGTTGTTTATTCTCCTCTGTCAACCTATCACAAGTCCCACAGTATTTATCACTCATGACATCAGTGCTAGATTCAGAACTTACAGGTTTTGGCGGTTCGGTCATGGCCATCAAAGCAAAATGAGCTTCCTTTCCAGTGAAGAACTTTGAGTAGTCGATCTTGGTGAAAGCATCATCAGCTATGCACGACTTCCTCGTCATCAAGAAATCAGCTTCTGCCAGCAACTGGTCAATATCATTATCCAAAGAATCAACACTTCCCTCTGTGTCTGATTCGCTCTCAGAGTCTGAATAGACTGATTTACACTCCTCGGGAACATCAGAAACTGAATCTATCACCATCCCAGATCTCTTCTCCTCAGCTTTAACCTCAACAGGTTCACTCTCCACTTCCATCTCTGTCTCAGAATCATCACTCTCACTCTCCTCAGTTTCTTTCTTCTCATCAACTACCACTGATTCTTCCAAATCAACCTGATAGGCAACACATGCCACATTCCCACCAGTAGTTACTTCTTCAACCCCTATTTGCATACCCGACCAGTCAAACCTCTCATCCTGCTGAGTTACCAAAGCTTGGTTTTGACCCGCATTCTGTTGAGTCTCAGTAGGTGTAGTGATCGGTACAACTGTTCGGTTTGAGTGATTAGGAGATTGGTTTTGAATCTGGTTTTGAGTGTTTGGTTGTCTGTTTTGGTTGTTAAAGTTTCGGTTTTGGTAGTTGTTGTTGGTTTGGTAAGAAACTTGGTTTTGTTGACGGTTCTGGTAGTTTGCATTGAAAGGGTTTCGGTTACCTTGTTTAGGTGGCTGGGTGCATTCCCGTTTGAAGTGTCCTTTCTCTCCACAATTAAAGCATGTAACCTTCTCCTTATTGAAACCATAAGTTGTGTTGGGAGAAGTTGCCAAGTCAGTCCTTCCAGTTTTCTCTATAAACTCTGTTGCTCTCCTCATTATACTCGCAAAAGCCCATTGAATGTCTATGAGTTCCATCTCTTCTTTATCGATCTGTGCATAGTCTTCGTTGGTCAAGTTATTGTTCCCAATCTGACTAGCAACCAAACCATTGTAGGATGAAACCATAGCAGAGACTAATGCAATGTGTTGCTGAGCAACCTCCACAGTCACGTTTCCTAAGTTGGATGTATCCAAAACCACAGGTTGTTTATGTTGAGTAATTTGGTTTGATGGTTGTTGTGTTTGGTTAGCGGTGTAAAAACTAGCTTGTTGCATTGGAGAGACTGGTGCAATGTAGGAAGTATATTGTGGTGGTGTGTATGATGGTTGTTGTGTGTAGGAGTTGTATTGTGGTGGTTTTGATGAATCCATGACATTGGAAATGCATGCAACATGTGGTGCAACACTTCCAGAGTTCGAGTTTCCAGCTGAGACTGAAGTACCTCCAAAATACAGACTCGGATTCTGAGGAATCTGCGACCTTCTAGCTTTCCTCCTATCCTCCAGCTCTTTGTTTTCCAACTTCTCAATAAACTCTGAAATGGTCCAGAATTGATAAGCATCCTTCTCTCTAAGTACCTCCACATGCTGATCCCACTGTGGTGGCAAAGCATCTGCAAACTTATCAACCTGCTTAGTCATGGGAATCTGTACACCATAGCTAGACAATTCAGACAATAAATGCATATATCTTGGTGTTAGTTCTTTCAAAGTTTCATTATTAATAAACGAAAAATTATCAAATTCCTTAACCAACTCCTCCATTCTCAAACTCCTGGTCTTTTCGTTTCCATCATGCTTCCTCTTCAGCTTATCCCAAAGCTGCTTCGACGTTGTACATGTCCCAAACTGATGCAACAGGTCACTTGTGATCGCCTGTGTCAGTTGAGAGAACGCCTTCTTCTCCACCACGTATTTCTTCTTTTCATCCTCTGCCAAGCTCTCCAGAGGAATCAACTCACCGGTATTCTCCAGAATCGGTGCTGTATATCCTTTGACAATCATGCTCCACGCCTCAGCTCCTTCAACTCCCATGCCCTCCAGATGGATCTTGAACATGGTGTGCCACTGGTTGTACTCTTGCATATCCATGAGCTTAGGTGGCCGAGTTCCACTACCTGTAGACAAATCCTTAATCAAGGTAGAGATAGCGTTAGTGGTTTGAGTATTTACCGCCGCTGCAGCTACTCCCCAGTAATCTGATTGTAATGCCGGATGTGCTACATTCTGAGGCATCGTGCTCGATGTTGTCATGTAGTTAAAAGGTTGTGAGGACTGCGTGTTCGTCTTTTGAGCTGCAACAGTCCATGGGTCCATTGTCTGCTGTTGTGGTTGTGTTGGTGCTGATCCCTGAGTAGTCTGATAACGCCACATGATCAAAATCTGAAAATCACAACACTTAGAAAAATTTTTCAGCAAAAATCTTAGGTTCGTCCGAAAATTATACGTTCGTCCAAAAATTTTCTAGATTCGTCCAAATAGTTACACTCTCGTCCCTTTTCTCTCAGATTCGTCCAAACAGTGATACCCGAAGGTGGAATAGACCAGAATGTAAACAAAGACTATCACAAATTCCACTTTCGTCCAACACAAAACGGTCGAATGTAAAGTAAAACGGACGAATGTAGAAGATACCACCCGAATGTGAAAAATATCAAACAATTTTTCAGGTTCGTCCACTAAAACTCTCAGGTTCGCCCCTTTTATGTCAGGTTCGCCCACAAACTCAGTCCAGGTTCCAGGTTCGCCCCATATCAGCAGATTTCACTTTTGAAAAACGGTTATTGTTTGAAAAACGGTTATTTTGATCTGAGATTTTCAAAAGTTCATGGATTTCAATGATCTCAATCAGGTTATGTTTCGGATTTGATTTGGAACAACTTTAAGTCTTGGAAAACTTGAATTTGACCACAAAAACACCTTTAAATCGATCAAAAACTATGTTTTATAAGAGTTTTTGTAAAAACAGATGATAATTTGTCTAAAACATGTCCAAATCAACTCTGATCTTATCAAACTTGTTGTATGATCCTCTATGCTCTGATACCACTTTGTGAGCGTTGGAATTTATCTAAAACAGGATATTATGATCATACAAGTCACAAATCTAGGTGCGGAATCCCTAGATCTGAACAAATTGATAAGATGCTAATCACGACACAATCAAGATCATTTTCAACATCTTTTCATAGATTAACTTTTATCAAATAAGCTTTTACAACGACTTACACGTTAATCTAGATCAAACATACACTTTCACAAAATGACCTGGAACCTGACCTGAACACAGACACAAAATGACAACTCTCTTACATAATCAAAAACTCAAAACCTATATATAATGTCTGCACATTCGCCCCTTTCTATAGGTCGAATGTGAGATTTTCCACATTCGCCCACTTAGAGTGGTCGAATGTGGTCTTCTGTCCACGTCCATTCTTCATTCGTCCAGTATGCATCTACCTTCGCCCAGTTATCTACACCTTCGCCCAAAATCTCTTCATTCGCCCCTATCCATACACCTTCGGCTACCCATAACATATGTTAAGAATCTCATATCCAATCCTTAGTCGCAAATGCATCAACATGATTAATTGAGAGAAATTTGGTAAATAAATAAACAAAAGTCTTTTTGTAAATTTTAAATCAAAGATGGTCACAATATAAAGTTTTAAGTGTGAAAATAATTTTTATAAAATTATTTTCTTAAAAATAGAATATTTAATCTATTTATTTCAAATTGTCAAAATGTAACTTTAATATCTAAAAATATTAAAAGTAAAGAATTTTTAAATTAAATTTTTTATTTCAGTTCTAATTGGATAGAAATAATTTATATAAAATTTTGGTGCAAAAATATTGTAAAATGAATTTATTATGATTTATTTATGATTAAAACTAACAAAAATTGATTAAAAATATTAAATAAACGATTTTTCTGAAATTAAAATTATTTCAGAAATGTTTATTGATTTATAAACTTAGAATAATTTTTATGAAATTTTACAAAGTCGTTTTGATATTTTTATAGAATTTTATAATTTTAATTGAATAAACTTGTAATATTTATAATATATATTAAATAAATTATTTTTGAAAAACTAAAAATTGGACAGCAAAGTTTATCATTGGAATAACATAAAATAAATTTTGTAGAATTTATAAAATAGTTTTAGTATTTTAAAACGATTTTTAAAAGAACAAAGAAAATATAGTATAAAGGATAACTAAAAAAAAGTTTGTTTATGCCGGGACTCGAACTCCTGTCCTGGCCGGTTCAGAGATTGTTACACAAGCCATTTAACCAGCTGGTCTAAGGATCAGATTGTATTTGTTTTTGTTTTACGTTAAATATAAACAGATTTAACACTAAGTCATCTTCCCCAAAAATATATACGAACCCTAGTTTTTCCAATACACTAATTCATCAACCAATAACCCTTGGATTCAAAGGGTTATTGGTCGGAATGTATAAATGATTAAAAACGCAAAACGAATTAATTCATACCGAGCAGATTTGAAGTAAGAACACGAGTCAAACAAAAAGTCAACTGAGAATGATTTGAAGATTATAACGGAGATTTAGAAGAAATTGAGAGTAGGAGTTTGTTGTTCGGTATTCCTAGGCTCACCAGAAGTGTTTAATTTATACTGATAACGCGTAAAGGGAAGGTCTTGATGATGGCATCGAGCTTGGTCAAAAAAAAAACGAGAAATTTGGCTTGATTTGGGGCTGTTATGTGCGATAATGGTGCATAGGATTGGTATGCCTTGATTTATCGGTCAATTAGAAACATTAAATGTTGATTATTGTTCCACAATTTCAGCTTGGGTTGACTTCCTTTTTTGGCCCTTTGATCGTCGCTCAGTAGAGACAAACAAGGAAGGAGAAGGATAGCAGGGTACTTGGGCTTATATATAATTAAGGTTGGGATTTAATCAAATGTGAGGTGTAGCCTAGATGGTGGTGGCGTGTGTGTGTGTGTTTGAACCGGCTGTCTACCCGGGTTCGATTCCAGGCAACAACAACTTATTAATTTTTTTTTTTTTAATAGAGAGGAGGGGAGAGGAGCTTTGGGCTGGCTTGCTATTGGGCCCAGATGGTGGGCTCCGAAAAAAAAAGGTTGGGTTAGGTCATGTCTTGGGCTTAGGTTATGATTTGGGTATGGTTTGGTTTAGAAACATCATGATAGCTTTACAAATTTTTTTTAACTAAACTAGATAAAAATATCTGATTTATTATTATTAATATTATTATTATTATTATTATTATTATTTATAAAAGAAAATAATTATTAAATGAAAGGGACTAAATTCGGATAAAAATAAAATGAAAAGTGACGGATGTCACAACATCCCCTACTTTTAGAAACTTCGTCACGAAGTTAATAGAAACATAAGGTTATGGATGTTTGGGTAGAAATTAAGATAACCGTGGTTTGGAAAATTTGATTGATTTGGATAAGAGGTTTGATTGGTGTGAGTTAAGGATTGGATTAGGTTCGTCTCGAATAATAAGGAGAATAAGAATCCAGTAAAACACTAAGCTTAGAAATCCTAGAATAATTGTATGAATTGATTGACTATAGAGAGACCAAATGAACTACCAAGTAAGTAGAGTTTGTTCCTGGTTCGACTTCCAGTCTCACTTTCAATGCATCATTAGTGTTTATATATAGGGTGTACCGCAGCTAACCCACCACACCTTTGATACCTTGAAAACGTACTGGACGTCTACCAAAATCTCTAATAGAACTTCACACCACCTTAATGTACCTGTAAATTCATGATTACGTTCCGGACCGGAATCATCAATTTACCTTACATTAAGGTTTTATGTCCTTCTATGATCCTAATCTAACAACACATTAAAGCAAATAAGTTCCACAAGAAGATGACACAACGAACACGTTGAGTTTACAATGAGATGTTATCAACGAATGGGGCTATGTAATAATGAGGTCAATTATATTGGTTTGCAACGACTTGCAAGCACAACAAAATTTAAGTATGGGCTACCACCCATCCGGGGAGCCCTTTAAGTGATTTGTTTGTTTTAGTTGAGTGGATAAATGTAGTAGTTGTCTTTCATAGATCAACATGCAAATTGATAATACACACATGCAAGCAAGTTTATAAGTATGACAACCATTAAGTACGAGTGTTATTTTAGTGGCCTATAGAAATAGCTCATATTTGGCCAGCCATGTTTACGAGTATCATGAATAATTAAATGTTCAATGAATAGTCAAATTAAGGGAAAAAATCAAGTTTCATATAACAAACAATGATGTTTTTAGAAAAGCTCTGTAGGATCAAGTATCAAGTTTTTAGTAGTTTGATTTTCATGGAAATCAAGTCCAAATGTTTCAAATAAATGTAAGGTAGAGTCTTTAAAATTCTATTATTAAAATAAACATAACCAAATATGATAAATTTCCAATCTGTGTTCGTACACAATAGTATGCAAGCAAATTTCTAGATGTTATATGCTAATGAGTGCGACAAAATTTGGTACAAAATGATAATAGGATCAAGAAAATGAAAACACATGTATTGGATTCTCGAGTCTTAGGAAGGTTCCATCCATGGCTTAGCCAGTGGAATTAACGTCATCCTGACCGTTTGCTTCGTTGATATTGATATTGAAAGCTCGTCCATGTGCCACCAGGTTTACATTATTCAATTTAGGGCATCGAGGTCGCATGTGGTTGGGGTCTCCACAATGATAACATGCCCGACCGTTAGTAATCGGTAGTGGTTCCTGGGTAGCTGTTTGATGATTATCCTGTGTCCTAACCATTACTCGACAAGTGGTGACAAAGTGTCCAAACCTTCCACATCTAGTGCATTGACGGCATGGAAGATTTGCAGGGTGATGATACTTGCAAGTGTTGCATTGAGGATGGATTCCGTGTAGGCTTTCTTGATATGGGGTTGAGTCACAGGATCCACAACAGTATGGTTCTGATTATCGCCCATTCGTTTCTTAGAGTTCGAAATAGTAGTTGCGGCTTTTGCTAAAACAGTCTTAGATGGTTCAACAACATGGGTGGTTTTCTCAGTAGACGTCTTGGTGCCCTTCCTAACCAAGTTTCCTTTCCTTACGTGTTTGTCTGTCAAAGTGGCTGCAAGCTGGATGGCTTCTTCTACCGTAGTGGATTTGCCTCCAGTGACAACGTCTTGAATCAGGTCAGGTAATCCCTCGATATATTCCTCGATTGCTCGAGAGACCGGGGTGACCATGTGTGGAACCAGTATGCTAAGTTTGTGATATCGAGTATTATACGCAAGATTCTCACCACTGTCTTGTTTCAACCCATGGAACTCTTCCTCTAGTTTCCTGATTTCGTTCCTAGGGCAGAATTTGGCGATCATGAGTTCCTTAACCTCAGCCCAAGACAAAGATAAAGCAACATCAGCGCCCCGATTGCGCTTTTTGCCGTTCCACCAAGTTAATGCCCCCTTTTGAAAGACACTGGTGGCATAGCGAATGCGTAGTTCATCAGGACACTCGCTGTTCACAAAAGTGCTCTCCATGCTTTCAAACCATTGTAGGAGGCCAGTAGCACCCTCCTCACCAGTGAATTTTGTGGGGTTGCAAGAGTTAAAGTGTTTGAAAGTGCACCGAAATTGAGTCGTACTCCCCGTGTTGGCACTGTTACTATTCTGGGTTATCTCACTGACAGGGTTTGGGATCACTGCAGCAATTTGCTCGGCGACTAAAGATGCGAGGCGACGATCAGAACGTTGTCCAGAAGCACGAACAGGGCGTTGGCTGGCATCACGGAGCATGCGACGAGCAGACATCTATGAGGTAGTCAATGAATAATCATGAGATTAGAAAATGTAAGTGTATAACCGTACAGATAATTATGAAAGTATGAACTTTTAAGCAATATATGAAAATCAGGGAATACAAAATATTGTATATGAAACGAGAGAGTATTATTGAAAAACTTGCATAAAATGCTTGGAGTGCCCTTGTCTAGCTGTAAAGCCCAACAAGAACGTTGACTTTTCAAAGGAATTGAACCTAATGGTGATCAGAGAAGACATGCTTTAACCTATAAGTGGACACTCCCTCCAGGAATCCCCAAGTAAGCATAACAGGTCCGTAATTGGATTTATGCGCTATGCTTGCCTATGCCAGAAAACCCAGTGTACAGGCATCCACCCTTCCAAATTTCACGTGTTCCATCACACTCATTAAAGCTCAACTACTTTGAAGGAGCAAAATAAGAGTAGGCATTATGCCTAAGAGTGTCTTCATGAATGGTACTGCTCCCGTTCCATGATGATGTAGACTTTCCACTCCTTGTAGGACACCATCTTTATGCACCATGATGAAAGATGAGGAGAAATGGAGGAGAAGGGAAAGATAGAAGAAGGAAAGTAGAGGGAAATGAGGGGTAGGGTAATTTAGAAAATTATTTTCTTAAAAATAGAATATTTAATCTATTTATTTCAAATTGTCAAAATGTAACTTTAATATCTAAAAATATTAAAATTAAAGAATTTTTAAATTAAAAATTTTATTTCAGTTCTAAATGGATAGAAATAATTTATATAAAATTTTGGTGCAAAAATATTGTAAAATAAATTTATTATGATTTATTTATGATTAAAATTAACAAAAATTGATTAAAAATATTAAATAAATGTTTTTTCTGAAATAAAAATTATTTCAGAAATGTTTATTGAATTATAAACTTAGAATAATTTTTATGAAATTTTACAAAGTCGTTTTGATATTTTTATAGAATTTTATAATTTTAATTGAATAAACTTGTAATATTTATAATATATATTAAATAAATTATTTTTGAAAAACTAAAAATTGGACAGCAAAGTTTATCATTGGAATAACATAAAATAAATTTTGTAGAATTTATAAAATAGTTTTAGTATTTTAAAACAATTTTTAAAAGAACAAAGAAAATATAGTATAAAGGATAACTAAAAAAAAAGTTTGTTTATGCCGAGACTCGAACTCCTGTCCTGGCCGGTTCAGAGATTGTTACACAAGCCATTTAACCAGCTGGTCTAAGGATGAGATTGTATTTGTTTTTGTTTTACGTTAAATATAAACAGATTTAACACTAAGTCATCTTCCCCAAAAATATATACGATCCCTAGTTTTTCCAATACACTAATTCATCAACCAATAACCCTTGGATTCAAAGGGTTATTGGTCGGAATGTATAAATGTTAAAAACGCAAAACGAATTAATTCATACCAAGCAGATTTGAAGCAAGAACACGAGTCAAACAAAAAGTCAACTGCGAATGATTTGAAGATTATAACGGAGATTTAGAAGAAATTGAGAGTAGGAGTTTGTTGTTCGGTATTCCTAGGCGCACCAGAAGTGTTTAATTTATACTGATAACGCGTAAAGGGAAGGTCTTGATGATGGCATCGAGCTTGGTAAAAAAAAAACGAGAAATTTGGCTTGATTTGGGGCTGTTATGTGCGATAATGGTGCATAGGATTGATATGCCTTGATTTATCGGTCAATTAGAAACATTAAATGTTGATTATTGTTCCACAATTTCAGCTTGGGTTGACTTCCTTTTTTGGCCCTTTGATCGTCGCTCAGCAGAGACAAACAAGGAAGGAGAAGGATAGCAGGGTACTTGGGCTTATATATAATTAAGGTTGGGATTTAATAAAATGTGAGGTGTAGCCTAGATGGTGGTGGCGTGTGTGTGTGTGTTTGAACCGGCTGTCTGCCCGGGTTCGATTCCAGGCAGCAGCAACTTATTAATTTTTTTTTTAATAGAGAGGAGGGGAGAGGAGCTTTGGGCTGGCTTGCTATTGGGCCCAGATGGTGGGCTCCGAAAAAAAAAAGGTTGGGTTAGGTCATGTCTTGGGCTTAGGTTATGGTTTGGGTATGGTTTGGTTTAGAAACATCATGATAGCTTTACAAATTTTTTTTAAGTAAACTAGATAAAAATATCTGATTTATTATTATTATTATTATTATTATTATTATTATTTATAAAAGAAAAGAATTATTAAATGAAAGGGACTAAATTCGGACAAAAATAAAATGAAAAGTGACGGATGTCACACCCGGGACATCCAAAGATCGCATAGTAACCCAAAACGTGAACCATAGTATGACATAAGTTTAAAGATACGAGTACGTAGCATGTTTCTCCCACAAAAGTAAAACCTGTAAAAGTGGGGATGCGAAACTCACCTTAGTTTGTGTTCTTCTTAAAAAAGAAATAAGTCAATGCAATGATAGTCCTTAGTATTGCAATTCATGAACATCTTGTAGGTGCACTGAGATGGTGGTGGATTAACAGTAGTACCTGAACCAACAATACCCAATTAAACAACAAACAAGAAACACCCAAGATATAAATAGGAGTGACGGTAATCAAATTACCGCCAAGAGTCTGATGAGCAGCCTGAAACGCAGCCAACGCCACATTCACTTGATGTTGAAGCAAGTTATTCAGCTCCTCCTGGTTCATATTCACGTTACCACGACCCCCGCCGCGACCACCGCCGCCACGGCCACCAACACGACCTCCTCTACGACCACCGCAAGCGCCAGACATGTTCTGGCAAACACAAGAATAGAGAACTCAAATTCGTCGCTAGCATAAACCAATAGCAGTCATAAGAATGAGATCTAGGCCAATCCAGGGCCCTTAACCCAAACCTAGAGTCCACCAGGAATTTCATGCATCCTAGCTTATGATTTCGTGTGCACCCGAAATGATAACTGTTCTACATGGTCCTCCGGATGTACTCCTAGTTTGAGGTTTAAGTCGTCGGATACTAACACCTAGAATCGTACCACAAGTACAAGTGCAAGATAGTGTGTGTAGGCGAATGTGTTCATTAGAGTATAGAAGGGAGATGTCCGAATCCTAGACAGATCTTAAGGGTATGCCGAAGCTACTCCAATGTACACCACTGCCGTGTCAACAAGTTAGCCTCTTCGCCCTCATACCCGGAGACGAGTATAAGATAGGAATAGAACATGGAAACAGATAAGAGACATAATAGATGATGTAACACATAGATTGTAACACCCCAACCAATGGCGGAGACATCGGGATGTCACGTATTGATGATTGTTCAGTAGCTCATGGTGAATAATAAATTTCATTAAATAATTTAAATAAGTTACATACAATTGTTCTAAGAATTTGTACATCATAAGATGAAAACACTAGCTACACATCTTCAAGCATTAACTCAAATCTTCATGTAAATATAACCTGAAACATGTTAGGTTTGAAAATATTTTGGGTCAACAAAAGTTGGTGAGAATACATAGGTTTTTGAATATAATTGATAACAATAGTTTATACAACAATCACAGTTGTATAATGATAGAGTATGAGTCCGACATGTAACAATGCGTCTTTGTACAATCAACCTTGTGTCGACTGAGGCCTAACTCGCAAGTTAGTTAAATGTTGTTACTGTTATCGATTATCCCTGAATTTATGCGGGGGGGTAGGTTTGTCAGACCTATAGCGCTATAATCTAAACAGGCGGCTTGATCATTGTTAATGATTGTACTGTGTCTTTTTGTTACAGTCAAATGATAGAATGAGTAAATGATAGTGTAATTGAATCACAAGTAAGAATGAGTAAATGATAGTATAAAATGTTTAAACATGTTTCACCCCAAAAATGTGAAAGAGAAAAAGGGGTTATATAAACTCACCTTAGTACAAGTCTTGAATCCTTTGAAATAGTCTAAATGTGGCACAAACGATTCCAAGTATTACCCTAAGTTCAAGGCAATAAAATAAGTCTAAGTTTTCTAGTCTAAAGGTATTCCAGGGTTCCTAATTTGGGGATTGATGATTGTTTAATAATTAATTTAGAATAATAGTTAATAAATAAAGAAATTTAGAAAATAATTAATTAGAAAGAATTTTCGTAAGAACTTGATTAAAGGTAGTTGTATTATAATATAGTAAACGTGAAAATAATTTTTATAAAATTATTTTCTTAATTAATGAATATATAATATATTAATATTTTATTTGTCACAACATAATATTAATATCTAAAATGTTAAAATTATTAAAGTTTCAAATTAAAATTTATATTTCTGTTCTAAATGAATAGAAATATTTTATGTAAAATTTTGGAATAAAAATAGTGAAAAATGAATTTATTATGATTTATTTATGATTAAAACTAACAAAAATTGATTAAAAATAATAAATAAATGATTTTTCAGAAATAAACATTATTTCAGAAAAGTTTAATGTTATAAAAACTCAGAATAATTTTTGTGGAAATTTATATAATTGTTTTCATATTTTTAAAAAATTTATAAATAAAATAGAATAAACTTGAATTATTTATTATATATATTAAATAAATAATTTTTGGAAAAGTAAAAATTAAATGTTGAACTTTTCTACTAGAATAACATAAAATAATTTTTGTAGAATTTATAAAAGAGTTTTAGTATTTAAAATGAATTTTTAAAAATACAAGGGAATATATATATATATATATATTTATATATATATATGCTTAAATAAAAAACAATGTTTTGTTGATGCCAAGAATCGAACCCGCGTCAAACCCGGGTCGCGGTTTTAAATCACAAGCCCAGACGAGTTGGTCTGGACCCTGAGAACGATTAATCTTAGTTTAAATTAATTATATTATATAATGGAAATCTGATTTTATAATCTTTAAAAGAAAAGGAATAAAAACTGCATATGGAGGGATTCGAACCTGGCCACCAGACCGGTCCGCGTTTTTAGACAGAAGGGTCACACCAACTGATCTGTTGATCAGTTGGTGATGATTTTAGTTCAGAAATAATTATAAACACAAAGCTGCAGAAGGTTTATCCCCAAATCATATCCTTCGAACCCTAGATTATTCAATAATTTGATTTAACAAGCAATAGCCCCTGATATGATGGGGCTATTGTTTGTGGGTATTCGATGAACAAAACCCATCAAAGAAACATAACTTACAATAATGAAATCGCGTTTGAATGTCCGGTCAACAGAATGGTCAAACACGAACGATTTGATACTTGTACAGAGGTTGTTAACAGAAACTGGAGGTGGGGGTTGAGAGATCGGCGAGTTGGGAGTGGTTTGGGAGGTCCAATTTATAGGGTGAGGCTCGGATTGATGAATTGGTATGTTTGACCCGTCATGAATGCAAATGACGCGTAAATCTTGTATAATTGGTATGTTTTGACCATCAAGACAGCGTGTAAGGGACGCGAAATCATCAGATCAATCACCAATCATACCAAATTAGGATTAATACGCGTTTAAAATGGTGTGATTATGGTGATTGTTCATCACAGTTGACTTTTCTAAGTCAACTATTAGTATATTAATACATTATATATATAAAATGGGTTGGAGAATAAACACAAGTGTTGTGTAGCCCAGTTGGTTGTGTTGTTGTGCTTGGTTGACCGGCTGTGGACGCGGGTTTGAACTCCGGCCCAAGCCATTTTATTTTTGACAATTATATCCTATATATATGTATATTATATATATAAATGACATAGTATTAGGGTTCCAAATGCGTCACAATAATATTTTAAAATGACGAATAATGATGAAAACTTGACGTTTTATTCATAGAAATCGTAACGTACAAGTAATTAATGCGTAATGTTACAGTCTCCCCTACTTTTAGGAACTTCGTCCCGAAGTTTATTGAAAACACAGGGTTGAAGGTGAGTGGGTAGAAATTAAGACAAGTGTGGTCTGGAAATTTTGTGTTAGGACACGACATGAATAGAATAATCTTGTTTCAAATAATTTGGATATGAGGCGTGTTATGTGTGAGTTGATGAACTACCAGGTAACTAGGGTTTACAATTGGTCAACTACCGATAACTTTGATAGAATTTCACACCACCTTAACGTACCTGTAAATTCATGATTACCTTCCGGACGCAATCACCAATTTACCTTACATTAGGGTTTTGTGTCCTTCTATTACTCGAAACACACATGTAAGTAATGCAGAAATAATCATGTGGTTGAACCTTTGTATATAATGAGTCCAACTGTTGAGTAGGGAAAAGACTCTCACCAGTTAGTGAGTAGGAACCTCTACCGATTGTTGAGCAGGTTCGATAGCCTCCATCAGTCGTGGAGCAGGTTGTAGGGCCTCTCCCGACTGAGCAGGTTCGATTGCCTCCACCAGTTGTGGAGCAGGTTGTAGGGCCTCTCCTGACTGTTGAAAAGACATGATGACCTCTACCAATCGTTGAGTAGGTTTATTTGGTACTCAACTAACTGTTGAGCAAGTACTTTTATCCTCAATACACATAAAATGCAAATTGATAATATGTTTATGCAAGCAAGTTTATAGGTAATACGAGTATAGTATATGAGTTGTAGTTGTATAGATCTAGATATTGATATAGCAATTAGTTCACATTCAGACAAGCATGCATCCAATTGTTATGATCATACCATATAAACAACTCTCAAAAAAAAATTTCGTTACTAGAATTTTATTACTTGAGTCGAATAGCGTCAATACATAGAATAAAACGCAAACAACATTCAAATGGTGGGACTTGCTGTTAAGTAGCTGGAGGGTCTTGATCTCGGTTTAGTTTGGGCATCAGTTACGGAAGTGATTTGGGTCTCCACATTCATAGCACTGACCATAGTTGTATCGATTATGATTAGCAGCCTGAGCAGGGTTGGTGGGTTGGTTGGCATTAGGGTTTGGGGTCTCGCGACATGTGTTGACTAGATGGCCATACGTACCACAATTGGTGCACAAGCGACATGCTGAAGCAGTGGGATGATGTCGTTTGCATGTGTTACACAATGGATAGTTTCCTATATAAGGTTCTTGTTAGAAGCTTGTGTAGTGAGGTTTGCATCAGTATCCCTGGTCTTACGCTTCTGGTTCTCAATAGTTACCGCGGCTACAATACTTGCTTTCTCGCCTTTCTGAACTAGGGTCCCGTTCTTTACGTGATTGTCAGTTAAGGTAGCTGCTAGACGCTTGCCGCCTCTTCGAGGGTAGCAGGGTTCCTTCCCTATACCGTGTCCTGAATCTGCATGGGTAAACCACCGATATATTTCTCGATGGCTACAGGCAGGGGAGTGACTTTATGGGGCAACAACAAACTGAGCTCGTGAAAGCGGGTATTGTAAGCAAGGTTTTCCCCACTATCTTGAGCAAGGGTGTGGAACTCGTCTTCTAGTTTCTTAACCCTCCTTGCGGGGACAGAACTCATCTTTCATAACCTCCTTGACTTGATCACAGGTCATAGCAAGTGCAACTTCAGCTCCGCGGGTGCGCTTTTCCTCATTCCACCAAGTGAGTGCTCGTTTGTGAAGAACACTCATGGCATAACGGACCATAAAGTTATCGGGGCACTCACTGTTAATGAAGGTATTCTCAATACCCTCGAACCATTGTAGAAGTCCTGTAGCCCCTTCTTTTCCACTGAACTTAGGGGGATTACAGGAATAAAGTGCTTAAGAGTGCAAGCTGGGAGACTATTCCCGTTCCCTTTTGGTTTCCATTTCCGTTTCCGTTTCCATTACCGTTTCCGTTTCCATTGCCGTTTCCGTTCATCTGGATGACTTGAGCCAGTAAGTTAGGAACTAGAGTCGCGATCTGTTGCGCCATTTGTTGAGAAATGATCGCAGCCAGTTGGGCATCAACGCCATTGTTGTTGTTGTTATTGTTGTTGTTGTGGTTAGTGTCGTGGTTATGGTTATGGTTGTGGTTGTTGCTACCTTCTCTTGATTTCCACCACTGTTATTGCGAGTGCTGCGACGTGGAGGCATAATCTGTAAAAGACGCAATGAAATGAATGAGGTAATATAAGGAATGTAATCATTTATTCATTAATTAAAACGAATAAACGAAAACGTTGACTTATCAAAGATTCTAGATTCTAATAACATAGTGAAGACATGCTTTAGCCTATAAGTGAACACTCATACCGAGAATTCCAGGTAGGCATCCGGGTCCCTCGTCTGATTGGGATATATGCGTAATGCCAGCCTAGACAGAAGACTCAGAATACAGGCGTTCACCCTTCCAGATTGCACGTGTTCGTTATTAAAATCTAGAACTTCGACGAGATTTCAAGGTGGTTCAGGCTAAACCTGAGGATTTTGTCCTATTATTCTAAGAGTAGATCCAGTGATGGAGAGCAATCTTCTTGTAGGGATTTAAAGTAGGGATAAGAAGTAGGAGGGAGATAGAGAAAAGCAAGAAAAAGGCAAATACTGGTTATAATCCTATGGTTATAGACTAGATTATTTTTCTAATAACCTAATTCCCTATAACCATGGCTCTGATACCAATCTGTAACACCCCAACCGATGGCGGAAACATCGGGATGTCACGTATTGATGATTGTTCAATAGCTCATGGTGAATAATAAATTTCATTAAATAATTTAAATAAGTTACATACAATTGTTCTAAGAATTTGTACATCACAAGATGAAAACACTAGCTACACATATTCAAGCATTAACTCAAATCTTCATGTAAATATAACCTGAAACATGTTAAGTTTGAAAATATTTTGGGTCAACAAAAGTTGGTGAGAATACATAGGTTTTTGAATATAATTGATAACAATAGTTTGTACAACAATCACAGTTGTATAATGATAGAGTATGAGTCCGACATGTAACAATGCGTCTTTGTACAATCAAACCTTGTGTCGACTGAGGCCTAACTCGCAAGTTAGTTAAATGTTGTTACTGTTATCGATCATCCCTGAATTTATGCGGGGGGATGGGTTTGTCAGACCTATAGCGCTATAATCTAAACAGGCGGCTTGATCATTGTTAATGATTGTACTGTGTCTTTTTTGTTACAGTCAAATGATAGAATGAGTAAATGATAGTGTAATGAATCACAAGTAAGAATGAGTAAATGATAGTATAAAATGTTTAAACATGTTTCACCCCAAAAATGTGAAGAGAAAAAGGGGTTATGTAAATCACCTTAGTACAAGTCTTGAATCCTTTGAAATAGTCTAAATGTGGAACAAACGATTCCAAGTATTACCCTAAGTTCAAGGAAATAAAATAAGTCTAAGTTTTCTAGTCTAAAGGTATTCCAGGGTTCCTAATTTGGGGATTGATGATTGTTTAATAATTAATTTAGAATAATAGTTAATAAATAAAGAAATTTAGAAAATAATTAATTAGAAAGAATTTTCGTAAGAAACTTGATTAAAGGTAGTTGTATTATAATACAGTAAACGTGAAAATAATTTTTATAAATTATTTTCTTAATTAATGAATATATAATATATTAATATTTTATTTGTCACAACATAATATTAATATCTAACATGTTAAAATTATTAAAGTTTCAAATTAAAATTTTATTTTCTATTCTAAATGAATAGAAATAATTTATGTAAAATTTTGGAATAAAAATAGTGAAAAATGAATTTATTATGATTTATTTATGATTAAAACTAACAAAAATTGATTAAAAATATTAAATAAATGATTTTTCAGAAATAAAAATCATTTCAGAAAGTTTAATGTTATAAAAACTCAGAATAATTTTTGTGGAAATTTATATAATTGTTTTGATATTTTATAAAATTTTATAAATAAAATAGAATAAACTTGAATTATTTATTATATATATTAAATAAATAATTTTTGGAAAACTAAAAATTGTATGTTGAACTTTTCTACTAGAATAACATAAAATAATTTTTATAGAATTTATAAAAGAGTTTTAGTATTTAAAATGAATTTTTTAAATACAAGGGAATATATATTTATATATATTATATAATATATATGCTTAAATAAAAAAAATGTTTTGTTGATGCAAGAATCGAATCCGCGTCAAACCCGGGTCGGGGTTTTAAATCACTAGCCCAGACCAGTTGGTCTGGACCCTGAGAAAGATTAATCTTAGTTTAAATTAATTATACAATATAATGGAAATCTGATTTTATAATCTTTAAAAGAAAAGGAATAAAAACTGCATATGGAGGGATTCGAACCCGCTACCAGACCGGTCCGGTTTTTAGACAGAAAGGTCACACCAACTGATCTGTTGATCAGTTGGTGATGATTTTAAGTTCAGAAATAATTATAAACACAAAGCTGCAGAAGGTTTATCCCCAAATCATATCCTTCGAACCCTAGATTATTCAATAATTTGATTTAACAAGCAATAGCCCCTGATATGATGGGGCTATTGTTTGTGGTATCCGATGAACAAAACCCATCAAAGAAACATAACTTACAATAATGAAATCGCGTTTGAATGTCCGGTCAACAGAAATGGTCAAACACGAACGATTTGATACTTGTACAGAGGTTGTTAACAGAAATTGGAGGTGGGGTTGAGAGAATCGGTGAGTTGGGAGTGGTTTGGGAGGTCCAATTTATAGGGTGAGGCTCAGATTGATGAATTGGTATGTTTGACCCGTCATGAATGCTAATGACGTGTAAATCTTGTATAATTGGTATGTTTTGACCATCAAGACAGCGTGTAAGGGACGCGAAATCATCAGATCAATCACCAATCATACCAAATTAGGATTAATACGCGTTTAAAAATGTGTGATTATGGTGATTGTTCATCACAGCTGACTTTTCTAAGTCAACTGTTAGTATATTAATACATTATATATATAAAACGGTTTGGAGAATAAACACAAGTGTTGTGTAGCCCAGTGGTTGTGTTGTTGTGCTTGGTTGACCCGGCTTGTGGGCGCGGGTTCGATCTCCGACCCAAGCCATTTTATTTTTGACAATTATATCCTATATAAATGTATAATATATATAAAATGACATAGTATTAGGGTTCCAAATGCGTCACAATAATATTTTTAAAAGACGAATAATGATGAAAACTTGACTTTTATTCATAGAAATCGTAACGTACAAGTAATGCGTAATGTTACATAGATGATGAGGATAACAGAAATCCCGCAAATCAGTAATTGTACTACGTAACACGACTCATATGTATGTGACCGTCTAGTGTGTGCGACTCGGCTATAGACCAGACTCTACATGCAATCCTAGTTCACTATAACCATTGGATCTGATACCAATCTGTCACACCCCAAATTCCACTTGCGGTGTTTTTACCACAAGGCGCGTGGACACACAAGGATCCAAGTCAACGGTCACAATAAACGACACTAAATGTAAAATACGTAGACCAAAGCACCAGTTTTTAATAATATGAAACCAGTAGCAGAAGCTTTAAAGTGTTTACAATCCCAAAACATGATAACATAGTCTGAAATATTTATTTAAAACGTGCAACTAGAAACCCTTGACGCCATGCAAGACCCGTGCACCTAGTCCATTTGCTGCTACTTATTGACCTGAGAAAACATGGCAAAATGATGTCAACATATAATGCTGGTGAGTTCACGGGTTTTATAAAACGTTCCAATGTGTACCAATGTCAAATCCTGTCAATACTATGTCATGTGCACGCTAGCTAGGCGTAAGTTCTGCTACTACTACGACTGGAAAACAATTACTGGCCACAAATACAAGTTCAAAGTTCAAGCCTGCCCGAATAATGAATACAAGTTATGCATAAGTTCGAGACAACATGCACCCGCTCGGCCTCCAACCGTCGAATGGGGCAAGTCAAGCCCAATAGATCTATCTACATTTCCCCCGTTGTGCAACCCCGCACATTCATGGTTTCCCCCGGGACTTCCAAAGATCGCATAGTAACCCAACACGTGAACCATAGTATGACATAAATTGAAAAATACGAGTACGTAGCATGTTTCTCCCCTAAAAGTAAAACGGTAAAAGTGGGGCTGTGAAACTCACCTTAGTTTGTGTTCTTCTTAAATAAGAAATCAGACAATGCAATGATAGTCCTTAGTATTGGCGACACATCATTAAATACGTATGAGTACCCCGGACTATCAACCCGTAGGTCAACTACTCCCTAAGTGTCCAGACCATAACCATGTACATTTGAAACCATGTTTGAACGTTAAACCGACCCAACAAGACAAGACACGACCTGACATCCCATTGGTGACCCGACATCCCTCATGTTAGTTAAATACAGTAACCAAGCAATCACACATAAACATGCACTCAATATGCACAACACAGTTCACTAAGGCTATCATACAGTCCACATACTGCATATACAAGTCCAAACAACGTGTTATCAGGTCTTTAGACATGTCTCGGGGTTCCCAATATGTTTCTCTAGGTGTCAAACCATGTTTCGGGATATCAAAATACACTTACAGCAGCAAAACACACGAATAGAAATCAAAACACACGATTAGGAATCAAACAGGCAATTACAAAATCAAACAGGCCATTACAAATTGTACTCGTGTCTAACTCAAGTGAGTAGGGCATGTACTCACCCCTGCGGAGGGAAATTAGAAGCTCTACTCGCCCCATGCAGTCCTAGGGCCTCATTTCGCGCGTTTAAACCCTCCAAATCAGATCCGAACAGGTAACAACACCCAACATCATTCTAAAATCATCAAGCAACATATTCTAAATGAAAACCCCCAATTTATCCTCAGTTTAACACCTTAAATTGCAAGCATTTCCCAAAATGGAATAATATTATGAAAAACATCACATCAAGCATGCACAACTTCCCCTAAATGACAAATATCCAGATTTCATCACAAAACAACGTTCTAAATCATCATCCTACTGTTACTACATCATCCTAGAACAAACCCTAACAACAACAAACTCATTAAAACATATCATATCATCCTAAATCCTTCAAAATCACTCAAAACAGGTTAAAACGCATATTATCATCAAAACACAACAAACAACCTTCAAACTCCTATATAGACATCCTAACAACTTATCCATATCAGTAGAACATCAATCACATAAGAATCTCCATGATTTAATCATAAAAATCTATTCTTTACACGTAAACTTCACATATAACTCATATAAAGGATTAGACTTGTTTCAAAACTGTTTTTCAAAGGTTTTCAAAGACACAAACTTCACAAAACCTGGTCTTAGACCTTTAGGGATCAAAATAAACAACATGATAAAGGTTTAGGATGGATAACACACCTTAGGTTTTGCTAAAGAGAATGTGTAAGCTTGGAAATGAGGGGTTTAGAGCAAAAACGAGTTCAGAGGTTTGATTATGGTGTGGGAGATGTTTGGGGCGAGTTAGGGTTTCATAAATGATGTTTAACAATTCAAGGGTGTATTTATAGGCGTTTCTAGTCGTCCCTGCTGTTACACACGAGTAGAAGCTGCAGGAGTCGAGTACAGACCATTACAATTTGTACTCGCCCCCTATTTTAGACGAGTACAGCCTCTACTCGTCCCTAAGGGCCTCTACTCATCCTTAAGGCCTCTACTCATCCCTAAGGCCTCTACTCGCCCCTCGCTGGGGGTGAGTACAATTCCTACTCGTCCCCTGCAGGTGTTTATGGGATTTGGCACGTTAAACACTATTTTAACACATATAAGCACGTATTCACATACCGACAAGTTATATAATGATTGTAAACGCATAATTCATGATAACTAACACGTTCATACCCGTTCACCAATTCCTGGGACTCGAGACTTGCGTGTGTGCATTAAAACCGATGATTCTACCAATCACGAATCCTTGAACACATGGTTTTGGACCGACTCCCAATGATCCGTTGGATCATTTTAACGACTCCCGATGATTCCTAGAAACATCCAAACGACCTAACTGACCCAGTTAAGTATACGATATGCATGACTCGCTAAGGTAGAATTAATAGTTTGACAAAAGTACTAACCTGAGTTTGTCGGGTGTCACACTATGTTAATAAATATTGAACATATG